>VZRE01013302.1:0-61388 GCA_013396775.1 Cephalopterus ornatus
AAAAAAAAAAAATGCAGCTTTTTTTTTCTGATAAAAGCAGAATAGCTGATTTCAGTCTGCTTCAGCTATGACAGGCTGGCCCAGCTCTGGTGGGTGGGATAGGATGGAGGAAGCAGAGGTCAGTGGGATTTTTCACAGAGACAGAGAAGGGGAAACAAGAGGGTTTGGGCCAACAGGAAGAAAAATCAGGAGAATCAAGAAACTGTGTTGCGAGCATTAGAAACCCTATTTTTTTGGTAATGATTGATATATTGCACTTCAGGCAATATTATAAAACATTTCCTGTGTCCTGGCAGAGTTCAGAGCACCAAAAGAGCAGGCAAAGTGTCTTTTTACTTGCTCAGCCTGTGTAAAAGGGCAAACATTGTATTCCACACCAATTGCAAGCTTCTGTTGTGGGCCAGGGCAGATCACAGCTATTTCTGGCCATCGAGGATTTCAGCAGTGTTTGATTTGATTTGTGCCTTTGAGAAGGTTTGGGCAGCGCTCGATTTAACCCTTATTTTAGTCGTGTTTAAAGGCTTAGCCATGTGTCCTAGTCAAATCTGTGACAATGTAGTGTTTAAAGATAGAAAGTCTTAGAGTGATGAGACTAGTAAATGGAAACATGCAGCGCCAGCATTAATTGCACTAATTTGCAAACAGAATCCGTTTTGTTGTTTCACTATTTTTACAATCCCACGAGCTTTGAAAACAAGCCAAAACAAAAATCATTCAGAAAAGGTATTCAGTGAGTAAACTCACTGAGAAAATTAAAATTTAGTACCACTATAGTATTGTTTCCTTGAAGAAGGGTCTTTCACTGAACTGCAGATACCAGAATCTCTCTGGTTGAGCCTCCCTTCCTCATACAGGAATCCAGTGCTGTAATACCACAGCCCACCGTATTTGACGAGGGTTTTGAAGTCTGTTACCTTTGCCTGCCCTTTTTAAGTCGAAGTTCTGTGGATATCTGAGTGTATTTCTAAGTTTGCCTTCTGACTCCTCCCTGTACACCGATTGTGCTCCCTGCTGTGCCGCAGCCAAAAGGGGCTGGATTTCAGCGCTGCCGTTTCAGACAGCTGGTGCTCTCAGCATTCAAGGTTTTGTTCATCTTTCATCCTGTTACGGAGTAGGAATACGATGGCCTGATTACAAGCAACAGGGCTTGAACATCGTGTGAGGCTACAACCAGTCAGCTGAGACAACTGAGCGTGCAGGCTCCTGCCTCTCTTGCTTGCAGAGTAAAACAAATTAAGGTGGTGCACGTGATGTAAATTAACCTGTTCTGCCCTGCAGCTGGGACAGGCCGGAGCGTGCACCTGGGTTATGGTGAGGCTGACAGGTGGTACGTGGTGAGGTGCTCTAACCCTTGTTGTGGGTGTGCCTCGGAGACAGCTCTGGGAAAGGGCTCGTAAAACGAGAAAATACGTGAGTCAGTATTTGCTCTTGAGGAATCGCAGTCGCTGGACCTGATTCATGTGTATCCATCTATTTCTCATTAAAATGCTGTGCTTGCCGCTGGCGTTTTGAGGGCACAGTTTGCCTGTGTCATTTTGTGGGTTTAGTACCTTGAACCTGAAACTTTATGCCTTTGCCTTAAGGGGTTTGTCTAGCCTAGACTTTTTTTTTACTACATTGTTCGGTTTTCTGTCTTCTCTACCCTGAAGAGTTGGAAGAGAAAAATTAATAATAGGCTAAAGCTGGAAGCATTTCCCCTTTAATCAAGTGGTAGAAAATCCTGGGTCAAACAGACTTTCTTAAATTACCTGGTTTCTGATATTTTAATTAATGTTAGTATTTTTCCTACCAGATTTATACTGCCCCGAGGGAAGACTTTTTTCCCTGCCTTTCCTATGTGGCATGCCACAAAGATTCCTCTGCAATTAACCCAGCAGAAGTAAGAAAATAGATAACAAAGGTTTAAAGTTGGAAAGGCGTTCTCAAACTCCTCTCAATTAGTATAATGTGCAAGTATAATAATGTTAAAATTTCTTTAAGCTTTTCACATCAGAGTTTTAATGACTTTACTGAATTGCTGTGCCAATGAGGAATATTTTAAAAACCAAACCAAACAAACAAAAACCAAAACACTATACCAAACCAAAACCAAAACAAACAAACAAAACGAAGAAAAGAAAGCCTGATGTGCTTCTAAGATCACAATGGAGAATAGGAAAACAGTAAGCAAATCATTATTTTTCAATTCAGACACTAAGAATCTGATTTTTTATTATTAGGCAACCAAAATTCACCTCTGTTATTTTTTTTTTAATCTATTTAAAGTCCTTCAGCTTTTTGGTAAGGGAGCCTGAAGTCCTCATTGCCTTCTCACTGCCCATATTTCAGTGTTTGAACATTAAAACAATGAAGTTGTTCTCTGTCTTCACCAATGTTATTCACTATTATCTCAGCTGCTTTTAATTTCATTTTGTCTGAATTATTAGTTGCTGTGTATTCTGAGTGGTCTCAGAAGATACAAGTCAGAAAATTATGCCAATAAATAGTATGCTGGGTTTCAAGCATGCATTTACTGTTATGATCTATTATGATCTATTCTGCTTTAATAACTTTTTTTTATTTATTCAGACATTTTTATGTCATGTTGGAGATAAGAATGAAAAGTCATTTTTTATCAGAGTGAATGCAGATGTGTTTCAGAAACTTTTCTTGCACCAATCTTTGTAAAGTTTGAGTGGGTTTTGGTAATCAGTAAATCTTCAGTGATTCATGGCTTGTCTTAGTGATGGAGGATTTGTAAGAGTGAGACCAACTCACTAAAACATGAGATTTTAATCAAATTATTAACATACTTCTCAATCTCGAGCTTTAATGGTGGCATCATAAAAAATAAAATTATGAAGCAGAACTCCAAGCGTGACTTAAGCAGAGCATTGACTCAGAGGGAACAGTGATGCAGCAAATGCACCGACTGTATTTCTTCCAAGAAGACTAGAAGACTCTTCCCTAGGTGGTATCCCTTCCCTGATACTTACTACTTATTTCATACTCAAATAGCAAACTGTTGGCATCTGGAGTCACTTAAAAAAGCACCTGGTTTGAAACACCTGTTTTCTAATAAAACCAACTAATTCAAACAAAGATTGTTCATACCCCAACTGAAAACAGTCATTTTAAAGTGAGGCTGTTTATGCCAGTTCTGCTGTTTAGGATAATTTTGAAAGGTCCCATCAAAGTTACATTCATAAGAATTAAGTTTTAACCTCTCCCATGGTACCTTTGCAGCATTTGGAGATGCACGGAAATGAAAAACAGTGTTTTCAAGCTTAAATGCCTAAATACAAATGTTCCTACATGTGAGAATGTAGGTTTAAGGGTGTTGAACAAGTCTTGTCCCCTGTCTCTGTGCAGAGACCAGCTTTCCAGACTTCTCTCTCACCTCCTCTCACCTCCGTTTTCCTTCTCTGTTGAGGCTCCACAGTCTCTGCAGCGTGTCTGGAATTTTGGTCTGATTGTAAAGCAGGCCTTCATTAAAATGCCCAAGTATCTAGGATGACTACTATGAATTACTACAGTTACAAATCCAACAAGGAATACACATTGATTTCCATGTGTGTGTTCTGGTTTTTAGCATTTTATAGGCATTTGGGTTGATAAAATCTTTTCAGTACCTATTCTGTGAACTAGACTTGAGGTTCTTGAATCATATTAAGAGCTGAAGTAATCACTAGGAATACTCTATGGCTTCTGAGGATTAATAGTCAAAAGAATCAAAAATATTTTATTCCTTTCTTTGAAAGTGAAATGGAAAACTTCACCTGCTCTTCTCGCTTTCCCTTAGGGACCATGCTAATTCTAACATGGATTGTCACAAAGGGTCACAGTTGTCTCCATGGTCTGCTTTCTTTTCCTTGACAGTCCAACAACAATAAGATTTTCTTTTTCTTGGTGTGAACATCTGCTTTTTTAAGGACAGTCTATGTTCTTTCACATTTCCTTTCTGGACACACAAAGTGAAGTTATGATGGAGCAGGAAGTTGTTACTTATTTTATTGCTGGATTTTCCCTTTATGCCTGGATGGTACCTGAACGTTTTTATCTCATTCTGTCTGATCAGCTTTGACAGGTACTTTCCCCAGCCCAGTTCCCTCTGAAAAAAAAGCATTTCCCAAGCATTTAGGAAGGATAACAGAGCAGAGGAAATGGGGCAGGTGAGGCAGATGGTGTGTTGTGAAATGAGACAGGGCCGTTACTGCAGAGAGGTATCAATCTGTTCAGGGGGATTTCTCACCCCAGAAGCCAGAGGGAATAGTTACAGTTCTCCACACTTCCCATGAACATGGAGTTAAATCTTTGAGTGATCTTTGTACTTCTTTTAATGGGATTCTATGAGTATCTGAGGTGAAATGCCCTGTGCTAAAATCACTTGAAAAACTCTTCTTAACATTTCAGTAGGCTCAGATTCGTGCTTTGATTGTCAGAAGCTCCTAATGTGTGGTGCTTCACTCGTGCATCCTTTTGGATACTGCTGTTTGTTGTTGCTATAGTATGGCAGTGGACTTCACAAAACACGGGCTCTCACAGCACATTTGTGGCACTACCAGTTACCACAGGTTCCAAAATAAAGCTGGGAAATCTGTGGCAAGGATCACATGAAAAAATACTGCCTTTGGGTCATAGTAAATAGGAAGTGTGGGCTGGGTTCATGTCTCCAGTCCAGAGATCTGTTTTTTCCTCCAGAATCTGGCTGTTGACAAACACAAACTGGGGGGTTTTTTGGGGAGGAATAGCCTAAAAATAAAGGAAAAGCTATACTGAAAATTACTGGCTGACTTCGTCATGTGGCATGAATATGTGGATCTTTTATTAAAAAAAAATCCGGTGTCTTTTATTTCTAAAACATTTTTATCCATATCCTTTTATTAAGGAGCAGTCCTTCTGTGACAAAAAGTAATTTGTTGGTCTGTTCTGCCATTTCTTAATGGCAGAAAGTTGATCCAAACAACTCCAAATTCATGATTACCAGCACCTTTATTTAAACATTTTGGAGGCATATAAATTACAAGGTCAGCCTGACAGTTCTGCAAGGTTACAGCTTTTGATTGCTTCTCTGAAAAGTTTCTGATGGCATGGTTGCAAACTCTCAGGTAACCTGTTATTTTAAAGATTTTCTTAGTTGCCAGGAAAGATGTTTTGTGAACCTGAAAGCTGAAGGCCTTAAGTTCAGCCTAATACTTACAGAACTGCTTGCACACAGGCAGTGGTAGCATAGATCTCTCTGTGCTCTATCATTTCTGTGTGTGGCAAATGGCCTCGAGGCATAATTAGGAAGGAAAAGGTCGGACTTGTTCATGACCCTTCTCTGGGAGTGGGCAGAGACATGTCATTTATCAAGGAGGCTGCGGATGTGCATGGAAGCGGTTGGGAAAGAGCCTGCAGTGTCCCAGACCAAACTGGAGACCATTTACAAACTCACTGCCTGGTTGGGATTTTAAGTGAGAGACACCTTATTTTACTCCCGAACCTGTCTCAATACACTTTGTCAGAAGACCACGTATAAATACGTTGCCTGATATATAGATATATTTATATATTTATATATTTATATTTGCCTAAAAATCCACTAACTATATAGAAATAAAAAGAAAAAGGCTACACTTTTTTGTACATTTTTTCATGTGGTTTGAGGCTGAAATTATACCAGCTCAGGGTTTTTAAAAGTGGTTAGCCAGCACTTCTAAAGGTGCTGTGCTTCCAATCGACATCAGTAGCAGCTGCTGTGTCCGTTTGTGGGCCAGGACATTCTGGCCTTGTTCGGGCTAAGGAAAGCAGCTGAGGTTGTGCTGTGCTGTACTGGCAAAGCTGGAGCTGAACTCCAGTGCTGTTTGCTAAAGTAACAGCAGGGGAATGCCAAGAGCTGCATTAAAGCAGGTGACACTGGCACGCTCATGGTGCTGTTCTGCCTTCCCCAGCCAAGTCACTGTTTGGGAACCCTGCCTGTTTCATGTCACGTGTGTTAATCATCACCTTGTGACCATGCAGAAAACCTAAGCAGAGCAAATCTTTGAAGTTCCGAAATCAAGGCAAATGTTGGGAACTCTGTGTCTTTGTTTTTGAAGATACTTCTCTCTCGGGGGAACCCAGTTATTTGGTTTAACAGAACTACTTGTGTTAGATTGAGGTAGGAGATTATTGCAGCTCTGCATTCATCACTGCTGACTCAGCTGTAGTAGCATAACCTTATATTGACAAAGACTGAGCCCAAAAAGAGGGACTACAGTGTTCGGAGGTGGGAAATGGACTTAAAGAGAAAGAGAAAAGACAAAGAAAAAAGAGCTAAGATGTGACGAATTTACAAAGAAAGAATCTTAAGTCCTGTCAGCCTTTCCTTATTTTCTATTGAAGAATGAAAATGGCTCGTGTAATAATAAGGAAAAGTAATATTTAAAACTGTCCCTAGAATATATTTCAAGGCAATTCATCACCTACTGCAAAATACTATTGAGGACAAGAACACAGCAGGGTTCAGGATGGCTCCAGGAGGCACAGTAGATGTTACTTGGCCAGCCAGACTTCTCCTCCCTATAATTCAATCTTTTTATGACAGTGGTCACCCAAGGAAAAAGGTGAACAAACTCTAATTTTTAATTTCACATTATAATGCTTTCAGTTTTTTATGTTCTAATGGTTTTAGGGGGGTTATTTTGTAGTGTGCCACTTGGTTAGGTTTTGTCTGCCAAGAATGCCCTGCAGTTAGTGCTAAGTCAAGGGAAATACACATAGAGCACTGTCCTTAACTCACATAAAGAAGTCTATCTTTGAAATAAATACATATTTTCCAGTGAGAAGCTGTGCAGGTTGAAATAGAGTGAATAATGCCCGTGATAGTAGCATTTCATAGACAGTGCAATTAGCCTGTTTTTTAATTGGGGTTTGGTTTGATTTGGGTTTTTTTGTGGGATTTTTTGGGTTTGGAGTTTTTTTCAATAGAGAATATTGTTCCATCTGTCTTTCTCTAGGTAGCTCTTTTCAGAGTTCAGTACACTTGAGCAAACCGGTGCAATTTTCCTCTGTAAACACATTTTCTGCTACAAACATTGGCCATTCGTGCATTTGGGGTGCAAGGAGGCCTTTCACCTAATGCCCAGAACTATGTCCTTGGATTTTCTTGTGTGAATCAACTCAAGTTATTGCGTCCATTTCACTCCTCTGTTCGAAGGGAGTATTTCTGGATGACTTGTACTACAGAATACAGAAGCTCCAAAGAGTGAATCCCCGGCCATTGTTCAGCATGAAATTAATATATTTATAGATTCATAAATTCTAGTGTAACAACGCAGCAGAGACTCTCTCTATCTATAGACATTGTTTGTTTCAGTGTCACGACTCTTTCCTGGGATGGGATCATGGTGTGCATTGAGTTTTGCCCCTCTTTGGCAGGTCTCTCTAACCTACAGATTCCCTTTTTTTTTTAGCAATTGAGGCTGGTTATTACTTGTGCCCAGTATGTAATGCCACACTTCCATAGAAATGTACCAGTCTCACATGAAAGGAAATAAGCATTGGATTAATTTAGTCAATAAGTCTTTTGTTGCTGTTCTTCTGTAGTTTGTGCTTTCAGACTTTTTCATGAGCCCCACCATCTGCTAAATGACTTTAGCCAGTTCGTGGTGGGTTTTTTGGTTTTGCTTTGGGGTTGGGGTTTTTTTTGTTGTTGTTGTTCAATGGTTTTAAGAGGCACTGTCCACTTATAAATCTCATGCTGTGGCTGAGATTCAGCCCTAGAGTTCCCATGGTTGTATCTTCAATGACAACTCCAGGAAAGGTCCTTAAACCTTTTCAGTTTTCCCACTTATTTTGGTCTCTGGGGGTAGCAGCACCCAGTACATCTTTAGTGCTCAGCCTAGAAGGAAATGGTCTGAACCTAAAGGTTCCTATTGACAAGGCAAAAATGATCTTAATCCCGAAAAGTGCCAAGTCTGCATCAATTTTGTGGCTTTCATGATTCATCAGCTTGCATCTTACATTTGGCATAAGATATTTATGGAATAGGTGATAGCTCTTGTACTTTCCCTTTCACCCAGGAGAGGGCTGCAGACTGTTGATTGCAGAATGGATTTGGTGGTGATTTCAGGTGTACTTCCCAGACAGGGCTGTGCAAGAAGGCTAAATATCAAATTTGCCTCAGCATTTTGGTAAGACATTTTATAGAATTATTGAGGTTGGAAAAAACCTCTAAGATCAAGTCTGACCATTGAAAAATTTTAAGAGAAGCCACAATATAATATAACCACAAGAGACTGATGTAGAACTAATACGGTTTTAAATGTTTGTTTAGTGAACAGAATTAGAATCTCCCCAAAAAAAGGAGTGCAGGAAACTTCTATGGGCCTATCTACAGTTTAAAAAAATGAAGGTATAAATGTGGTGAATTAAGGAAGAACAAGATACATTTAAGGGATGGGTCTTTGGAGCGTCCCTTTCCACGGGGGATATCTGTTGTCTAACCACTTTATCTTTCAGCCTGAGGAAAGGAGAGTAGAATAGAAAATGACAGGGAGTTTTGCCTTGGGAGCACATTTATCTTGTTTGGGTGTTTTAGCAATCCAGGTCGGTTGCTTCTGTTCTGTTTTGTTTCTGCTGTGGAGTCACACAGTTTGCCTGAAGTTACTGTACTGCAGCTGTTCAGTGGAATGAATCTCAAAGAAATTTGTAATTTTATTACGTGATAGTCAGTAGATAATGTAATTGCTTCTTATCTGCAGCTAATTGGAGACCAGTTAATCAGAGTGTTTTCACAGAGTGGATTCTGTGCCCTGTAACTGCAGCTTTACAGATACAATCCTGTGTAACAGGGTCCGCGTAGTTACATGGAACAACATACCTGGAACTTGCCTTTTCCTAATTCTGAAAATATTATTTTTTTAACTCTACAGATGTTAAGCAAATTGGTCAGTATTAATGAGAGAAAGGAAAGCAAAAACGATAATAAGAAGTCTCAGGCAAATATCAAAACAGAAGAGGAGCTACCCTGGGATGAGCCTGTCTTTGAATATTGATAAAGGTTTTGCTTAGCTTTAAGAAATTGATTCTGTTTTTAGTCTCACTCCACTGGTTTGTACCATACTGTGGCTTCTGTTTTAAGCAAAGGTTTTGTTCCAATCTGGATGCAAGAAAAGGCCTCTCTGCAGAAATTTTTTAGCAGTTGGTTGGCAACACTTTTCAATGTGCATGCAGCAGCATTGCAGTGAGTGTGAAAGTCTGTAATATAGACTGGAATATTCTCTTCTGGAATACACCACAAATATGGGTCAGTAGCTTACAGAGTACTAATAAAATTTAAATTCCCAGACATGTCTGTAAGTATTTCTCTGACAGATTTAGATGGAGAATGTAGAAAGCTTTTGATTCCAGATGTTATTTGCTGCCGGAAGTTTGGTTTGATTTTTTGTTTACCTGGTTGTAAGTAGATAATGAGTCCATTATATGTGAAAATGGTTGTAAAATATACATTATCTTGTAGATTTTTCTCATTGTAATCCTGATTTTTTTATTTCATTCAAGAATCACATAGAAGGTGTAATATATGAAATTAACTATTAACATGAGGCTACATTCTGCTTCATTCTCTCAAAGTAATGTACAGGAGGAATGTTGGAATGAAGCTAGGCTTGTGATTCCAACAATACCCTGAAAGATCCAGGCTGGGGGATGAAAGGAATGAGAGCAGCTCTGCCAAGAAGGGCTTGGTGCTGGGGGATGAGATGCTGAACATGAGCCAGCAATGTGCCCTGGCAGCCCCGAAAGACAATCGTGTCCTGGGCTGCCTCCAAAGCAGTGTGTGCAGCAGGTCAAGGAGGGGATCCTGCCCCTCAGCTCTGCTCTGGTGAGACCCCACCTGCTGTGCTGCCTCCAGCTCTGGGATCCCCAACATAAGAAGAACATGGATCTGTTGGAACAAGTCCAGAGGTGGTCACAAAGATGCTCAGAGGGCTGAAGCCCCGCTGCTCTGAAGACAGGCTGAGCGAGCTAGGGCTTTTCAGCCTGGAAAAGGAAAGACTCCAGATGGACCTTTTAGCACCTTTCAGTACACATAAGGGCTGCAAGAGAGCTGGAGAGGGACTTTTGACAAGGTCATGGAGTGATAGGACAAGTGGCAATGGCTTTAAACAAGAGGGCAGATTTAGCTTAGATATTAGGAAGAAATTCTTCACTGTGAGGGTGGTGAGATGCTGGCAGAGGTTGCCCAGAGAAGCTGTGGATGCCCCCACTCTGAAAGTGTTCAAGGCCAGGTTGGATGGAGCTTTTGAGCAACCTGGTCTAGTGCAGGTAGTTGAACTGGATGATTCTTTAAAATTCCCCTCTGACCCAAACCATTCTACAATTTTGTAATTCCATAATGGGTTCAAGCTCTTGTGCTGTCCCCAGGACTCACGGGCGAGACCTTCAATAAGCTATGGACGTTGGAAACACATCAGTCTCTACAGGGCTTGTGGCAGGCAGGGAAAGGCAAGAGAAAGAGGGAAATTGCTTTGTCAGCCTGCACCGTGCAGAGCTGGGGTTGTGGGAGGAGCCTGTGTGATGATGTGCTGAAAGCTGCTGGACTGAGTAAACACATTAAAGTTCTGAAAAGTGGTAATTTAAAAGCAGTTCCATAAGACCCTGTTTAGTGTCTCTCTTATTTGCCTTCAGGTTGCAAGAAAGCTCCTCTGAGCCTTGATGTGGGATCTGAAACTGTTGATTTGCACCACTGTGACTGTGCTTTCCCCAGGGTTAGTTTGTTTGTAGAGGCACCTGTGCTGAGCTGCTGCGCTCAGTAAATCTTCCCAACTGAAACTTGCTGTTGTGGGCTGTTGTGGTGTGGGATGGAGTAGAGACCAGGGTCCTCAAAACCTTGAATTCTCTCTGATTTGTCTTAGATTCAGTTTTGTGAGTATAAGAAGCAGGTAGAAAAACCCTGAAAAATGATGTAGGCTGCCTTTTTTTTTTTTTTTAAGAATTTGTATTTTGTGGTTGATTGCAATTTTGGATTTAGATTTTCCCTGCTGCTGCTAAATTATACATCTAAGTAGTCAGCATCTGAGCTGTCAAGTGACTTAGTCCATCTTCTAGCAGACAAACTTAACAACTAAACAAAGCTGAGCAGGGACATGTAGGTGCCACTAACAGTTCACTGGGTAGGACCCCTGGGAAGCTGAACCCTGAGGTTCACGGGGATCCAGTTTTAAGTTCAAAGTATACACGGGGTTCTTGTTCTGGTCACCTTTCCTAATCTCTCCTGGTCTTTGAGGCTGAAAATGCCTCTGCTTTCTTCAGTGGCTCTTGTTCCTCGCTCAGATCTGATCTTTCCAAGGATTCTTTCCCTGGCTTTCCTTAGCTCTTGCTTGTCTCTGAAGGGAGTTTAAAGTCACAAGTTAATAACTGCTTTTCTCATCATTTACTTGTGCAGAGAGTGAGTCCAATCATAATTTACTTGCAGTGTCTGTTGGTGACAGCTGTGAGCTGCTGTAAGCTGCCAACTGCTGCCTGTATTTTCCTGTGCTGTTACTGAGGAGGTTTTTGAGTGCTCTTTGATACAAAGATAAGCTGGACCACGCTCCAGCCTGTGTCACATGTAAGACAAATACTGACTGTCTCCTCTCTCGGGACACCAAGTTTAGCAAACTACACATTGTAAGGTCTCTCTGATATTTATGCCACTCTGTCACATAGGGCTGTGCAAATTTGGCCAGTGACTTTCATCATTATTAGTAGGGCACCCTTGCTCCGTATGGTCCCATGGGCCTCCTTTACTTAGGAAGTCAGTCTAACAAAACTTAGACTTGGAAAATTTCCAGCAGACAAAAAGGCCACAAGGTAGTACTCTGCTTGTACACCATGAACATACTAATTGAAGGGGAACAAGTGCCAATTTACTTGCACTTTTGGAAGTCAGGAAGAAGAGATTAACATCCCTGAAAATACGAAAAAAGCATGACTTGGAAGAATAAGGAAATGGTTTTGGTATGTTCAGTGATCATTCCAAAATCCGCACATGAACTCCACACCCTCCTTGCTCACCCACTGAAAAGTGGTTGCACAAACTGTGTAGAATTTACTCTAAACAAAGTTTCTCGGTAACATGAAAGATAAGGTCCCAAAAGAAATGTTCTTGCCACATTTCCATTAGAAAATGAGTAATCTATGATGTAAATGCTGCAAATGAGACATAGCAGATTCTCATCTAGCAGAAGTGACTTACAGCTCTAATTTAGGTAAGTGATAACCAATTTTCTAAGGTCATAAATAATGGTTATTGTTCATGTGTTTCCTCATCTCCCTGTTCCTATTCTTTCACATTTGTACCAGCAGGTATCTATCTATGTGCTAGACATTTTAAAGTACTAGGCACAGATTGATTTACCCTTTGCTTAAATACATCTTTTTTCATTTCTTAGAGACAAAGGAATCTACACTGTCTGCAGTGAAAGCTAATTCTGTTCATCTGTTCCTCCCACTAAAGCTACCAAAGCATTAGAATTCTGATTGGAGAAACAAATGGAGCCACAGATCTGTCACATCCGAGCAGAAAGTCTTGCAGATTTGCCTGGAGATCCCTCGGAGCCAATAGTGTCCTGTGCAGGTACAAGGGTTCCTCTGTGAAGGCTCAACAGCACTAAATTTGATCTGTCTCCTTGTTTGGTAAACTTGTGTGCTGCTTGGCTTTGTGAAAGAACTGCTGTACAACAAAAAGGCAAGGTAGAACTGTGTACATGTAACAGAGCACAAAACCAAGGTTAAAGCTGCTGTTTAAAAATGAGCTTGAATGAAGACTCCTGCATTTCAATTTTATCTCTGTCCCTGGTTCACCAGGTCACCTGGGATCAAGTAACTATTTCTTCCAAGGCCTCTTGTTTCAGCTACAAATGGTGCAGAGGAGGATTCTGGCAGATTTCTCCTGCCCATGCTGTGTCCCTAAAGCAGACTGCTACTGCTGACAGCTTCCCTCCTTTCTCCTGGAAGTTACCGTTCCTAGGACATCCTTATGTCCCTGTGTTATCAATCACAGGCAAATAGATCTGCTCAAACTCCCCAAAAGGGCAGCTGACATTAGAGGGCAGTGAGACCACTCTTCTGAAGGAGCAGGAAGAACAGGAAATGCCTGAAAGCATTGGAATTGCTTGTTCAATGAACACAATGGAGCCCAGGTACTTATCTCTGAACAGAGCTGTGAGATTCACTGTCCTTTGAAGAGTGACATGAATGTGTTAATCTGAAAAATAGTGTCACTTTTTCATAGTTTGTTTCCCTTTTTATAACTTTTTCTACTTTCGTTTCGTGACTGGCTGCATTAGGTGAAAAATCTGTAGTGAGATCCTAGTGCAGGGTCTGTCTGAAAGAGGCCACAACTGAAACAGGACATCTCTGAGTCGTGTGAGGTGAGCAAAAAGTTGTTTCCACAGTGATAGGTTCTCGTCTGAAATCTTGTGAAGAAAGGGGGGACTTGAAGTCACCTTGTGTGCCCTAACTCAGGCCGTGGTTTCAGAGGCACACAGGGAACACCAGCACCTGCCAGGCTGACCCCACTGTTGGCTGATGAGCCGTGTGCTTGTCACATCCACCCTCCTAACTTGCCCAAGCGTATTTCTATAAAGACGGAGAGACATCCAACCAAAATCAGTGTAAATCACCCAAACACAACACCTTGAGCTGCATCTCAAATGTACCACGTGTCTGTGGAGTCAGATCACGGTGTAAAATGATTGTTTGAGCGGGTTAGAGAACTATGACAGTTTAATTAAAGGGTTTTTTCTCGGCACTGCCATCCCACAGCATGGAAGCTGACAGTGTGTTTATCTGCCAGAACACCAACATGAAAACACCAGCGTGAGGACTAGGACATCTGGATTTTATTTCCAGTCTTTCCACAAGCTTCTGCTGTGATTTACAACTTGCCATGAATGTGGTGCCAGATGAGTTCTTCCAGCTGCAGTTTTTTTAGCCTTAACGTGTCATAGCTGCTGTCTCTTCCACACATCCAGTGGTGGAAATGGCCTCAGAGAGGAGGTTAGAGCCCTGCCAGATCTGCTGGTGTCTCTCCAGCTGTACCTGTTTCCCATCCTGCTTCTGTTTTCAGAAGGAGGTGATGAGCAGCTCAGCATGGTATCTTTTTAACCCTGACCATCTGTTCTTGATTATATCCTTAAACTGGTGATGAAACAGGTGTCACAAAAATGGGTCACAAAAAAAAATAATGAATAGGAAACTATAAATAAGTGCAGTGCCATAAGTCTTTCTGTGGGACAGCTTTGGAAAAAGAGCAACAGTGTTCCTCATCTCCATTTCAGAGCTCAATTTACAGTTGGAAGCAATGAGGTGCTATTTTGACCAGGTTCAATTCCTATAGGCATCTTATTGAATTTAGGAAAATCCTCTTTTCATTTCAAAGAGCTGCAACAAACTGACTGCCTGGCTTTGTTCCTGGGTGTGTGCTGTCAGTTACTCCTGCTCCAGCATGGAAGGGTGAGTGTGGGCATAAATCAAAATTTCCACAAGTGACTGACATATCCACAAGTCCTGAACACCCGTGGGAGCCCACCTTGCACAATGTGCTGGGTACCACTTGTCTCATAGTTGAGCTTCATTGCAGAATTGATACTTAACAACACCTGGCAAAACCACAGACCTTTTCTTCTTGCATTGACAACTTCAGGTCCTTGCTGCTTCTCTGCTTGAGATACGAAACTTTGAAATAAAACCAGATTCTCAATTGGGGAATTGTGAAAGAAGTGGTACATTTATTTTTTTTCTCCCTGAGAGCTGTGGGGAAAACTGAAAATGTTTTTGTGTAGGAGAGAGATTTAAAAGAAACCTTTAAAGTGAAGTAGGATTTCTTAGAATTAACAACGAAACTGTTCCCAGCAATGTTCTGAGCACTAACCTAACAGCTGAAATGAAGCTGTTTTTCCCAAACCTAAGTGCCAAATGTTTCCAAACCATCTGCATTATAAATTCAAGTTCTACAGGCTGTACCACAGTTATCGATAATATCATGATGTGTGAGAAATACATTGACTTTGATACCTCTTGCTCACAGCTAGGCTTTTTCCATCAAAATGTTTCTTTAAGAACTGCATTACATCAGTCTCTCTCGATGCTATTTCTGAGCCACAATGGCAAAACCTTTTGTAGTTAATAGAAATTAAGATTTCTATGTCAGTGACATGTCAGTGGTAAACACACAGGTTCTCCTCAGAGTGCTAATCAAAACTCTGCAGTCTGTATCCTTACACTGATTTGAATTCATGTGCAAACGAAGTCTGTGCCTCAAGAGCACAATGGGAGAACCTGGAGAGGCTTTCAGCGTCAGCTGGGTTCTTTCCTACCCTGCCTTCTGCCTTTTTGAAATCATAGGTGGGGGTTGGAAGGGACTTTAAAGACCATCTAGTTCCAGCCCCCTTGCCATGGGCAGGGACACCTTCCACTAGACCAGGTTGCTCCAAACCTCATCCAACCTGGCCTTGAACACTCCCAGGGGTGGGGCATCCACAGCTTCTCTGGGCAACCTGTGCCAGTTCCTCACCACCCTCACAGTAAAGAATTTCTTCCTAAGATTTGACCTAAATCCACCCTCTTTCAGTGTGAAGCCATTCCCCATTGTCCTACAACTCCATGCCCTTGTAAAAAGGGGACCTCTCCAGGTCTCTTGTAGCCCCTTTAGGTGATGAAAGGTGCTAGAAAGTCTCCTTGAAGCCTGCTCTTTTCTAGGCTGAATAACCCCAGCTCTCTCAGCTTGTCCTCAGAGCAGAGGTGCTCCAGCCCTCTGAGCATCTTCATGGCCTCCTCAGGACTCACTCTAATAGGTCCATGTACTTCTTATGTTGGGGCAATAGTCATCTCTCATGCTTAAAAGAAGCATAAAGCAAATCACTCTGCCTTGCTCAGCTTCACCCCGGTAACGTGCTCTCTCTTGCTTTGCACTCCCAGTGTTGCTGCGACACCAGAAAACTCGCTGCATCTCTGTTTGGACAAATGAGTCACTCGAGCAAAGTGGTGTGTGACCACTGAAATGTGAAATTTCTCAGCAGCTTGCCAGGTTTGGCCCTTTTGCCCACTTTTTGGTGTCAATAGATGTTTTGGTGCTGCAGTTTCACACGAGTCCAGATGAGGAGACCAGGCCGGATGCACTCAGCTCATGTGGGTTCCCCTCAGGCAGCACCTGGGCTTGCCTTCAGTGAAACTGTGCGTGCACAGAGGTTTCTTTGCCCACTAGCTCCTGTCAGCAGTGCCCATGACACAGAGACCTCAGGGCCCCTTGGTAAGGCATCTGTATTGCATGTAGTGCTCAAATCTGAGTGCCCATCAGCAATTCCTTCACACATGAGCTCCTTCCCTGCTCCACACCATCCTACTCAGGGTGGAGGAGAATACCTGGGAAGCCAGTGTGAAATCAACGCCATGATAACAGAGTTATATCCTGCAAAACAACATCAGATTTATAAAAAGTTTCGATTTTGGGTGCTTCTGTGAATGGTCAGCAGCTGGCATTGCTGACATTTGTGTCTTTTCAAGCACTTTCAAATCTATGATCTTTTTTGTAAACTCCCAGGATTAGTCTCTTTCCTGCTAAGTTATTCCATGTCACTCTCTGAGGCCCCCTTCACTCACAGCCTAAGCAAGCAGACAGAATCATTTCCTTAGAAGTGCCCTTAAAATGAGAGGATTTTATGGAGGGGCTTTGCTTTAAGAAAAGTCGGAGAAGGTGATGCCAGCTGCTTCGCTGCCTGCCTTCTGGTTTGTTTACAGCTCTTTTTATTCTTCTCTTTTTTTTTTTCCCCAGCTCAACAAATGCAGCATCAAACCACACATGTGCAGGGGTGCTGGGTGCCGACCCCAGAGCTGTGCCTGTGGTGAAGGTGTGGTGTCACCCAGCCAGAGCAGAGCCAGCCCTCTGCCTGCTGTGCAGTGCAAACAGGGGGGCTCACGGGGTATGAACACCACTGCACTGCTTGCCTTTCATCTTCCCACTCTGTGCTCAAAACAGCGAGCAGCACCAGCTGGTGAAGGAAAGGAGGCAGAGACAACACGCTGGTGTCCATCTCTCTCTGCCCTGTGTGGCCTTACCCACTCTCCAACACTCTTCTCACAGCTGCGTCATCTTTCGTTATGATTTTACTGCTCTGTGTTAGCTCTGGCAAATCACTGGGTTAAGATCATCAATGAGGTTTCTGATCAAGCATGAAGGAAGTGAGGAAAGACATACCACTGCTGTTGTGGTAAAGCTTTCTTGTTCATCGGTGGGTGTGTTTTTAAGGCTAATAAGCATTTCTATTTTTCTTTTTTTTTTTTTTAACAATGTTTTACAGATATTCTGATGCCATTTGCTTAGGCAAACATAGGCAGCAGGCATCTTTGTAGCGTTACTGCTAATAGAGAGCAAGGATAATGCAAGGGTTTTTAAGGCAGATATTTTCCCCCCATGTATCTTCTAGCCTGCGCTATTCCAAATCACTTTGTGTCTTTCTGTTCTCTTTCCAAGTACCTGTGACCCTTATCTACTGGCGAAGCTGCTGAGAGCAGCTGGAGGAATGAGGGTGTTTTGACTGCCCCATGCTGTAGAAGGCCTAATTCTTAATGACACTCTTGTGTTAGCCTTGCCAAGTTCAACAGTCGTGCTAATTACAGATAACTGTCAGAACTGGAAATTGTTTCTGTTGTGTTTTATGTTTCAGGAAAATGAGTGAACCCATCATAATTGCCTGTGCGGGATACAACTTCAGTCATTTCACCACTCTTATGAGTAAACTAACTCCCTGCTGAGTTATTCATGGCCCTTCTGAGCCTGGCTGATGTATATCTGATCGCCTCCTGAGGCTGCTGTGAGGAATAAACCAAGCAACTCCCTTCATGCTGAGTGCCCGTACATCACAGAACTCTGGGACTCTCTGAAACAGAAAAATCAACACAAGCCAGAATCTGTCCCACATCCCAGATAAGCTACCCAGAGTTATAGCTCGCAAACCAGCTCTCCTCATTGTGCCTCTGAGACCTGATGCTCTTCTTTATTCCTCCTCCTCAACCTCATTTCTTCCATTGTGCCCATGCGTAATAAACCATGATCAGCCAGGATATAGTCCACTGTGCTTACATTACTGTATAACTCTGGCCCTGGGGCTTTCTCACTCCTGAAGGACAATCTCAAGTGACAGTCATGCTAAACAAGCAAGAAAACTGATTGTAAGGAAGGTGGAAAGCACCTGGTGGTGGAAGGGCATAAATGTTAGAGGTGGGAAAGAGGGAAAAAAGAGGGGGAAAGAGCAGAAAAATGAGAGCCATGGCCAAGCCTTGGGTCTGAAGTCAAAGTTTTACACTGGAGAGTGACTTAGGTCAAAATGCTGATGATGGGTTTGAGGAGGCAGCACTGAAAGCGGAATCTGCCCACCTGGCCCTGCCCAAGGAGGTATGACATGAACCTTGATAGTCTTCAGGGCAGAACCCCTCAAAAAGTTCCAATCTCTACTGAATGTTTGTGTGCAAATGCAATGCACACTTACGGGAAATCAAAGTCCAAGCTTTTTCTCAGCAACATGCTCAAGTAAAAGCCTAGGCAGGGGAAAAACAGGAGCAAATTCCTTCTGAATTTGATTTGAGCCCATGTGGGATGTTTAGGTTCAGAGTAGCTGTTAGGTCTTTACCCCAGGCTTGGCTCTGGAGGTGGCCCCATGCAGCCATGATCAGATATCTCCTTGTGGCCACTCACCTTTGCTTTGGAGTCTCCAGACTCTCCGTGTCTTCTCAAATGGAGTAAGAACCTGCTGTGGCACCTCTGTGTGACTGCAGAGCACGTTCCAAAGCCAGCAGGATCCTCTGAAGCAGCAGGAAAGGTCTATCATGCCTGCAGTCCCATGAGGTATACCCAGAGATACACAGATGCTCTCCATGGAGAGCAGCTCCTTGGGTTAAATTATGTGTTTGGTACCTTTCTGTCCCTTGTGGGGTTTTTTAAGGCTCTTCAGAGGATCCCAGCAGGTCTGGGGTTCCACCAAGGTTTGTTTTTACATCACTTGTTCCACACTGTGAGTGGGTTAGGGGCCACAGCTTGCAGGTACTACACAGAGTGCCCCCTGGCCCCAGAGCAGAGCAGACAGGGACAAAGCCACCAGGGAATAAATCCAGTTGTGCTACCCGTTTAGCTCAGAAAAGCACACAAGTTTGGGTAGAATCTTTTCTAGGACCTACTGAAACTGCTGGAAAAGCAGACAAAGCCTCTGGCTTGGGGTCCTGCCCCCAGACTGCACCCCAAGTGTGTCACAGCCACAGCAGTATTGCTGCTGCTGTGCAAACAGCCCTCCTCAGTTTGTGGTGATACACAAATGACAGTAAAGGGGGGGAAACTTCATAATTTTGTGAACTTTCCAAACCCACGTGCACACACATGTGCCGGCTCTGCAGAGAGCAGCAGGTTGGTGCAGCTGCAGAGGATGCTGCTGCCACATCCAGCAGCTGTGCAGGGGTCTGTGCTCAGCTAAAAACTGTGTGTAGATGTAGGAACCCCTTCTCCTGTAGCTATACCATCATCCCAGGGCTAGCCCCTGCTGTGCTACACTCTCACGGTGCAAGTTTGGGACTGAAGAGTGGATAATGTGAATTTTCTGTGGTTCCTTTTTCCCCTACAGGCTCCCAAAACAGGTTCAAGGGGTAAAGGCTTTGTATGAAAGGGTAATTGTTCACTGGGAAATTAATTCTCATGAAACATGTAAAGTGTTAGCCAGTAAGAAATGTATTTTAACCAAAATAACCATGTGTTTTTTGTGAGGCTTTGTGATGGGGAAAATGAAGGGAGCAGCAAAACATAGAGGGGACCGGGCACTGGCCTTTTCCCAGACAGGTGGGAGGGCTGCAGGGAGAGTTCAACCTCCCATCCCAGGGGTGAAGGGGGTGTGTTTGAGGTTCTTGTGGGTTTAGACAGTGATTTGTTTACTCACATTTTCATGAGCTCAGTTGTAACATGTGTCTTTAAGGAGAAATGTCTTTAATGAAGCTTTGCATTTCTTTTAAAAACCTGTGCTACAGCAGTATGCTGTTTCTTTGCACTTCTCAGCCTGGTGATCATGAAAAGTGGGGGTTTAAACTCATTTCTCAGTTTTCAACTGATGGAGAACAGGCTCCTTGGGTTAAATTATGTGTTTGATACCTTTCTGTCCAAGTTCCTGCTGGGTTAAAGGGCTTTATCTACTTATTTCATCCTGGATTGCAAAGGGCGTTTTGTCTGTGTAACCCCCCCTGACTTTTGCCCCCTTTACAGAGAGAGCAGAACCTCTGAGATGAGATCAAAAACATGGGCTGGAAATTAGGGGGTTAATCTAGTTTTTGAAATTTTCAATGTTTTAAAATAGTTTGATATACCCCATATGTATATTTTAAGGCTCCTTCTGGATTCAGAGGCAGGGGAGTGATACAGGTTGGGAGAGGCAGAATGGGAGAGGGGAGTGGGTTGTTGCACCAGGCTCAGAGCCCCACTCTTCAGCCCAAGGGAGGAATCTTTGTGTTTCAGTGAATACTGTGCAGACAAAAAGCAAGTGAGGGATTTGGGCCTATAAAAGAGAAAGAACCCGCATCTTCTCCTTTTACCAGAGTTTCTCTTTACCAGTGTATCCAAAGCTACAAGCCTGGGCAGTGAGAAGCTGGGAGGCGGCGACTGAACGAACGGACAGACAGACAGACAGTCCATTCTCTAACAGGCAGATTTATTGAGTACATGCACAACTAAGCAAAGCAAAGCGGTGATGTCCAGGTTCCGAAATCAAGATCTCACCAATCCGTTGGTCAGACACCCTGGGAGTCTTGGGAACCTGGAGGTAGTTGCTGCAAAGGTCCATGTGGATTCAGCTCCTGTAAGTCCTGCAGGGTGATCATGGGGCCTCCGGTTCTGCTCATCTTTTACTGTCTTTCCAAGTCTTTGAGGCTGGTCACACCCCTGCTATCTTCAATGGGTGCTTTCCCAAGATCAGGTGTTATGTTTTCTTCTCTTTCCTTTCAAAAACACTGTCCTTGGCTTTCTTTACCCCTGTCTCCTCTGCTTAAGGAGTCTTAAATCACACAAGAGCAGCTTTTTTGCATTAGCATTTGGCAATGAGAGATTCAAAAACAAGCTACTTATCCTAACTCTTGCATTTTTACTGTGAGGGTGATCAAACAGTGACACAGGTTTGCTCAGAGAGGTTGTAGAGTCTCTATCTGAGGAGATAGTCAAAGCCCAGCTGGACCCAATCCTGGGCAATCTGCTCTAGGTGACCCTGCTTGAGCAGGTGGTTTTGGACTCAAGAGGTCCCTTCCAACCTCAACCATTCTGTGATTCATGCCAACTACAGGCTGCTTGGCCTGTCCTCTCCTGGATGGCCCTCTAATAACAGAGGAGACCATCCTTCACATCAAGGTCTGGCATGGCGTGTGTCCCCACCGCTCAACGCCTACTGGGTTGCAGCCAACAGCGGAGCCAGAAGTTCTTCTTGGTGGCAAACACAGAGGCCAACCCAGTCTTGCCCTTGACTATGGTAGGAGGCGTTTGGCCATCTCCAGTGCTTTCACCTGTTTTTCAATGCAGAGCCTCACCTGCCTCATCCAGTAACAAGTGGCTACCATGGCAAAGCACACACCTATCTGCGTCAGCAGTATAACTACAACAGGGTGCAACAGCGCGTTGAAAATGCCAGTGGCCGTGGGGGACCAGCCAAAAAAAATTTCCCACCAGTGATGATCTCCCACCCTCTTAATTCGCTCCATTACCTGTTTTATAACATTGCCATCATGGTGAACAGTTATTAAGATCTTTTTAGCTTTGGCCTTGGCATTTTCTAGCAGCTGCTGTAAATTTTCATGCTCTAACATTTCTTTTACAAGTGACAAATCCATACCGATGGGGGTGGGGGTTATACTACGATACAAGGTATAGTTTCTGATTAGCAACTGGCTAGTAAACACAGGTGGTTTGTACACAAAATCACAGCCTCTAATAGTAGCTACATTGCAAGCACACATATTTGAATTGTTAAACACGGTCTGATTAAAAGCCTCATTAATTTGCACGTATTTACACATCGTTCTGAAGCACACGCACCCTTTCCCTACATACACCAGCATGGTTTTATTACTGCTCTGGGGATTGATCTCAAAATGACACACCCCTTCTTTGGTGTCAAAGCACACATCACTCGCCTTAAGGGCATCATCTTCGCATATGAATCCCAGCCCCTTTTCCAAAATGCAGGCTTCCAGATCTACCGTCTGCCATTTCCCATCAGACACCCTCGCCCACATGCGGTGGTCCAGGGGGTAGACCACAGACCCATTTGTGTTAACCCCCAGGGCCACGATGGGGTAGACCTTTTCGATGCGAGCCTCCGCCACAGTGAGGACATGGGCAATGACTGCGTTGAGGGCCTGGTCATGGGTGAAGTTGACGAGCCTCCACCAGGCTTGGAGCTGCCGCTCCTTCTCTGTGGCCGCGTCCCACACGATCTTTCGGATCTCGGTGGGGAGGACACCGTTGTCGCCGTCCCTCAGGATACCTGCAACGACACTCTGCACCCACATCTGGGCCTGGATGCAGCTCAGAGCAAGGGATACGTTACTTTGTTCAATGCCCAGTGCTCGCAACAGCACTTGATGGTCTTTCTCATCTATTTGCTCCCACGTGGGCAACACCTCTGACACGAGCCACTGCCCCATCCCAAGGCTGGTCAGGGATGAGTTCAGAGGCTTGAGGAGGCTCTGCACACCCGAGGTGACAGCCTCCAGTTTGTTTGCCAAGACCTCAGCATTCATGCTGTTGAGGACTCCCAGCCCAGCACCTCCTCCTCCCAGCGCTGTGGCCAGCAGGTCTCTCCTGGCCCGGGTGCCCTGGAGGGAGCGGCTGTGCAGCCACGCCAGCCAGCCCGTGTGGAGGGTGGATAGGAAGGGGGCACAGTGTGGTCTGACGGAGGAAATATTAACAGTGGACAGAGACAACACCACTTTCTTCAGTGACCGGACAGGGCCAGTCAACAGCTCTTGGATGTGATTTTTCTTTACTACATAAGGACCTATTTTGGAAACAAAAGGGCGCAAGACAGCAGTGATGGAAAACTCTTTTTTAAATCCTTCAGGGCCTCCTATCCACCACTTTCCTCCAAGCTCATGGGACATTTCTACGTTCAGGATTCCTTGACACCATACCTGGAGGGTTATGAGCAGGTGTGGACAGCGTCCATAATCCTGATTATACCATGAAGCCTCCATGCCTAATTCAGATCTAGTAAGTGTTTTGTTCTCGCGGAGGCAGCTCACTGGAACGACCCACTTGCGGCCGTTCGGGGCAGTTACAGTCACAGTGGTGCCATCAATTTGCATTGGATCAGTCACACTTTCTTGGGAGTATTTAATTTCCAATTTTACCTGGTTGCCAATTTCAACAGATGGGGCTGCATGCAAGGCCAAAAAATGGCACTTTGAGATCTTGATGGCAGCAAAGGAGGGTGTCGTGGTGCTGATCTTGAATTTAAAGGACAGCCCCACGCTGTGTTGTGCCCAGAGGCAGACCACAAAGACTGGCTGGACCAAAGTAAAGTTGTACCAGCAGTCCAGTTTTTCCACAGCACAGGTTTTTTTCTGACTCTTATTAGTTTTTACTTCAGTTACAGAGATTTGAGTTACTGGTTGGTGAGTGGATGCATTAATTAGCCTGCACCCCACCTTTATTTGCTGTCCCACCCTCCCCAGCAGCTGTGGAAGTCTGTTTGTGCTGTCCCAGCTCCACTCATTTTCCAAGTACACCTCTGCCCCATGCATAACCACCGTTGACAAATTTAAGCCTGTATTAGAATTTATCCCCATGCTTCCTGTATATTTTATGTAAGCTTGAGACCAGGGCCAATTGGTCCCAGCTTCTGTGTACCTCCTAACCCTGTGCTGGGCTGTGGCCTGTCTGTCCTGGTGCCTTTCCAAGTGGGAACGAATGACTGTTTGTTCAAGATGCTGATGTGTTGGTTGGGTACATTGGGTGCTCAGCGCTATGCACATACCAGAAAGCAAAGTAAATCCTGCAATCACAAATTTGAAAGCATTTTCCCCGCAGCACAAACAAGGCTGGTGATGCCACGAAGTTCGCCCTTCCCGCCGGTCACAATCGCCTTCCATTTTCCTTTATCTGCAAAACATAAGCAAGGCGGGCTCTCCAGCCCCGTTAGTTTCCCTTCCATGCTTTTAATTGTGAAGAATGGAGCCATTTTCCCTGCCTTTTGGTCCCCTTTCTGATTTCTACCTGGTACACAGAGGGGCTGGCCTTGTTCACAACCCTAACGGGCCCCATCCATTGGGGTTCCAGCACCTGGTTCTTCTCTCTAACCCCTCGATACATTACCAGGTCCCCTGTGTTCCACTCTGTGGGGCGCAGTAGCACTCCCAGCTGCTTATCCATCTTGGGAATTTTGGTCTCCTGCACTGAGGCGAGCTGGTGGTACGTGGCTGACATTGTCCTCAGCACGTCCTGGACCCACCTGTCCATCAGCACGCGGGGCTGCAGTTCAGCCGGGGGCTCTCCTCCTTGCCACCAGTGTTCCAGAAACTTCGGGTCTCTTGCAGGAGGCAATTTTTGGGAAGAAAGTGCTTGAGATGCCATGGCACCCCGTAACGCCAGCAGGATCAGTGGGAGCTTCTGATCCCAGTGTTTTCTTTGCTGGTTCACGAGCTTCCTCAGCGCTGTCTTCAGTGGTTGATTGGGCCCCTCTGCTGAGGTGGGCTTCTGGAAATGCCCTGTGATGTGAAGCTTTTGCTTGATTCCCAGGGCCTGGCACACCCCTTTTGTGACTTCTCCAATGAAGCGTTGGCCATGGTCTGAGTCGATCTCCTTTGGGATGCCCCACCGTGAGAAAATATGCTCTACTAGGATCTTTGCAGTTGCACTGGCCGTGTTGTTTCGAGCTGGAAATGCTTCCATCCACTTGGTGAAGTTATCACTGATCACTAGGCAATACTTGTTGCCGTGGGCTGTTTGGGGCAGAGGGCCGATAAACTCCATCTGCAACTTGCTCCATGGCCCAGAAATCCTCTGGGGGCCCAGGAGGGCTTTGGCAGTTTTGGCATCAGGATTGTTGGCTGCACACGTCAGGCAGTTGCTGACATACCTCTCCACATCCTCTCTCATTTCAGGCCACCACCCAACCCCCTGCAGCCTCACCATGGTCTTGTCTGTACCCCAATGCCCCTGCTCATGAGCCAGGGCCACCAGCTCTGTCCGGACAAGTTCAGGCACCACCCAGACTGGATAGTCTGCCCCCTCCCTCCGCGCCAGGACCAGCCCCGAGACGTCCTTCCACACCTTGCACCCTTTGTACTCCCTGCCCTGTGCTAACTCCCGGATCCTGGGGTCTTGTGCCTGCAAGCCCACCAGATCCACACTTTCCCAGTGCCTGCTGGGCACCACTGACAGAGGGCCGCTCTCTGCAATCTTGCTGGCCTTCCACATCAGCCCTTCCTTTGCACCTTGCTTGGCTTTGGCATCTGCCTCCTTGTTCCACTTGGCTTCCTCTGTTCCCTTCCTGTGGGCCTTGACCTTAATGATCTGTGCTGGGCAGGCCCTCTGCTCTGCCAGCCTTGCAAGGTACAGCAACTTTTTGGCATAGGTGACAGGCTTGCCATCGGCAGACTGCATGTCCCTCTCCTTCCAGAGCGGCAGCCACTCCCGCACCACTCGCACCACCCACCCCGAGTCTGAGAATATGGCCAGCGGCTGGTCTGCCGGCGTGTTCTCCAGGGCGGCCATCACGGCCACCAGCTCGGCAGCCTGGATGGAGTGCGGCAGGCACTTCCCCTTCACCACCTCCCCCGTGCCCCAGTTGACAGCGGCATAGCCCGTGTAGGGCACCCCTTCCTCGTGGTAGTTGGACCCATCTACGAACCACACAACGTAGCCTCTCTCCTTGGCCTCCTCCAGGCTGAGGCTGCTCTCAAACAGGGATGCCCGCTGTGGCTTGGGCTCAGTAAGGGGGCCTGCTGGCTCCTGCCCATCCCTCTCTCCACTGATTACCACCCTGTAGGCACCGGGCAAGGGGTCCCCAGGGGTCTCCTTGCTGGTCAATGACAACACCCAGTTGGCCATGGCCATCCTGGGGCAGTGCAGGGAACCCTCATCCCTCTTCCCCAGCAAGAGGTACATCACAGGGGTGCGGGAGGTCCTCAGCAGCACTGGGGCTGACCCCACCACATACTCCCAGTGCTGCAGGGCCCAGGTCAGGGCTAAAACCTCCCTCTCATAGTCAGTGAACTGTTGCTCGACTGGTGTCAGGAGGCGCGAGGCGTGGGCAACAGGGAGAATGTCGGCACTGTGTTGCTGGCCCAGGGAGGCCTGAAGCCCCCTCCCTGTGCAGGCCAGCTGCAGAACATAGGGGCTGTCCCCCTGAGGATGTGCCAGCAGAGGGGCTTGTGCCACACTCTCCTTTAAGGTCTTCACCGCCTGGTCCTGCTCTGGCCCCCATTCCCAGGGGGTGTTCTTTTTCAGGAGGTGGCAGAGGGGGGCTGCTTTTTCTGCGTAGCCTTTGATGAACTCACGGCATAACCTCAGGAGAGACAGGAAGGACCTGAGGGTGGTGGCATCGGATGGTGCCAACATCTTCTGTATCAGCTCAACCCTCTGCTTTTCCAGTGAGCGCCCTTCCTCCCCCAGGGTCACCCCCATGAAGGAGACCTCCTTCCAGCACAGCTGGGCCTTTGTGGGGTTGATCCTGAAGCCTGTCTTCTGGACAGCCTTCAGCACCTCTGCCAGCACCTCCAGGTTCTTCTCCTTAGTCCGGGTGTGGATGAGGACATCACCAGCACAGGACAGCACGCACTCCTGGTGGCCAAGCTGCTCCCACATCTTCGCCACGTGTGCGTGGCAGATGGCAGGGGCATTGTGGAAACACGGAGGGACTCTGGTGAAAGCAAATTGCCGTCCTTGAAGGGTGAAGGCAAATTTGTGCCAGGACTTGGGGTGCAAGGGGATGGCGAACGATGGGCTGGTCAGGTTGAGCACCGAGAACCACTTGGATCCCTGGGAGATGGCTACCATGATGGCAGGGTACCTGACCACTGTGGAGGTCTGCAGTGGGCTGACGTCATTCAGGGTGCTGAAGTCAACTGTCAGCTTCCACGTTTTCCCATCGGCTTTCTGCAGGGGCCACACCGGGGCGTTGCAGGTGCTCTGCTGCTCCACCAGCACACCCTGGTCCAGCAAGGTTTTGACTGTGTCCCACAAGCTGTCCTCAGCCTCAGCCGGGTACCAGGGCTGAGGCTGAGGAGGGGGATCTGGCCCTTTGACTACCACAGCAGCATCAATATGCCCGCAGTCCAGCTTACTCCTTGCCCAGACCCGGGGGAACTGCTCTGTGACCCGTTTCACTCGGGGCTCCCACTCAGGGTGGACCAGGAGCTCGGGGGCTTTCACTGACATCACCCTATGGCTCGCCGGGATGACAGGCACATCAATTTGTGGGCAGTGTAGCAGTGCTTGGTTTGCCAAGTCCACCACCACCCCCATCTTTGTCAGTGCGGAGATGGTTAAAATTCCCAGCTTTCCTTTTATTTCCATTTTCCCAAATTTTTCAGACCCTCTGGCAGTCCCAATTTCAAAGGGTACGGGCCCTGTGAATGGCACTGGGGATTTTTGGCCGTCTGGCCCTGTCAGTTCAATAATTTCAGAGGTTTGGAAGATCCCGGCTTTGCCAGGGGCCATATTCAGAATTGAATAAGAGGCACCAGTATCAATTAACATCACTTGTCCAAGCACCCCTCCTCCAATAGTTGCATCAACTATCGGACGCCCCCACGAATCGGTCTTAATTGGTGCCATAAAAAGGGGCGGTGCAGGTGCCTGGCAGCCCTATTGCTGAGCCTTAGACCCCGGGTCAATCGGGTGGGAGCTGCTGTGCTTTTTGGCCTCGTGCAGGGCCAGTTTTTGGAAGAGCTCCGCATCCGGCAAGCCATCAATGTCCTCCTGTTTCTCGTATTTTATCAAGCGCTTCCTCAGCTCAGCCCGCCAAGGGTTGGACTTCTGAAACCTCATCCCTTGCTGGTTCTCCTTCCCCAAGCCCCCCTTGCCATCAAGATCTTTTCTGTTGTCTCCTTGCATTTTTCTTACCCCTGCATTTTGGAAAGGCATGGCCGAGGTTTTCCCTTTCTTCCCCCCCATGTACCCCGGGAATGCCTGCTTTTGCAGCTCAAAATTCTGGGTCAGGATCTGCTCCAGCTCTGACAGAGGCTTTTTGGCCGCGTCCCCACCAGCGATCACCCGCAGTGGGGGTGTCAGCCCTACCACCAGTGGCTCCTTGAATTCAGGCCTGTCAAAATCGAGGGGGGAGTCCTTTGATCCAGGCAGCCCAGCCATCTGGTAGAGCATCTTCTTACGGTTAATGTAGGCATCCGGCCGCTCCTCAGGGTTCTGCTTCTCCTGGTGGAAGAGCACTAAAGGGTTGACCTCTGGGAAGAACACCTTCAGCACGGCCAGCTGGACATCCCTGATATCCTGGACGTTGCCCATTTGCACATCCCCCGGCAGTGCCGCAAAATCATCTGGTTTCATGCACTTTCTCACAACGTCTATCAGGTCACTCACAAAGTTGCCGCTCTGGCACTTGGGCAGACGCTGGACCCTGGACAGCCAGTTGATGGCTGTCTCCTTTGACAGTGGCCCCAGCATCTTCCCCACCGTCTTGAGCTGCTCAGGGGTAAACCAGAGCACAGCCCTATTGGTGTCTATGGGCTGGAGTGGGACATGGCTGACTGGCTCATCGTGGGGGGCCTTTTTGTCTTTGGAAGCCTCTGCCTCCCCTGCTTGCAGCTGGCACACCTCCTCCCGCAGAGGAGCGTAAGGGGATGGCCTGGTGGGGCTGTTGGCACCCCACACATCATCCTCATAATCATAGTGGGGTGGGTGCGTGTCCAGGGAGTCCTCCCCCTCCCCATTCCCAACCCTCTTGCCCTTGATGGCAGCCACAATGCCCCTCGACACCCCCAGCTCTGCTTCCAGCTCCTGGATCTTGGCATGGCATACCTTGTGATCAGGGCCAGTGCCCCGGTCCCGCTGGACGTCCTGCAGGACCGCCCGCACCGCGCTCTGCGCGTCGTGGGTCTCCCCGATCCACCTGCCAACCTCCTTCTTCAGCTCCTCCGTTTTCAGCTTCTCATACCCCAGCTTGCTTTCCAGACGGGTGATCTCTACCGCGCTCCTCAGAGAATCCCCACACAAACCCTGCACCTCCGCCCGCAGGTTATCCACCTGCATTTTGAGCTCAGCCTTGTCCTGCTCCAAGGTCTGCACATTCTCAAGAGCCTCCTTCAGCAATCTGGACAACTCCCTGCCCACCATCAACAGACCCTGCAAAGCCGCTCGCTTCTTGCACTTGTTTGTGGGTTTGGGCTTTTTGTTCTCCTCCGACCAGCTCTCCCACTGCTGGCAGAGCTGCTGGTATGCCTCCGGGCCCTGGAAGGAACCGGGGGACCAAATTGCGGGGAGACACTTCTGGAGCACAAACTGCTCCAGCTTCCAGCCGCTAACGATATCGGTCATCATGGTGAAGGGCACGAGATCTGAGACGGCTCTGTCTGTCTCAGGGCAAAGCTACCATAACACTAGCAGCACCAGCCCACCCTCGGAGCAAGGCTGTGACCCCGCGACCTGCCCCTCCGAAAAGCCCCCCGGGGAGACGCCGAACCCGGGCGCGAGGGAAGGGAAAGGTGGGAAAGGGTGGCCGCGGCCGAGCCGGCAGCTGCCTAGCCCAGCAGCTCTCAGGAAGGGGATGGGGAAGGGACACGGGAGCGGGAGAAGCAAAGCAGAGACGGAGTAGGACCCCAGTAATAAGATCTCACCAATCCTTGGCTGAATGTCCTGGCAGTCCCGGGAAGCTGAAGACGGTCGCTGCAGAGTTCCAGCAGATTTGGCACCTTTGAGGTAAAGGTGGTCCCGATGTCTCAGCCCGGTGATTTTTATAGCCATGGCAGGTCGTTGTTTTGGAATGATAACACCTGTGTTTAGTTCCTCGGTGGCTTTTCCTCCTCCACGTGCTGCCTTCCCAAGGACACTTCCCTTGTCTTTGCTTATCCTCTTCGACACTGATTAGGAAGCTGAAATCAAACGGCAGCACCTGCTCTGCCCCTTATCTATTTGGGGGGGGCCCAGGATTAGTCACCACTCGCTCATGCTAACTTCTGCTTCCACCAAGTGTCCTGAAGAGGGAGAGCTGGAGCCTGTCCTCTCAGTGTCCATCCTCCCAAATCCCCCCATGGCCCCTTCATTTGCTGCACACCCCATTAGCACCTGGGATTTGGGGGGAGATCACACATGGGGCTCACACCTGACACCCCTAACACACACAGTCCCTCCAAACTGCCCCCCAAGCACAGATCTGTTTGCCAAGGGGGGTGAAATGGCAGGAAAATTTACACAGTTCATCATTTAGATCCATTTTGGCATCTGGTCATTAAAAGCAGCATTTTTCCATGCCACAACCCAGCTCATCATACATCAACATGTATTAGGGGTAACCCCATGACATGTCAGGAGCCTCAGCTGTGATATTGCATCAGCTGAATTACAGCTGTAAATCTGCACCTGCAAAGGTCCCCCAGCCTCATCCTACAAACCACATCTTAGCTCGGAGCAGTTTAGAAAATTTGACCCACTTGTTTCATTTTGGATTTTTTTTTTCTGCTATTACACTAAGAAAAAGGTTGGGAAGGGTCCTGTGCAGGGCCAGGAGTTAGACTCAATGATCCTTGTAGGTCCCTTCCAACTTGGCATATTTTGTGATTCTGTAATTCTGTGATCTCAGTGAAAATGCTATCTTTTTCATCACTGCTTTTACCCCTAATGAAATACTCCAGGAGCTACACCCTTCCCTGGAATAAAACCATTTCAAAAAATTAAAAATGGAAAAAAATGTTCACACGTGGCTGCTTGAATCCCAGTGAGATTATGTCCTGCACCTCATTATCCCCAGCAGGCCCTTATTTCTAGGTACTGCCCAGTTGGACCATGTTGGACAAGATTTGGAACTGAGCAACCTTCCCTGACCCCAAAAGCCAGCCCTTATAGCCCTAAAAGCACATAGAGAATGCATTTTCCCCCTATTTTTCTGGCAGCTGTTTTCTCTGAATTTACAGCCGAGCTGCAGTTACCTCTGCTGCAACAAGGGAGTTTAACAGAGATCAAACCGCAGCCAGGTCCTGCTTCTTGGCTGTAAACCCTGTTTTTCTACCCCAATGCTTTGCTCCAGGCCCCCCCCAGCAAACACTTTGCTCTAGGGAACTCATCACAGGGAGTAAAGAGAGAGTAAAAAATGTAACAAAGCCGGTGAAAGCACCAGGAGTGAGTGTCAGCCTGGTGAGGTGGGCAGGACGCAGGCTGGGGAAAAAGAAGAGGGGCTGTTTCCCACCAGGATGGGTCCACAGGGAACTGGCTGGACTGGGGACAGGGCTGGTTGCCTTTTATGTCAAAAAAAGGATAAAATTTCTCTAGAAATTGTGCAAAATCACCAAAATTCGGCGATCCCCCCCACCTTGGCCCAGCCGTTAGCCAAATGCCCGTGATTAGGAGCCGCTGTACCCAGCAAGGTCACAAACAAATCTTGCTTGTGTGTGCAGATCAGATCAACTTACACCCTTCTTTCCTCCCCTACTTTCTTCCCAGGACAGCAGCCCCAAACAATGTGGGGATGTAATAAACAACGGCTGTCTCCTGCACGTTCCCACAGCGCTTTGATTTTTGTTGGCGATGGGCTGCCAGACAAAAGCATCCCTCCTTCAAAATGTTTTCTTGCAGGAGCGATAGCCAGTCCTGGGAACAGTCAGTAAACGGCTTCACTGCACATAAACAACAGCTTCAAAAGAAACTGAACTTAGTCCCTGTTCCAGCACACACACTATGCTTTTACATTGCACATATGACTTTTTCTTTCCCTAGGTAAAAGTACTGCAGGGAAGCTGCTATAATGTCTTGGGGAACCATCCCAGTGTAACATCCCCGTGTTCAAGGTTGTAGTGGTGACAAAAGCCTTGGACAAACTCTTGTCCTGGCCAGGAAGCCTGAAGATGCTTCAGGTGACTGAGAAAAGAGGGACACGGCCATTGCAACAGCCAGGGATATTGGACTCATTTCATTGACTTCACCACAGGAATAAAGGGAAAATTCACTTGCAGTGGCATTTCGCATATTAAGCACTCCCTGCGCTCCGCCCCCTCCCCACAAAAAAAAGAGGTGTATCACCCCATTCTGGGGAGGCCCTAATTTGGGAGTGATGTGAAACAAAAGAGAACAGATGAGCTGGAGGTGAGGAGGAGAGAGGCAAGTCTTCCTGCTTCCCACATCAGGGGCTCAGCTCCAAAAACAAGAGCTTAAAAGCACTGAAATGGGTTTGAAAACACTAAAATTACTGTCTCCTGCCAGGAAGGAGTTAAGGAGCAATTCAGCCCACCCTAAATTTTAGCAGCTGAGCACTTTGTGGCAAGGCTTTTGCAGTTAGCAACCAGCTTTGAGCAGGAAATTAATTTAAACAGAGAGGGGGAGAGGATGTGTTACATCGGCATGGAAAAATGTAGTACAAAATGGACCAAAAACTTACAGTGTGCAAGATGCAACATAATTTTTTGTATTCATCTGCCAGCTCAACCCTGGGGGAAGTTTCTTGGTGCCCCCACGTGAGACTCCCCTTACTGGGGAGATGCTGGGGTGTTGTAAGGACCACAAGTATCTGCACAAGAGGGACATAAAAGAAAACTGAACCTCACTTGGCAGCAAAGAGGGCAGTAAATAAATAAAAATAATAAATAATTTACTTTTTTGTCCAGAACACGGAAATATTGAAGGCTGCTGACACCAGCTCACCCCTTTAATTTCTCATCATGTATTTCCCTCTTTGAATCCTAAACCCCAAGTGCTTCAAACCTCTTCCTCACAAAGACATTTCAAAGCCACTCTGATATTTTATCATTTGAATGATAAAATGATGAAATTCTGCATGTTTCAGAGCGCTGTCACAGCTACCAAAGCAGCACATGCTGTGAGGTGGGGAGCCCCAGCAGAGTTTCCTTATTTTTGTGGTTTTTCAGCCACAAATTTGCTTGAGGTTTCTTGCTCTTGACTTCAAAGTTTTCTGTGATGCCTCACGTCTCTGCTTTATGGTGGGTTGGTCTGGTGTTCAGCATTTTCCAGAGAAAAACACCTCCTGCTAAAAATTCTGCTGAAGAAAACAACCCCACAGATCAAACTGCAACTTTTCCTTATTTTGAATGCTTTTGGATTTCAGCAGAGAAGAAACCAGCCAAAATTCGTCCTTCTCTGCTTTTATCTTTAATGCCAAGCTCCTACATTAGTCATTTTTCAATTGCATAGAAGTAGATTAAAAGAAGGAAGAATAACTAGGTGGTGAAACATGAAGAAATCATAATTAAAAATCAATGAGCTTTCTTTTTTTTTTTTTTAACATTCCTAAAGGGGATTTGAGGGTACCCTGTGCAGTGCTGGATGTGGGACTCAGCGTGCAAGAAGCTGCCGTGCTGAGGCTCCAGGTGCTGCCGTGGCAGATGCTCTTTGGCAGCCGTTGGCGAGACATCTGCGCCGAGATGGTGAAGAACTTCCTGAGGTGAAGCCATTCCTTCCAGCACGAGGTGACCGTGGGTGGAGAAGGGGAGCTGGCACAAACCCCTCTGTCACGGACTCCGCCACCATGGCCCGGCCGTGGCTCCATCTCTGCATCTGCCTCCAGATCCCAGGTAAGAGGGACGCGTCTCTTAAGGCTTGAGGGCACCTAAAATCGTGGTGGAGGCTCTCCTCCGCCCTACTCCAGCACGTGGGATGCGTTGCACAGCATCTGGATGATGGAAGTTTAAACATACAGGCATAATGTAGATCTACAGGATAGTATTACCTGTCACCTCATAATTTTGGATCGTGTCATTAACAACATGCTTTTGGTCAGCCCTGAATTGGTCAAACAGTAGGCAGGGTCACTGTAGGTCCCTTCCAGCTGAAATAGTCTGTTCTATTCTATTCTATATTCTATTCAGAGCTCAGTACATAGTGTTGTGGACACCACAGAGTTTGTTTCTACTGCACCCCCAGTGCAGGTGGACTGTAGGAAGCTGCTGATGGAGAAGTTAAAGTAGCACCTGTCCATGCTGCCTGTGTAGCATGAAGGCAATAAACATCCCATCAAATTTGCTTCTAAATCATCCAAAGACTGAGTAGTTCCCAAGGGCCACAGCTGGAGTAGGTGTGTTATAGAAGCGTGCTGCCTTACAGGCACTAATATCCTATAGATCTATATGGTGGGGAGCCCGCTGAGAAAACCTCAATAAATGAGAGTTTGCTCTGCACACATAAAGGGAAAAGAGACCATTTTTAAGGAGTTTCAGGCTGGTCTGGCCAAGCATGTGCAATCACCATGATTTCCTGTGGTCCCCCACCAGGAAAGGGAACAGGAAGGTTTTGGAGGGTGAAGGTATGACTGAGGATGGGCTTTTCTGCTCTGGCTTCATCCCAGCTCACCCCACTGGAGCTTGACCACTTGTTCACTGAGCTGAGATTTTCCAGGATCCCTTCTCATCCTTTCTGACTCATCTAACAGTCTCTCCAACAGCTTGAGGAGAAGCTTTTCACGAACAGTTAAGTTTCCCAGCCAGAAAGAGCTAAGTTGCCAGCCAGACCTCAGGGCAGCCTGAAGCCCCCCGTGCACCCATGGCCACCCACACTTCACCCTCTAAAAAACCACATGGGTGTTTGCCAGAGCAAAGTTTGGGAAAATTGCACTCTAAAACCTGAAAATTATGTATTTTAGTGATGAGATGTTAATATTGTCACAGAGCCAGAGAATGTGGTGAAGTACTGCAGCTGCCGTGCAACGCCTGAATTTCAGCATTGCTCTGCAGTGCTCTGCAGTGATGGGGTCATCAGTGTAGGGACAGAGGAAGACTCTGGACCTGTGTCAGTCACCAGAGCCCTCTCCTCTGCCTGTCCCATCGGAAACATGGGGGACATCAGGGCCTGGTGCCACAGTGATGGCTTTAGGCGTTCTTGCGTCATGCCAACCCCAAACCCACACCACTGGGTTTGCAGGACTGCGTGAGAATGCAACAGCTAAGGTAAGCAGCTTTGGGATTTTGAAGGAAAAGGGACATTTTAAGGTAAAAAAAAAAAAAGACAAGAAACGTGTGTTGTTGAGGTCTTTCAAACAGCTTTAAAACACGCCTGGGAAACAGACGGGGGAAGCGAGACCATCCTTATCTTCAGAGGGCTGTTTTTCACTCGGTCTCAGAGTATCTGGAGTTTTGAAGGACTGTTTGCTGAACAGAAAGGATCATGAGTTACCTGTTATCCTTCTCAGAAGGACACATCCTCGCTCACACACAGACACTGTTCACATCTGCCTGGGCCAAACACAACTTAGATAACTTCCAACAGAAGCTGCAAAGCCCAAACAGGGAGATGTGATACCAAACCAAAGCTTTGAACCCCACCGCTACGCCTCACTCCCTCTCCTTCCCCAACGTCTCAAAATTCCTAAGGAAATAACAGTCTGAAAACTAATGTAAAATTAGGGCATTTTGAGGTGTTTTGCACATTTTTTGGTTTTTCTTCTGCACCTGAGGTGTTTATCAGCACTGCATCTGTTAGAAAAAAAACCTGGAAAATAAGAGGCTCAAAAAGCCAAAAAAAAAAATTCTTGTTCTCTATTAAAAAGAAGGGGGGAAAGGAGGACAGGAGAGGGGCATCCACAGGAGCAGGTGGGGATGCCCATCCCTGCACATACAGCCCTGAGGACACCCTCAAAACCATCCCTCCATCCCTCTCCTTGCCACTGAGCCTTCTGCTTAGATGACTCTTTACAGGGCAAACTCTATAACTCGACCAAAAAATAGCTGGTGAACCCCAAAAGGCCTCTGAGGAAATATGGGAGCATCCTGATAAAGCTGCTCCTGTTTCTCACTCGTGTGATCTCCTGGTCTGTGACTACTTGATTTTATTAAGCCCATAAAGAAAATCTGTACTTAGCATGGAAGAAAAATAATGAAGCCCTGAGATTTGCTCAGTTGGTTAGAGTATGGTGCTAATAACACCCAGGTTGTGGGTTTGATCCCCATATGGGCCATTTACTTAAGAGCTGGACTAAATGATCCTTGTGGATCCCTTCCAACTCAGAATATTCTGCGATTCTGTGAAAAGAAAATAATAATCGTGTATTCCTGTCTCTTTTTTCTTAGGCTTCTGTACAAATGTACTTTTATCCCAAACTCCAGAGCATACTTTAGCCCAGACTAACAATAAAACAGAAATCCTCTGTGAGCTGAAGAAGGAGCACACCGGGCTGTACTGGTACCGCTGGAGCCAGGAGAGGCAAATCTTTGAGTTCCTGATATTTTCCAACACATTGGGCAAAACCACATACGGCGCAAACATCAGCCGGGACAAGTTTAGTGTCCATGGGGCGAGTGCCCACAACTCCTACAGCCTGCACATCAGCGACCTTCATGCCTCGGACAACGGCATCTATTACTGCTCCGTCTCCCAGTCCTCCCAGCTCTTCCTGGGCAGTGGGACACAGCTCAGTGTGGGTAAGCATCACCCCCAGGGTTCCAAAGTGTGCCACCAGCAGCCTGTGATGAGGTCCCCTGGGTAAGGGGTGATGAGGGTTGGTAGACTCTTCTCAATTTTGACATGCAAGGTTGGGTCTCTGGGGTTTTTCTGAAGAGATCTAAGAGACCGAATACAGCAGAAAATACAGAAAATAGCTAAAGTTTAGGTCAGCTGCATGTGACAGTCCCTTTGCCTTCAGCAGTTGCTCTGCTGCGGCCATGCCCTGAGCACTACATCAGGCCTAGTGGTTTAGGATTTCCATGAGAAGACCCTCAGCCCCTGATATTGCCATGCCACATGTATTTCTCATCCCCTGCTGCACTTCGGATGAGAGACTGGATGTGTGCCCTGCTCAGCTCCCAGGTCCTTCCATGCCATGGTTCTTCCTTACTCTTCCTCCCAGTGACAACACTGAGGCCAGAGGACATCACCCCTCACATCTCTGGGGTGGGTCTGACAGCAGCTTTCAAGCCTACCCTTCACATAAAGAACTGAAATGGGATTTATTCCTCAAAGCTCATGACCCACCATCCCGGGGGGCTCCAACCAGAAATCAGAGCTGTCTGCAGGTGGCAACTGGGGGAGAAATGCTTTACAGACATCTGGGTCCTACAGAAGCCCTTTTCAGACCATTTTCCCCTTGACCAGAGAGCAGGAGTTGTTGTAGAAAAACTGATGTACTTGAAGTAGGATTTAGCCCTCTTTTTGCAGACTTTTAGGGAGACAAATAACTTATTTAACCAAGATATAAATAACTTATTTAACCAATATGCAGCTACAGTTCTGACCCTAAAGCAGCCCCAGTGTCCCAGTTTTTCTGGGTTGTTTTTGCAAATATCCCCTGCACCTCGAGATGCCTAAGAAATCTCTTTTGGATTCTTGCCGGCTTAGAGAAGAGCTGGTTTAAGATAAAGGAGAACTGTTTTTTATCAACTGGGCACATATCTCTGTGCAAAGCATGAAAAACAGGCTTGAAATTCAGTTTGATCAAGGACACTCCAATTAAAAACTGAAAAATAGCAGGTGTTCTGGAAGGATTCAGGCTTCACTGGATGTTTTCCTTTTTTCCTTTTAGTACTCATGATTAAACAAATTGTCTTTAAGTTCCTTTTCTTTAAGTCTGTTCTAATGTAAAGGAGCAGTTGTGCAGATAAATCCCAGGCCCCTGATGTCTCCTCTTTCCGTATAAAAGAACAGTAGTTTCCATAGGAATTTCCATCCTTGATAGAAGCAGAAAAAAATAGTTTTGAATCACCTAAAATTTTGAATAAGTGTGGTTTGAGCAGTCAGCCATACAGCTATTCAATTACATTACTGGGATATTTTCCTGACCAACTTTACTGAGAGATGAATGTGCTCCATTGTAATTCAGATACACCATAATAAGTCCTGCCTTCATTTTATCGGGGAAAAAAAAAATCCCATTTTGAACAAAGATTAGAGCAATCTGAATAAGGAGAAGACCCAGGGACCCCTTAAAACCTCCCAGTGCTACTGAAGTCTCCCGCTACCCATGATTTTGTGCAATGCTGATGAGACGGTGCGTGGCAGTAAATGTAGCTCAAAGAAGTTTGATTTTTTTTTCTCTGCTTTAGCCTTCTGCCCTTCTTTTCCTAGTTTGTTATTTTATTAACGCCTTTACAAGCTCCTTTTAACTTCTGTGGCCACCAAAAAGCTCAGGTCAAGCTCCCATCCCCTCTTGGGTGACAAAGCCCTTTGTGGGGGTTGCTGGATGGGACTAGTTTTAGAGACCAAAATTTGCAGCCCTTCCTGCCTGCTGTTCGGGATCTCTGCTGCCCTCAGTGCCACACTGACCATCCTCTTCTTCTCCTTATCCCCCAGTGGATGTTTTGCCTCTGCCTTCAAAGACCACTCAGGCACCGGTCTCCAAAAAGCCTGTGAGGTGCATAACCAAATGCAAAGTTGCCAGCAAGAAAGGTATGGCACAGGGTTGGCTCAGACTGCCTTGCAAGAGGGGTTTGCTGAGCTCCTGGGGGTCCCCAGGGTCCAGCTGGAGTTTGTCCTGGGGTGGGGGCAACCACAGTGTCAGTCTGCAGGGGTGGGTGTCAGGGTGCACCTGGACCCACTGCTCTGGATGGTGCTGACCTCTGCCTGTAGGCGGGATTCCCTGGGATATACAAGGGTTTAGGGGCCAGGATGTATTTCAGTTTAGGTTATCATGAGCTCAGAGCTTAGTTCCCTGCAATGCCTTCTTTACTGTGAGGGTGATTGAGCACTGGAACAGGGTGCCCAGAGGGGTTGTGGAGTCTCCCTCGCTGGAAATACTCAAAAGCCCTCTGGGCACAATCCTGGGTCATGTGCTTTAGGATGACCCAGCTTGAGCAGGGAGGTTGGGCCAGTGACCCACTGTGGTGTCTTCCAGCCTTACCCATCCTGTGATTCTGTGATGCATCTTTCAAAGAATATCTCACGTGCTCACATCTCTATACCTCCTCTGAGGGCCTGCCTTGCTTTTCCCCCTTTCCCATGCCACACTCCATCCCCCAAAGCTGCCAGGGCAGGATGGTGGCAGGTTCTGAGTCCCCTCCTACTCTCCAGGTCCCTGCAGCCCCCTGATCTGGATCCCTCTGGCCGCTGGTGTCCTGCTCCTCCTGCTGAGCCTGATCTCCATTGGCCACCGTTTCCACCGTAAGTATTCTGCCAGTCCTGGGGGAAGATGAGGGGTGTCAGGCCCTGGGACAGCCCAGGAATGGGATGGGGAACTGGGAGGGGTGCTGGGACTGATGGGCACTGTCTCTCCCCAGGTCTGCGGCGAAGGCTGTGGCTTCGCATCCACCGGCAGTAAATCCCACCATCTCCCTCTGCCTTGGACGGGCAGGGAGAAGCTACGGTCCCCTGCACAATGCTGAGCACTGCCTGGACATGACCCAGAAGGAACATTACAGGGGACAGACGTGGGCTTGTACCACAAAAGAGACATTTCTTTCCGGCGACAGACAGTGCCTTTAACGTTTCCATTGGCACAACGTCTGCTGAAAGGACCAGTCTGGGTTCTGCAGCACTTCTCATAGGGGACTGAGCAGGACATATGTGACAACTGGGTCTGCACAGGTGGAAGGGGGCTGGTGTACCAAAGGGATTCAGGTGGGCTGGAAAGGTGCTATGAGCTTTTGGGTTGCTCCCGCTAATGCTGCTTGATAAGATTTTGGTAACAAACTCTTTGAGAGCAACTGGCAGTGATGGGGCAGGGGCGGGACCCTGCATAGATTGTAAAGACCCTGTGCAGGAATGTTCAGTAGCAGAAGTGAATATATCACTCAGTCATTTTGCTCTGCAGACTGGTGTCTTGTGGCCCTGCTTGGTGAGAGACACGGTTGTGCGGCAAGCAAGGAACCATGGCCTCTGCCCAAGAGTTAAGGCAGCTCCAGGGGGTAGCAGATCTGGGAGGGTGTTTTCTCCCATGGGAAACTGCAAACAGCCAAGAGTGGGAGAGAAGAGCCAGACAAAGCCATGCATGCAAGGCCAAACACCTGGTGCCGCCTGAAGGTCAACACCACCTCTGAGAGCAAACAGAGGCAGCCGGGGCCTGGCCCTGAGCCCAGGCGCCGACCCTGAGCCCAGCAGCACGGCACAGCCATCAGGAACTGCCCTGAGGGATGTCTGTGTGTGCTGAGCCCCAGCCCTGCTGCGCCCTGAGCGACATCCATGTGTGCTGAGTCCCGAACAACACCCGTGTGTGCTGAGCCCCAAGTGATGCCCACATGTGCAGAGCCCTGAGTGATGCCAGAATCAGGGGAGGTTGCCCCAGGGATGTTAGCAAGGCTCAGCTGCTGCCTAGGGCTCCAAGGCAGATGTGGGGCTGGAAATTTGGCATCTTTCTGAGCAAAGGCAGTGGGCACTTGCTCTCAGCTGCACCCCCAGCCCCACATCTGCTCAAACACAGGCACCAGCACAAGGCTGTGCCAGCTACAGTGAAGGCAAGGGGAATGTGGTCCAGACACCTCCTGTCCCCACTGTGGGTGAGAAAGCCAGCAGATATTTTTAATGCTGGAGAAGCAGCAGGAATCTCCTGTCCTGCACGTTGAGTGTGTCCTTACAGCTGCCCACAACTCAAGGGCTGGTGTGACTACAGAGTCCCCAGGGCTGGGGCTAACACAGTCTTGGGATGAGCTTGTGGGTGTAAAGCATCACAGTGGAAGAGCAGCATCCCCTCCCCTCCCACACAGCCACATGGAGCTGCCACTTTCCACTTTAATAATGATTTTTCTGGATAGCTTGGTCTCAAGCCCGGCTGTGGGTGCTTGCCCCACCTGATGCAGCAATAAAGCCAGCAGTGGAGCATGCTGGGCCAGTTTTCCCAGGCTGTGACACTCACCCAAGCTCTCAGACCACACCGCTGATAGACAGAGGGCACATCGGCCTGGACCCCATCCTACCACAGATGCTGCAGGGAGTGGGCTGTGAGCACTTCTGGTTCCAGTACATCACAGTTTGTCCTCTGTGAGAGCTCCAATGAACTAAACCCATCATTTCCTACCCTGAAAGTAGTGCACAGAGCTTCACCCCAGCAGCAGATGGTTTTTCTGATACATATTTTTTACAAGACAGCTGTAAGAAAACCCCTTTGAAACTTCCCACAGGCAAAGGTTTATTCTTTCAAAAACAGAGTTTTTCCCTCTGCCTGCAGCTGCTTTTGAAATCCCATTTCTCTTTCCCACACTTGAGGTGTCCTGACCCTAACATCTATGCCTTCCTCAGCTCTGCCACCTCTCAGCCAGCACAGGAGGTGGCCTCCCATGGCCAAGCAGCCAGGGCTGGGTCTGGGCAGCAAAAGGCAGGCTGCACACCTCAATCCTCCTCTCCCACAGGAAGGTGAGCAGCCTCAGGGGTAGCCCTGCCCAGTCCACTCCTCCTTCCACCATCCTCCTGTTCAGGACATCCCCAAATGTCTGAGCCTCGCTGGAACCCACCAAGACAGCACTATGCTGTCTTGATAGACTTGAGCCCCTTATCCCCACTCCAGTAACACCTGCTCAAAGGACAGGGATTTACCCCTCAGATCTCTGCCCACCCGAAGCAAAGAATTCGCTCCGTGTCTGAATTCCCCAGTTAGGCTTCATTATTCCTTTATAATTTGAAGAAAAAAAAAAAAACCAAACAAAAAGCAAACCACCCAGATGCCACATCATGTGTGTGCAGTAAAAACAAGAGAGGACAGCAACACTACGGATGTTGAAACACAGGCTTGGGCAGTTTACCAAGGGAAATGATGAAAAAAATGTTAGTAATTTCTATAATCATGAAAAGGGTGTTTTAGTCAGTAAACCTGGGAGAGATTTTAGCTGCAGGTTTCACAACTGAGAGGCAATGGAATAAAAACACTGCCCATTTCACAGACTTTTTCCCAGAGTGTATATAAGCAAGAAACAGAAACACTAATAAAAAGATGCTTTTATGCCTGAGAAAATTAGCTCAGTCCCCTGATATCTGCAACTTCCATGCTGAGAGTACAGTGATGATGCCAGTCAAGGGTCAGGGGTGCCACATTATGTTGTAGCTTATGGGGCAAAGGAATGCTTCCATGGTGAAAACTAATGGGAAAGTATTTCTGTGCATCTCTGCCAGTGGCATAATCCCTGGATCCATGGAGAGAGAGAAAGAGAGGTGATGGCAGTGCCTGTCACAGCATCACTCCAGCCACGATGTCCTGGCAAATGAGGGTCCTTAATTTATTCCTTGTTTCCTTCCAAGGATGGATCAGCTTTCTCCTGCCTCCCACTGTCACCCTCCTTCCTGCAGCAAGGAACATCCATACCTAGAAGGGAAAAAAATTGGATTTTATATATAACACCAAACCCTCACTTCAGCATTAAATAAACAATGTCATCTGAAATGACAAGAGGAGACACCATAAAATTTGGACAAACAAAAAAGGCTTTTGCATAGGATAAGGAGGATTTTGCAGACCTATGGGTCCAAGCACAAAATGTTATCTATGTTGTGCTCATCCCCACAAATTATTGGGCAAGAAATCGTAAAAGAGATCAGAAATTACATGGTGCAATGGTCTGTTATTATTGTTATTTCTTTTACATTGTATAGTGTATATATCATATCTATTCTTAGAACATACTGCATATATGTTCTATATAAAATAAATAATATAGAGAGAATATATAGAGCATATAGAAAAATATATATTCTATATTATTAAAAAAATATTCCAGTTCCTCTCTCAATAAACAGTGCATATCTTGAGAGCATTAAAATATTCAAAGAACAGAGATACAGAGCAGAAATACAGGTCTTTCAGGCATTGCAGTAAATAGTCTTCATGTTTTTGTCAAACTTCTATAAATGCATTTTTACAAAATTGCCAGTCTTTAGAGAATGTTTCAGTTGTTGGTCTAATATTGGAAGTGCTCAATTTTTTATTATTCTTTTAAGCTGCCTGGTCATTTTTTTGTGGATGGTCTGTGTTTTTATGATGCAAAAAAGTAAGTAAAATCAGGTGCAATTGAAAACATTCAACTGAAAACAAGCTAGTCACAGGAGAGTGAAGTTATCTCCAATTTTAAAGCTCCTAACACATAAAAAAAAAATTTTGCAGAGTCATAAACATAACTGAGTGAGGTACACTAAAGAAGAGGTTGAATAATGTCTCTAACAAAGGGTTAAACTTGAAATCCGTGCAAAAGGAAAGGAGGTACATTATCCATGGGTGCTGTTTAAATTCCTTCAGATTTGTCCTTGGCCAGAACAGCTCTGTGCAAAGTAGCTGCTTATTTAATATGTCCTCCTGGCAGGAGAAATGGAGTCACAGCAGGACTTCTAAACATCCAAATCAGATCTGTTAAATGGGAATTTCTAAATGTCTTTTTCTGTCACCGTATAAAATCAGATGTTTTCCAGAAGCTGCAAATAAACCCCAAAAAAATCCACTGGGAAAAAAAAACTACCGTCAGGCAGCATAAGTACTTCTTGCCCCTATTTTTCTGGACTTCATTGCATTTTATTCAATAAACCAAAAATAGCAACGTGTTAAATTTCTGGTTTATAGAAACCAGAATTTTTTCTTTACTATTATTCTAATATTAATATTTAATATTTAATATTATTTCTGGCTATTAAATTATATATTATTTGCTGGAATAAATAACAAATACTTGTGTATATCAATACATCTACGGTGTGTGCACTCAGGGTGAGATCTGCTGCTTCAGTGGGATTATAAACAAATATTTGTTATTTCAGCATTTGTTTAACCGGAACACATATCAGATCAAGTTAAAAATAAATTTCCATAAGGTGTGTATTTTGCCTCCCTACTGCTTTGCTATGGGAAAGGTATATTTGAGTTCATACACCAGTGGTTCTTTCGCATGAAACAAAACTCACCCGTGCTTTAAATGTTTGCAAGATGACAGGAGCCTTAGTATTCCTCCCTCAGCATTTTTTCCTGCTGAAGTTCGACTTCTCATTTAGCCTTTAAGATATACATGTGCAGGAAGGGGGGCTGCATCACACTTTTAAAAGAGAGAATATCATTATTACTACTTGCCCTTTCCGAGCTAGTTAATAAATTAAAACCAGATACGAAGCACTCCCAAAAACAAAATCCCAGCGATGACATCAGCTCAGAACTTTTTCTCTGCCAGGTACAACGTGTCTGTGTGCTGTTGTAACAGGGATCTTGCACAACAAACTTAGTTCATTTAGCATAAAACCTGCAAACCCTGAAGATGAACCACTCAGCTTGCAGTCAGCATGAAAAGGAAACCTGCTCAGATGGCAAAGGCCTCTCCACCTCTCCCAGAAGCTCCTTGGAGGCGTGGGAGCCCTCGGGCAGCCAGGCTCACACAAGCACTTAGGAGTTTGTCTCCTTGGCTTTTATTGGCTCAGGCAATGAGCAAGGGCTAAATTTTGTCTTGCCCTGGACTGAGTCTCTGCATCAAGCAGGAAAAAAAAAGTGATCCTGCAGAAATCTTGAGTGTCTGCAGGAGAAGTTTTGCAGCACTGAGTTTTTCAAAGGCTTGAGCTTTGCCAGGAAACACTAAAGAATTCTGAATTTCCCTGTGGAGAACATGGGGAGCAGTGGACGCTTCCAAAAAAAAGCAAGGACAAGACGAAACAGCATGAAGTTGTCCCAGGGGAAGTTTAGATTGGATATTAGGAAAAATTTCTTCTGCAAAAGTGTTTTCAGGCACGGGAACAAGCTGCCCAGGGCAGAGATCAAGTCACCATCCCTGGAGGGATTTAAAAGATGTGTAAACGGGGACATGGTTTAGTGGTGGCCTTGGCAGTGCTGGATTAAGGTTTGGACTGATGATCTTAAGGGTCCTTTCCATCCTAAACCATTCTGTGATTCTGTGATGAGCCCACAAGCTGGTGCCAACCACGGGCACCCTGCCTGCTGCAGTGAGCCTCATGCCCCGTCCCACCCCTTCCTCCACGCTGTGAGCGCGGTGGAGAGAGCCTTACCCTGCCCCAGGTGCGAGCCACGTCGGTTTTTCTGCTCCTCTTCTCTGCTGGTGGTTAAAACATCCAGCCGGGAGGTCGTGCACCGACATACGGTGTGCACCCACCCTCCCTCCCCGCAGGGCTGAGCAGGGAGGAGAGCTGTGGCTTAAGAGACATCTCTGTCCCCAGAGCTGCGCGTGTGATCTCAGCCACCGCACACATCCTGTTGCTCCCTCCCGGCGCCGAGAGCCGGGGCTGCAGGCCGTGCAGGCAGCACGAAACGCAGCACAAAACCGCGGTGGTGGGCAGCTGCCTCCGGGGGCAGGCACAGCGTTCTGGATGCACGCTGCTCTTCCCCAGGGCAGCACGGCCCACGGCCCACAGCCGAGTCCCACCGTGCCAGAGAATCAGAGAACCAGAGTATCATACAGTCAGAGGATAATAGAATCATTCAGGTTGGAAAAGACTCCAAGATCATCAAGTCCAAACTTCAACTGAATACCTCAATGCCGCATCACGAAGTTCCACGTCTACTTGTTTTTTGGACAGTGCCAGTGATGGTGATCTCACTACTGCCCTGGGCAGCCTGTTCCAATTTTTAACTACCCTTTCAGTGAAGAAATTTCTCCTACTCTCCGACCTGAACCTCCCTGGGCCTGTCAACATCTGAGGTACACCAGGGAGGAGTTGCTGAGCTGCTGGGGGCAGGATCACAGGCAGAACTGCTGCTATTCCTCAGCAAAGCTCAAGGTGCAATCCTTGTCCAGCACAAGCACGAGGTAAACTTGCTGGCTGATGCCTCAGGGGGAGGTGTGGGGCTGCACTGACACCCAGCTAGAGGGCTTCAGAGCATTATGCCTTAGCATCAATACTGAATGCAAAATTCAAGCTGCGATATTTCCTATCAGTCTCTTCAAAAACAATTGAGACAAAATATTCCTGGGGACAGGGATTGTATATTCCTTCCACTGGTCCCCAAACCTGGGTCTCTCCTTGCTTTACCAAAGCTGGAACACAAATCGAGGTAGTTGCCCAGGGTCAAACATCTTTCCTGGCCATTATCCCTCTTCTAAGAATGATAAATCCAGGGTGCCCTGGAGTGTAAAATAGAGAAAGGAAGAGCTCACTTTCCCTCTCTGTCTGCTCCCAGCACCAAAGGTGTCTTGTTTGAGGTCCCAGGTAACCATGGAATTGCACCCTGTGGGGGGATGAAGGGGAGAGATGTACTAAAGATGGCCATAAGCATCCTCAGGGGTGCCATTTATGGTTGGACACGCCATGGGGAGCTGGTGATACAGCCTCTTCTCCCTTCCCTATGCCCCTGTTGGCTGCAAAGTGAGCAAGGGAGAGTCCCAAAGGGCTGTAGAAAGAGCCCTGTCCCACCACAAGCACACAGGGACGTGGACACAGGGCCTACAGGGCCGGGTGCTGAAAGGCTGGAGCCACATGAAGCTCAAACCATCTCCAACCCATCATCTTCCAGCTCACACAAACTGGACACGCAGGTTGGAAAGCCATAGGCAGTTCATGTGGGTGTATCTCCTGTATCCTGAATGTAAACACGCCCAGAACACGGTTTCTTTCTCTGTGCAGTGGTAACCACTTGGAAGAGTTGGACCCTGCCCTTTTTCTCTCACTATCCACAGTGCAGAGGACAGAGATGCTGAGAGAGCTGTGGAGAACCACAGGATCTATTGCCAAGATAAACGTTCTTGTGCAGGGTCAACAGCTAAGGAAGATGTAAGTGTTCTGCATTAAAGAATGAGGTAATTGGAAAATTAATAGTGTTTCAGAGGAATTGGATGTGGAGATTCATAACAAATGGCTTCCTTAACATGACACATTGAAATGAGATCTCACAGTTAAGAATATAAAAATGACTGTTTCGGTTCAGAGCAAAGGTTCATCCAGACAACTTTATCTCCAACACTGGCTATGAGCAAATGGCTAAGGAATAACGACAAGACAATCATATATGATGCTCTCCTTTAATACTCAATCTATTTTTAACTGAATAGATTTCCTGAGCCCGTTGCTGTCTACCAAGTAACCCAAAATGAATTTCTCTTCCAAGCACTTGCCTGGGCTCTGCATCCACAGTGTCCTTTGTCAGGGACATCACTGGGTGAAGAATGACTCCTTTTGCTTTCAGCCTCACCAACATCAGCTTCATCTGCTGCCCCTTACTTTCTGTATTGGAAAAGGCAGGGAATAATCAATCCCTCTCCACTCCCTCCCAGCCACTCACAATTCTGGAGACCTTTAGTGTTTAGCCACTTAAATAATTTTTTCAGACTGAAGAGTCCTAGCCTGCCACACAAACCCCATCCCAGACCTCGGATCCTACATTTTGCCCTGCTCTGAACCTTTTCTTGTTCTACTATTTCTTTTTTGAGTCCCCTGTGTGAGGTGAAGGGTGATACCAAGACACAGCATTCAAGGATTTATACAGTGCATTGGACCATGCATTGGCCATGGAATGGACCACTGGACCATACAATGACAAAGCTGTCTGTGTTCTCTGTTTTATACCCAATTTCCTTCCTACCTGGTAACATCCCATTTGCTTTTCCTGATGGGCAGTGAGTTGATGTTCCCACAGTACTATCTGTCTTAACCCAAATTTTCACCCCTGAATTTGACTCCTGATTTTATAGGAAAGCCAGGACTGGTTTTCCTTGAATGCACGCAATCACCTACTCCAAATTTCACCTGCCCCTGTCTCACCCAGTCTCTGAAAGATCCTTCTGCAGTTATGTATTTACAATACCTAAATATAAGAAAATGCACGAAGAGATGGGAGCACAGGAGTGCTTGTGGTTTGCATTCTGGATTTTAAGTTGTGTGACGTGCACATGTGAGAGTACCCAGAAGAGTGGGCAGTATTGACCACTGAATTGGAAACACATGGCTCCAGTGGAAACACAGAGTGTGAATACCTGGTGTGTGACAGCTTCACTTGACATTCTGCAAGCCCCTTTGGTGCTGCAGCTTTGCAAAGAAAAAGGGGGGCAGCAAATTGTTCATAAACCACAGCTTCACTTCACACCGGAAGGGCTGTGTGCTGAAGTCTCAACATTTTATTTTTTCCTCTGTTTGAAGAAAAAAATCTTGTGATTTGCAACCAAATTTTGAAATCTTCATTAAAACTTTCCATTCCTCCTCGTGAAAGAGGAATGGAAAGTTTCAATGCCATCCTTCAAAGGTTTACAACAGGAAGAGTCAGCAGTGCTGTGGCAAACGCAGTCAGGTGTCACCTCCTGAGTTACCGTCACTGATCGCTCACAGGGATCAAACAGCACCTGCAGCATCATTGCTTGGCAATTGGACATCCTTGTGGAGCGCTATGAGGAGAAACCATGGGCAGCAGAACAATGGATCTGACAGAGCACAGTCATTTTGGGGTCTTTCTGTGTTCACCAGCCATCGTAGCGCGACTCCCACATCCTGGCGGACACCGTGCGATGTCTGTATTACTGACACCAAGAAACTGAAGAGTTTCTTACCCCTTGAAAAAGTCCCTGAGATCTTTCCACAAAATGACTAAGAAGTCAAACATATCCAAAACTCAGCATCTTCTCCAGCTCTGGTGCCCCAGCTCCCTCTCATTTCGCATGCCTTCTCTGCCAAATGGATGAAAGCAAACACAAAGAAGGAATCCTAAATTCATCTCCTGCTAAGCCTCATTCAAAAACAGGTGGATCCCTCTTGCTCTATCATGTCCCTGCATGATTTTCCCTCTTTGCTCCTTGTTCCTGTCTTCTTCTGCTAATTATTTGACATTAATTAAATAAAGGCCTAGGCTGGCCTTAGTATATAAAGATAAACCTCGGTCACAAGCACCTTAGGTTGGAGTTATCAGAGCCCTGCAACCTAAGCTATGAGTAAAATGAAACTTATTGGTCAGTTTGGGAGAAAAAAGAAATTATCCTTTACTACCTAATCAACCTGTCTGATCTCCTGACTTCTCTTATATGATGCTCTGCAGAAGTAACCGGATGTCTGAGTGGTTTTTCTTCTTTCTTAATCATATGATAACTAAGCACTACAACAGAAATTTTTAATAAAACGTTATTAATGCTGGTGTTCATTGATTTGGCTTCGGTACTCAGTTACATAATGACAATCTATTGTAAAATACTGTCTAGAGAACAAATAGCCTAGTCAGGGAATGCTAAAGACAAAGAGATTTCTTAATTAATCTGATTAATCACCTTCTCCTCCGAGTTTTGGAATTGGTCATCAGTGTTAAGCTTACATGAACTGACCTAAATTATTTCTACAAGTGTTGATTTTAAAGCAGAGCTTTTTCCCGGAGGTCGTGCTTGTGTCCTGGAGCTTTTCTTAATCAAATAATTCCCACTGCAGCTGCTTTAATTTTTCATATTTGTTCCTGTGTGAAATAGAAACAGCACTGTGCTAAGCAATACCAAAACACAGAAGCCAGGAAGAAGTAGATGTGTGACAGCCCTCTTGCAGCTGTATCTCCCCACTGACAATGAGCTTTTGCCTTGCCTTTAAAGGGTATATTCATTACCAGAGTACTGCAGGTGGCAGAAAGGAGCAGCTTCCCCCAAAGCCGTCTGCTGTGGCTCCCCAACATCACCCTTGCCCAGCACCATGGGAAAGGGTCAGGAGGGATGGGGAGGGACTGATGAGCCACAAAGTGCTTCAGCTAGTAAGTGTATGAGGAGAAAAAGGAAACCTCTGAACTGTGATGCAAAGCATGAATGTGACAAAGGAAATGGTGGCCCTGCATCAAAACCAGCTCAATCCATGAGAAACAAGGACAAAGGTCTCCTCTATGCACAGGAGAAGAATCTCTGGGTGCCAGTTTGGTACCATGGACTGATTCATAGTAAAATTCATCATCTATCAGAGACAAGAAAGAAGTGAGGTATCCCCACTGAGAAAGGAAGTAGCCCTTCCTGAAGGATCCTTTCATTGTACAAGTTCTCCCAGCACATCCATCACCACACCTCTGAGGACATGCTCACATGTAGTGAAGAATCCATGCTCTACAGCAGAGTGAGAACCTGGTCTTGACAAATTTTTGACCCATGCTCATTTACCAGCACATTCGCTTCCATTTGAACCACACTAAAAAACAAGGAATGAGGAATTTTCCTATTTTGGTCTTTAGAAGGTTGTGTTTTCAAAAATGCTTTTGAAATACAGTTTTCTGCCACTGAGTTGTAATAGTGATGGAGAGGGGAGGGCTCAAACAACAACCCCAATGGATGGCAGGAACCAGCTCTCTTCAGCACTCAAGAAAACGTGATACTCAGTTCTAGTCAACTACAAGGCAGGCCCCTAGTTTGGTTCCTCATTAACCTCCATCATCCTCCATCAGCCTGTGAGGGTGGGCACTTCCCAAGAGCAGCTTATCCCATTATAAAGAGAGGATGAACCGCAGTTAGAATCAGGTAAATGAACTGCCCACTGAACCAGAAGGAGCCTATGCAAGTAGCATCACTTGATGTCTGATCTAGAGGTGGCTGGAGCACTAAAAGTTGACATTTGGCTCTAGTCTGATGTTCATATTTGCTTGAGAGGTTTTGAAATCCGGATCCTTGTAATGTTATTTAACTGATGAAACGCGTTCACCCTTTATTTTGTCAAAATCTGCTCTATTTCAAGTAGACATTACAACTACCACAGCCTCATGAAAGTATGAATTTCACACATCTCAGCAGGCTAACAGCAGCTTTCTTCACTCACCAACAGGCTTTGAAGCCAAGTGAAATAAACCCAGTTCCTAAACCATTGTCCATATCTCAGCTCTCAGTAGCAGTCCCAACAGCAACATCGTCAAAGTCAGCAGCACCTGCTTTCTGACAGACACAGGATTAAAGGGCTTTCTTTTCAAAGGGGTAGTAGGAAAAAAAACTCACAAAAAAATACCCCAAGCAACAGGATAGTCTGCAAGAAAGAAATAAATCCAACACCAGCCCAGCCCCTTGCAATCTGATGAAACTACTCTTTCCGTATGTGCAAAGCTCCAGGAAGCATCACCCACCCCCATGTGCAAATGGTCACCCAGAGGCAGCAGCAAGGGCCCTCTCTGTTGATGCATACAAGGATTTTTTTGGCAGGGCGGAAGCTCCTGAGGTTAGAGAAGAGAACCGCAAGTTGTTAAAACAAAGAAAAAACAAAGCATCCCCCAGGGCATGGGGCACTCTTGGTACGTTCAGCTGACAGACCACCTGCCTTGCACAAAGTGGCTTCTGTTGAGCAATTGCAAAGAAGAATTGCAAAGAGAACAATTAAACACCTGAAGAAACCATCTGTGTGCCAGCAACACGTGTGCATGGAGGTAAATGATATGTATATATATGCCTTGAAACACCTGTGTCTCACTTGCTGGGTACAACAATACTCTGGGCTCTGCTTTCCACATGAGACCCACTGAGTGTGCTTGAGAGAAGGATGCAGAATCCCTCACAAGAAAGACAGCCTGGGGCCTTCAGCCAAAGGATGGGATTTTTCTGTGACTTTTGCAGAGCTGCAGCTGCTGTGGACCCCCAGAGGGCTGGGGGACAGCAGGCTGGGGTGCCTGATCCTACCTCAGGCATGAGGAGCAGAACTCCAGATCTCTAGGGAATTCATGGAGGCAAAAGCCTTGAGTAAGAACAGAAAAGGATAAAGGAGCCCAAATTTGGACTTAGAATTGAACTTCTTCAGAAATCTTTTTTTCCCCTGCATTTTGTTGCAGATGCCGAGCACCGTCTCTTTACCCAAGAGGGTCCCGATGACATCACATCCTCCCCAAAGAGCGACACAGCAGCCCAGGTCAAGACAGAAAGATCATCTCAGCTTCACTGCACTGTCTCCGAGGACAGACACCCCCAGCAGAAGATGGACGGGTCTCCTGCCCTGCTCCTCCTGCTCGCTCTGGGACTCTGTGAGTATGGACACAGGGTGGGGCAGCCCGTTTGTCGGGAAGGGCATGGGCACTCCTTCCACCAAATCCAAGAAATTGGGATAAACAGTTAAAAGGGGGGGGGCAAAAAGTAAACCAAAAATCCTGACTTTGAGATGTGCTCAGTAATTGCAGAGGGAAAGGCAGGATCACCTCAGCTCGCATAGGGCAGCCACGAACACCCGGAAGGGAGACTGGTCAGACAAGGAGTTCTGGAGGGAAGAAGGTCAGGAAAAAAGGGGACTTAGCAGTAACTGGGTTTAGGGAGTCACTTCAGATAAGCTGGGAAGGGGTAAGATCGCTGAAAGGCAGCTGGAAGGGCAGCACCCACCTGTAAAACCCACATGGCTGATGGCTGAGCACCTTCCATGCCTAATCCCAGCAAGGACCCCAACAAAGCCTTTCAGTCATCCAAACAGTGTGGATCTCCCTTTGCATTTGTACTTCCCTCCCATGGACAGGGCAGGAGATTTTTCCCAGAGGGATCCTTGGTTCTTCCCAAGCAGTTCCAACCAGAATTTCTCTCCTCCAGGCTGTCCTGGGATCCATGGCCACATGTATGAGATGAAGGTCAGGTTTCTTGATACCATCACCCAACTCCAGCTGGGACAGCGGCTAGAACTGGAGTGTCAGACTGACAAGAAGGACAGTGGCATGTTCTGGGTCCGCCAGGACAAGAATGGGATCCTTCACTTTATTGCCTTCATCTCTTCCCTATCCAAGACCACCTTTGAGGGGAATCAGAGAACATCCACACACTTCGAGGCCAGCAAAGGCAACACATTCTATCGGTTGGTAGTGAAATCTTTCACACAGAAGGATGAGGGGAATTATTTCTGCCTCATGAGCATCAACCAAATGCTGTACTTCAGCCCTGGCCTGCCTGCCTTCTTCCCAGGTCAGCAACACCACCACCCAACCTTGCTTAGCTCTGCCAAAAAGCCCTCCTGCCTATGCCTTTTTTAAGCAGTCTTCTCTCCCACAAACCCCAAATCATCTTGTGACCAATCCACTGGTCCTGCTTGAAGGTTCCCTGCTTTCCATCTCTCCTCATGGTATTGCTCCTGTCCAAAGCCAAAGATGATTGTGCAGACCCAGCATCATTTCCCTGTCCCCACTTTTCAGTCCCATCCATGGCTCTGAAGGGAGAAGATGAAAGCAAAGTCCAGCACTGCTCCCTCCTTCCTCACCTCACATAGGTCCCAAAACTCAGGGTGCGCAGGCTGTATGAGGATGGTGGCAGACAGCAAGAGATAAGGAGCATACAGCTCCTTACTGGCTCCTGGGAGATCCTCCTTGGAGGAGTCCCCATCTCAAATTGGATCTAAGTCCCCACAGAGCTGAATACAGGAGCATCCATATCCTGACAGGGTTACAAGAGCAGAAGGGCAGGAGAGAGCTTTTTTTATTGTGTTTGCCTACATTCTGAATTCATCTGTTTTCACTCATAGTCACCACCACAGTGGCACCCACCACAACAAGACCCACCACCCAGCATGGCATCATCAAAAAGGACCCCTTCCTGGAGACACCAGATTCAGGTAGCCTGGATGGAGGGAGGGAGAGGGGAAAAGCTGGGCTCTGGTCCACTGGTACTGAGGGGGATGGTGCAGGCATTTTGGGATGGGAAGAGACTGAAAATCTGTAGAGCTTTATCAGAGTTGTAAGGATTGAACTCTAACATTTCATCCCAACTAGGAAAGGCTTAGGATAAGGTAAAGAGTAAGAGCATGCCTGGGCATGCCAGGCCGAGAGGGAGGAAGGGAAGAGCCTTTGAGCTGGGGCTGGTTTTACCCTCATCAGGAGACACAAGAAAACATGTGGCTGTGTGTCCTCCCTCGAGTGCCCAGGAAAATGCTGGAAGCAGCAACACTGATGAAGAGCATTCCTGTAGGCCCAGGGGAAGCCCTCTGCCTCACCACCAGCCTCGTGAAACACCAGGCAGGGCCCTTGGCATTTCCCTTGGCTCCAGCAGAACTGGCCCTGACACCAGCCCTGAGCACCTCATGAACCTTTCCTCTTCTCCATGCCTGCAGAGACCAGCATGAAGGAGATGAATTTCTTCTGTGATGTTGTCATCTGGGCTCCCTTGGCAGGCGCCTGCCTCCTGCTCCTCATCGCCCTGGCCATCACCATCGCGCTCTGTCGACGTAAGACTCACCACCACCCCCTGTAGATGCTGCTGAGGGATTTTCAGCAACATGCCAAAGTCCCTGGGGACAGCCACCAGAAATAACTCACCCTCAGGGTTCCCAGGCTGACCCCGCTATTGCTACTCACCTCACACTTTAATTCATCAAAATATTCAAAATATTTAAGTGGATTACTGCGGGAACATGAGCTGCAGAACCACTCCCTGGCATGGATTTCCTAAAAAATAAGCCTGTTAGTCTCAAAGATACCAGCTGCTGGGGAACATCAGCCCTACCTTGCTGCAGTGTTTCTTTACTGAGCTGTGACTTGGTAGGTTCGAACTAAAACAATTTCTTTCTTATTTTTTCTTATTTTAGGAACCAGAAGACGAAGATGCAGGTGTAAAAGGTTAGTAAGTGACAGGTGTTGGTGTTTTTCTCTTAAACTTGGCAACATCTCAGTTTCAGGTGATAGAGCAGGCAGGTGCCCAAAAGCAACCTAAAAATTCTTCATGTGATGCACAGTGGATGGGAGGGATCTGTGTAATGATTTAAAGGCAAAACCAAGACAGAAGTTCTCTTGTCCTGCGGTTTTGGTTTTGTTCGGCTTTTTTGTTTGCTTTTTTTATTTTTATGAAATTGAAATCACGTAGCCCTGACGCTGCAGTAGACACAAACCAGAAAGACAGGAGGGGCTTGTGGTAGCCCAAAACCTTTGCACATCACACAATGCTCATAACTAACCACACTTCTGTGCTCCCAATGCACCGCTCCAAACTTGAGCCTGGGGGTGACTGTATTTCATTCCTTACCCTCCCTAAACCATCCATTTGATTTCATCGCTGGACATTCAGGTGTGCCCATGGATTAGATGCAAGTTATTGCAGCCCAAATCCCACTCTGAACCCATATCACAGTGGCTTCAGGCCTCTATTTTCCCAACAGGCACTAAGGACAGCAGCAGAGAGGCTGCTGCAAGCTCGGGTGACATTCCTGAGAAACAGCACTGCAGACAGGAACAGAGTTAAAAGTAACCCATTTTTTATGCACTCAGGAACACCTTTTTTTATGCTTTCCCTCCTGCCACCCCAACCCACCCATCATCCCGAGTCTCAAGGAAAACACCATCACAAGGAGAATTACAATTTGCCGGTTTCGAAAAAGAAATGCTTTTGCCCACATGCATTTTGTTTCTGCAAACTGACCTCCCTGCAGCTGGTTTCCTCACCTCCCCTGCTCTGCAGGAAACCACGTCTGCAGCTTTGCAAGCCTTGGGCACTCTGGGGCTTGTGGCCAGAGACCCGCCAAGAAGTCATTGCTACTGTTCCTGGGAGTCAGTGCTGGGCTAGTACTTGGAAAACCTGGCTTCCCAAGAAAGGTTTGGGACAGCATGTTCACAGCCTCATTCTTTGCAAATCAGAGCATCTTTTAAATCAGATACATTCAGGTTCTTTGTTATACAGCCATGGGGCCTATAGTAAGAAAGGTAATTTTTTTTAAGGCAGAAGGCATTTTTTTTTACCTATCTGAAAAAGGGAACAGCCTGTCATTGTTATGGCGGATATTTATTAAAGCCATGGCTCTTCTGATTCTTGTCTGCCTTTCCAAGGGAGAAATGATAACAAAGAGCTCTTCAGGCAGCCTTGTTTAGGACAAGGTTTGCATTCTTCACTTATCTCAATCCCTGTTGCCAGCCCTGTGCAAGGATGTTCTGTTCCTACAGAGAAAAAACACCTGCAGAGCTCTTTAATTTTGTACAGATGGAGTGTTTGGGTTACAACAGAAGTCAGAGACAAATCTAAAAAGCCTCCTTTTCTTAATTAATGTGAGAATGATCATGAGTGTGTCTTAAGAAAGTCTTTCTGCTGGCTGTCACTACCTGAAATGCTGGCAGATCCTTCATTAGCACGGAGAAGATTTAGGAGCACTTTGCAGCTTGCTCTTGCAGGTCCCTGGCTGCAGACCAAGGTTAAACAAGATCATCAGCTCATCACACATTAATTGCCTTTCTCTTCCTTTAACATCAAAGTAAATCAAACCCTTTTCTCTCTCTAGGCCTGTGCCGGGGAAGCCCCACACCAAACCCGGCACAGCAAACTGACACGCTGCAGCATCCACACCTTTGGGCTTCTGGATCGTCTCCCGGGAGCTGTCAGCACATAAACCCATCTCCTACGTTCTCTACAGTGTGACTGCCCCTCATGAGCTCTGCCCTGGTGAAATGGAAAAGACAAGAGGGAGCACAGACACCCAGACAACGAGCAGCACTGTTTCTGGGAACTGCACCCTAAAGCACAGCTCCTTCCAAAACTGGAGCTTTTCAAACCAATTACCATGGCCAAACGCTGTCTTTGTTCCCAGTGACAGGGTTCAGGCAGAGGAACCACGTCAATCCTGATGCTGACAGGCATCAGTGATGAGATGATGAGAAATAAGGGTTTGAGCTGGGCCTTTGCTCCAGTGTGTGCTACTTCTTTCTAAAATGCAGCCAGGGCCTGAATTTGCTACACGGTGACTTAGAAATAAATGCTCTATCTGTGGTGCCACCTCTCTCCTAGGGTTTTTCCTGTTTCATCTACTGTAATACAAGACTGCACTGAGAAGGTAAATACCGATTAAAGGACCTTATTTTTTAGGTTTATACAGTCCTGGGGGCTAAGGTTTCCCCTCATGCTATCCCTCTTCTGCTGCTACTCCCACTTCCACCGATCTCAGCAGGAATTTGGCCTGAGCAAGGAAGGTGGGATTTGCTTTGTTTCTGAAAGAAAAAAGAGGTGTTTGTCACTTGTTTTGGTTAAGTGGGACATTTAAGATGCTGATTTTTTTGGGACATGTTGATTGACTGTAGTCGAGTTCTGTTTTTTCTGATCTGTATTTGATGTAAATATTTCCTTGTTACACTTCAAGAACTGAGACAGAAAATAAAATTATTCTAATCGCATTCAATGAAATGTATTTCTTGCTTTAGTTCCTAGACTCAGAAATGCTAAAATCCTTCAGGAAAATAACAAATGAGAGTTTGAGAAAGTTTTGGATGAGGGAAAAGCCAATGATTTATACACCAGCCTGAGACTTAGGATGCCAGAGTTCAGCTTCCAGCTTACACCAGCCTAAAATCATCTCAAGGGATCTTCCCAGGGATTTGCTGACAGGCCCAGGAACACTCCTCCATCCCAGGAAGATGTTGTGAAGGTGGATGAGATAAAGATTCTCAGGGTACTCTGGTATTCTTGTCATGGGGCTGATAAAAACCTGGTAAAAACAGAAGGAAAGAAACTCTTTGATAGTCTGCTCCTCTGCAAACAAGCTGGGAAGGAGGGAAAATGAGAGAGAAGTTCTTCCAAACTTACTTGAGTGTAATGCTTAATTAAAATTAAAAATTAAATTAGGCACTGGATAAGTATATCTCAACAATAGCAGGCCCATACTGAATGACAGCTACCTGGATCTACACACACTATAAAGAAAAAATTCATGGAAAAGCCTCAACATGGAAATGTCTGTGAATTCACAGACAATGTGAAGCACTAAGACACATTCAGTCTATTAAGGGGGCCCCACTTAAACCCCAGGTGCTCAGCTGGGCAGTAGCAAGGGTCTAACATACTGATGAACAGCTCGTACCTTGTCTCTCTCTCCTATGAGATCAGTTTTATTATTGGGTTGTCCCAGAGTCTCTCACTGAATTAGTCTGAGCTCAAAGTCTTCACTTAAAAAGCCATAACTCAAAGTGTCTCTGCAAAACGGTTTCCAAGAGGCAGGAACATCCCTAGCTCACTGGTATCATTCCCTACAGCTCTTTCCTCGCTGTTCTCAGTCACTTTATCCTGGGTCTTCAGACAGCACAAGAGCTTTGGTCTGCATCACACCACCTTCCTGTAACCCAGGCTGTCAATGTTCCCCCTGGTCTGGTACTGACCCCCACACAAAATCCTCTTCCAACAGATGAGGAACTGGAAGTAGAACATCTTGGGGTTTGAGTTTTTTTGTTTGTTTCAGGGCGAGGGATTAGGGGGAGTTGTTTCTTGTTATTTTTCCCAGTAGCCTTCATTTGCACGGGAAATCAGCATCTGGAAAAGAATTAAGCTCTGGGATGGCTCCTGCCTCCCTCTACATACCTTCACACTCATCCTCCAACACACACTCTTCAGGGCACGGGTCAGTCCGCACCCCAGGGTACATCCTGCTCAGCACAACCCTCAGGACCCACCATTCCCCCAGGTATCCCCAACCCAGGCTAATACCAACCATCACACCACTGCCTCTGCCCCCACTATCTACTGGTTTAAGCTCTGGTGGCACAGACAGACACCTTAAAAGAAACCAAAACTGAAATCTCATCTCTGAACATAACTGGAGCCTGCAATCACAAATCCATGAATCCAGACAGCTCCCAGCACTCTCAGCACTGCAAGGAAAGGACTGTCCCTGCAATTGCAATAGCACTGCCTGTATGGCACATTCCCTCTTCAGAAAGGGAGTTTTTTGCGTATCAGCAAGTTGGTAAAAAACCAGGACTGTTCACTGAACTCTCTGTCAGCACCTTGCATCTTCTTACTTGCTAAACAACAGCCAGGCATCACCTTCAATTCTTTATCTTCGTTTCTGCCTTTGCCTCTCTAACACACAGATCCTGATGGTCTCTGACTGTGGTTCTTAGATCTGTCAGTGACCAAAAGGATGTAACACCCAAACTGCAGATTCAGCCTGGCTTCAAACTCCATATAAAATGTCAGTAGAAATATTATTCCTTCGTCCCACTGTAACAGATAGACTGAGTTAGCAGGAATCCTTAAAGGAATTCAATTTAAAAGCATTTCCAGCTCTCGACCTGTGGATTTTCTCAGAAATACTAAATGTTCATGGACTGACAACCCAAGGTACTCTGGGGTAAAACTTGCCCATCTGTCTTCTTACATGAGCTTTTCTATTTCTGAACCCCTGCAATTTAAGTAGGAATTAGAAATACAACCCAGTACACTGAACTGAACAGCTGTGATTCTGCCTTTGCTACACAACCAGCACAACAACCTCTGGCAGAAGGTCAAAAGGCTGAGGGGGCCAGAACAGGCAGCTTGGGGCATGCACTGAAATAAACATTTATTTTTTTAAGTCACTGCCCTGAGATTCATATTGCCCCAGAATGCCTCAAAATGCCCCCAAAAATGAGCAACACCTCATGGGCAGACACATCCAAGAGGCATTTGCTCGAAACCACCACACCAACTCCACCAAGGAACCCTCCAGCAGAGGCAGTGACCCCGCACAGCTCTCCGAAGCAACAATGACTTGCCTTCACCAGCTCTTCCTTCCACACCATCCCATGATCAGTTCACCTTCTAGTTCAGGTCAGCTGCAGCCAGCTCTGCACCTCGGATTTACACCGAAGGCCCAAGGGGGCCCGTTAAGTTTTCCATTTACAAGGAGAGAACCAGACAGAGGTGATACAAGTAGCATCACTTGATGTCTCATCCGGAGGTGGCTGGAGCACTAACAGGTGACATTGAGCTCAAGTCTGAGGTTCACATTTGCTTGACGGGATTTTGAGATCCAGATCCTTGTAATGTTATTTAACAGATGAAACATATTTTCTTTGTTTTGTCAAAACCTGGTCTCTTTAAGGTAGACATCACAACTACTACAGCCTCGTGAGAGTGTGAACTGCACACAACCCAGCAGCCTGACAGCACCTTTCCTCACTCACCAACATGCTTTGATGCCCAATCCAGCAAACCAATTCCAAAACCATTTTCCGTAACTCAGGTCTGAGCACCAGCCCCAATTGCAAATGACATCGAAGCCAGCAGCACCTGCCTTCTGACAGACCGAGGAAAATAGAGGAGCTTCCTTTGCAAAGGACTAATAAAAAACAAACCTCACACAAAAGCAATTATCAGGAAAGCAAGGAAGAAAGGAGTAAATCAAATACCAGCCCAGCCCCTCACAGTCTGATGAAACTGTTGTTACTGAATGTGCAGAGCTCCAGGAAGCATCACCCATCCCCATGTGCAAATGGTCACCCAGAGGCAGCAGCAAGGGCCCCCTCCAGAGATGCATACAAGGGGTTTTCTTGGCAGGGCGGAAGCCCCTGTGGTTACAGGGCAGAAACACAAGTTGTTAAAACAAAATTAAAAGGAAATCATACTCCTGGGCACGGGGCACTCTCAGTGTGCTCAGCTGACAGACCACCGGCCTTGCACAAAGCAGCTTTTCAGAGCAAATGCAAAGAAGAATCGACTAAAGAAGAATTGCAAAGAGAACAATCCAGCAAATGAAGAACTCAGCTGTGTGTCAGGAGCGTGTGTACTCGGAGACAAATGATACACATGGATCTATGCCATGAAGCATCTGTGACTCGCTGGGTAAAAAAATGCCCTATGCTCTGCTATCCGCACAAGATCCCTTGAGTGTGCTCAAGAGAAGGAGACAGAATCCCTCACAAGAAACAAAACCTGGGCCCTTCAGCCAAAGCATGAGGCTTGTCTGTGACTTTTGCAGAGCTGCAGCTGCTGTGGATCCCCAGAGGGCTGGGGGACAGCAGGCTGGGGTGCCTGATCCTACCTCAGGCATGAGCAGCAGCACTCTGGGTCTCTAGGGAAGACATCAAGGCAAAATCCTTGAGGCACCATTTAGAAATGTTCAGGAAAAATTAGCCAAATTGAGGACTAGAACTGAACTTCTTCAGGATTTTTTTCCACTGCATTTTGCCGCAGTTGCCGAGCATCATCTCTTCACCCAAGAGGGTCCCGATGACATCACATCCTCCCCAAAGTGTGACCCAGCCTCCAAATTCAAGTGACAAAGATCATCTCAGTTGCGCTGCGCCGTCTGCAAGGACAGACGCCCCCAGCAGAAGATGGACGGGTCTCCTGCCCTGCTCCTCCTGCTCGCTCTGGGACTCTGTGAGTATGGACACAGGGCGGGGCAGCTCCTTCACTGGGAGAAGCAAGGAAAAACCCTTCCACTGAATAGATGAAATTGGGCTAAATAATTAAAGTGTGGAAAAGAGCAAATAAGAAGGCTGACTTTGAGATGTGCTCAGTAATTGCAGAGGGAAAGGCGGCATCGCCTCAGCCGGCGCAGGGCAGCCGGAGGGGTGGCTGCAGCAGCACGAGCACCAGGAAGGGAGCCTGGGCGGATGAGTGGTTCTGGAGGGGAGGGAGAAGGAGGGAATAAAGAGGGTTTAGCAGTCAGTGCTTTAGGGAGTCACATCAGATAAGCTGGAGAGGAGTAACATCCCTGAGAAGGCAGCTGGAAGGGCAGCACCATCTCTAAAGCCCACATGGCTGATTGCTGAGCACCCTCCATGCCCAATCCCAGCAAGGACCCCAACAAAGCCTTCCAGTCATCCAGACAC
>VZRE01013303.1:0-28019 GCA_013396775.1 Cephalopterus ornatus
ATATTAAGCTGTTAGAAAGTGTCCAAAGGGGGGCAACAAAGACGGTGAAAAGCCTTGAGGGGAAGCCCTATACGGAGTGGCTGAGGTCACTTGGTCTGTTCAGCCTGGAGAAGAGAAAACTGAGGGGACATGTCATTTCAGACCTTTGAGAGGAAAAGGAGGGGCAGGCCCTGATCTCTTCTTGGTGGTGACCAGTGACAGGACTTGAGGGAAAGGCATGAAGCTGACCTGAGGGAGACTTAGGTTGGATATCAGAAAAATTTTTTCACCCAGAGGGATGTCAGGCACCAGAACAGGCTCCTCAGGGGATGTGGTCACAGCACCAAGCCTGAGAAAGTTCAAAAAGGTTTGGACCATGCTCTCAGGCACATGGTGTGACTCCTGGAATGTCCTATGCAGCGCCAGCAGTCGGACTCGATGATTCTGATGAGTCCCTTCCAACTCAGCATATTCTATGATTCTATGAACATCTTTTGTTCGTGGATTTTCTTAATGGCTATGTAAACTCAAAAGGATGTAAGAATAGGAAAACATAAAACAAACTCAATCAACCCCAACTTGCATTTCTATCCTCCTCTGAGAGCATGAATACAATACTAACCAGTAGCAATTTAGGAAAAACTATCCTAATCAAAGTAGAGTAGCAAATGAGAAGGAAAACAGAGGTACAAAAGCCAAATTAAAACAGCAGGAAAATGGATACAGATGGGGAAAGCAGATGTGAAAACTAAGAATTCAATATTTCATTGCATGTAACTATTTTTCTGAGCCAAAGCCTTTCACAAGATTGTAGTGGCTAGCCTTCCAGTAAAAAAACTGATATATAATTTTTACATAGGGGAAAAATTACAAGAAAACACTTCAATGTTAATTTAACATTAAGAGGAGCTAATGGGCTCTATTCTGACACTATTTATAAAAGCTTCTGCCATTTAGAATGTTCCTGGATTAGTAAAGTTGTTTCAGAAGCAGCAGTCTTTTACAGGATCAAAGGCCTTATTTCTATAGAACACACGATCCAGAAATTTTGCAGGATCAAAGGCTTTATTTCTAAAGAACACACCATCCAGAAGCTTTATGGGATCAAAGGCCTTATTTCTAAAGAGCACATCATGGAAAAGGAGAAAAACCAGAAGCACTACACTTATTTTCCAACATCTAATAATGTTAGGGGGTTAGGAGTATGAAATTCAGAAACTAGCTAAACAAAGTTGCCTTTTTTATTTTAAGATGACTTTCTGGATATCTAGTCTCACCAACATCTACGACGTCTATTTTTCCAGTGATGGATTTCTCAGCTGACCCAAAGGCATAATGTCTTTTCTCCCAGAGGCAAAAGAGCTAATTACTTCATGGCAGACTAAACCAACAAACTACGTACCTAATGACAGAGGTGAAGAAACACCTCAGGTATGAGCTGAATTTACGCACTTGAAGAACCACTTGAAGCATGAAGAGATGATCTGATATGACTGTGACAGCAGAGGCCCTGACTCTGATTATCTCTTCAACATCTCTGTTCCTTTGTCAATAGTCTATTTTTATAAGCAACAAGCCACACCTTTGCTTGTAAAGTGGAAGTATATTGGGCTAGAACAACTCCAAAGCAGAACGGTACCAGATGAAAAGAGAGGGGAACCAAAGGAGGTTCAAATACCATGGAGAGAAGCCACGGCAGTCAGGTGAAGTCCCAGTCACTGGAAAAAGGGAAACACTGTACCCATCTTTAAAAAGGGTAGAAAGGAGGACCCTGGGAATGACTGACCTGTCAACCTCCCCTCTGTGTCTGGGAAGATCATGGAACAGATCCTCCTGGAAGCTGTGCTAAGGTACATGGAGGACAGGGAGATGATTAGAGACAACCAGCACGGTTTCACCATAGGTAAGTTCTGCCTGACCAACCCAGTTGCCTTTTATGGTGGACTGACACCAGTGGAAAAGGGAAGGGCTACAGATGTCATTTATCTGCACTTCCGTAAAGCTTTTGACATTGTCCCCCACAACATCCTTCTCTCTAATTTATAAAGAGATAAATTTCCATTTGATTTGCATGGACTGTTTGGTGGATAAGGAATTGGTTGGACAGTCGCATCCAGAGGGTAGTGGTCAATGGTTCAGAGCCCCAGTGGACATCAGTGACAAATGGTGTCCCTCAGGGACAGTGTTACTTAATACCTGCATTAATGACACAGATGATGAGATCAAGTGCACCCTGAGCAAGTCTGCAGATGACATCAACCAAGTGGTGCAGTTAACACACTTGAAGGATGGGATGCCATCCAGAGGGACCTGGACAAGCTGGAAGAGTGGGCCCACAGGAAACTCCTGAGGCTTAGTAAGACCAAGTGCAAGGTGCTACAACTGCTTCCTGCTTGCCTGGGGCAAGCCCCGGTATGAACAGAAGCTGGGGGATCAAGAGCAGCCCTGGTGAGAAGGACTTGGGGGTGCTGGTGGACGAGAGGCTGGACATGAACTGGCCATGTGCACTTAAAGCTCAGAAAGCCAACTGTGTGCTGGGCTGCATCCAGAGCAGTGTGGGCAGGAGGCTGAGGAGAGCAATTCTGCCCCTCTATTCTGCTCTGGTGAGACCCCAACTGGAGGACTGCATCCAGCTCTGGGGTTCTCAGTATGAGAAGGACCTGTTGGAGAGAGTCCAGAGGAGGCCACCAAGATGATTAGAGGAATGGAGCACCTCTCCTACAAGCAAAGGCTGAAAGAATTGGGATTGTCCAGACTGGAAAAGAGAAGGCTTCAGGGTAATCTAATTGTTGCCATCCAGTACTTGAAGGAAGACTACAAAGAAGATGGACAGGGACTTTTTACAAGGGCAGGCAGTTACAGGACAAAGAGAGTAGGATGAGATTGGATATTAGGGAGAGGTTCTTTACTGCGAGGGTAGTGAGACACTGGAATAAGCTGCTCAGGGAAATGGTGGATGCCTCATCACTGGAAGTGTTCATGGAGCTCTGAGCAACCTGACTTAAGGATAGGTGTCCCCGCCCATTGCAAGGAGGTTGGAATCAGATGATCTTTAAGGTCCCTTCCAACCCAGATCATTCTATGATTCTGTGATGACTATCCACAAAAGCAGTGGCACTCCTTGGTGTTGTCCCTAATGAGCAATCTCCAAGGGAGGTTAAGATTGAGAGACACTCTGTTAAGCTAAGTACCAGTACCTACATCAGACTAACAAAACAAAATGATCATATATGCATCCTTACACTTATCATAGGAACAAGGTGAGACTATTTCACTACATTTGAGGAAGTCTTGGATTATTTGTCGTACTAATAGTGTACTATACCTAAAAGTTATTATTTACTAGGCCAGACATAGGCTTCTTTGTTAGAAAAAAGCTGTGGTACAGAATACTCTACTCAGCATAAAGATGCGTGGAATGAAAGCAGCCACAACATGCTGTATGGAAGACAAGATCTAGGGGACATGAAGTATCACGTTAGGAGAAAAAAAAAGCAGATTAAAAAGCTGCTTTCTAAAGCAGCTGGTGCCATTCTGGATTCCCAAGAAAATAGAATAGTTGCACGTATGAGAATAGACAAAAAAATTAATGGTGGCCTGTGGTCCAAGTAAGTGTACCTAAAGTACACCTTTAGATTTAAAAAAGCTCTTAGCTTGAGGGTGATTAACAGTTTGGCAGACGCCTACTCCATAGCTACTGGCTCCCCAGATACCAGTCATAGGAAATGCACTATAAATAGTACCACACTGCTGGGAAAATGGTGGCAGATGGCAGGTTGTAAGATGAGCCTGTGTTTCACTGTTTTACGTCATCATGTAATCTGTGTGTCATTCCGAAACAGAACGGGACACTGCTTATCACAAGTAAATTCTTTTAAGTTAGTAATAATCTACAAGAAATAAGACAGCGGATGATGATGTTTCCATCTTAGATTAGTTACACTTGAAAGGAGTCGTCAAGGTTTTTAGATCTTCACTCCAGATGGATGTAGTATCTGGTATTAACTGTATTGTGTGAATGTGGCAGATACATGAAGACTTCTGAAAGAAACAGGAAGAAGGAAAGGGATAGAGACCAACAGGACATAAAAGAAGAGGGGTAAAAGGGAGAATGCAACCCACCTGTTTCTGTGGAGAATTAAAGAATTTATCAGAGGTAACTATGCATCAGTAGATAGATATAGGGTAAAAGCACAGATCGCAGTGGCTCAAGACCAAACAAAGAGAAGCCTAAGTAGGAAGAGTGTTTCCTGTATTCTGTGTACCAGAACCTAAGGAAAGCAGTTTAACAGCCATCAAATTCATGTGCACACACATAAGAAAGTTCAGTTTTCAATCAGAAGCCATATTGTCTTACCAGTGGGCAAGCCAGGATGTCAAGTGTTGGGCAAAATAAAAGCTTATGTATTAATATTCAAGCATTTCAATTCAAGATTATTATAAGATATATGGATAAAATTAATGTGAATACATATGTATACATAAATAAAGAAAAGCATTATTTTATGGGTATTATTTTATACATATATTTTTCTGCTTTTTCAACTCCTTGTTTGTTGTAATAGATACAGACTGTGTCATTCATAGTCTGCTTGTAGCAAACTGCAGTGATTGTAACACTTACCTTTTCATCTGATAGCCATAAGACAAACAAATAAAAACCAAGCATTAAACATAAGCAAACCTGTCCTGCTTCAGTTCAGGACAAACCAGAACTTAAGCACAGCAACTCATATAAAAGATGTAATTACTAGTGCAACACTCAAACTTTTCACTGCAAAGATGTTTAAATTCATATGATGCCTCTCCCTACACCACTGAGATCAAATCAACTTTAAACACTGCTTTCTTTATACAGAATCAATTTTCCCATCACTGACTGGCCAGGAGACCGATTCAACTCCCTTCTCTTCCGTGATACCTGAATGGATCAAACTTCGTTGCTCAAGAAAAAGGACCCAAACTAACATGAAAACTGAAAGGAATAGAAAGACACTAAATTTCTCAATATCTCAACATCTCAATATCTTAATCGTAATGACTTCAGTCTGCTGTGTCTCATTTTAAACTACCAATATTTTATTTCACACCTATGATTGAATATTCCAAAGTCATTAGAAAAAGCAATTATATTTTGCTTTTTTATAGCAGTATAATTTGACAGTAGGGAAAGGCAACATGAAGAAAAGCAAAATCAGTAAAACATTTTTTTGCAATCACACAGGAGACAGGATTCTCCTTCTCTTTCATTATCTAAATCATAAAAGAATCTTTTCCCACTGGTAAACAACTCACACCTGAAAATGATGTTTCCTGCACGGTCAGCCTTCCATGCCTTCACAAGAGCAAAATCTCCTGTAATCGACTTCTCCAGAATAAAGTGACGGCCATCAAACTCTCGCACCTACAGAGAAAAGTACAAAACAGAAATGTAGGTTTCTTCCAACAGATTTCTCCTGTAATATTTATTTTATGGGGTTAATTTTACAGACTATTACATTTACACTTGTTTTTTTACCATACAAAGTTTTATCTGAAAAACTCTATAATATAAAGAAGCATGGAAGGGCTGTAAACCTCTGTTTTGTTATAGTGTCTCTAGTGAAACTGCATGTGAATCCATATTCCTCCTGCTCCATCTACTGGATTTAGACATGCTTCTTCCTGCACATCTACAGGCTAACCAAAAACTGAAGTGCTAAAACAGAACTGTTGAAAAAATTCATAATCACTGCCCAATCCTAGAAACCCCAAATCTAAAATTAAGTCAATTTGAGACACAGAATCGTGTCATCTGACAGGCTGAATTTCATTTGGTTTTCCCTGCATTTATGATCAATATTTGCAGTGAATGATACTGTGCCTGAAGGCAAAATATGGAATTGACTCACAGCTAGTCTTTTAATCCTAAAGAGAGAGATAAAACAGCATTTCTCTTAACAATGTAGGTAGTTAAGAGTATACACAACTAGTACTTGAGAGCTTTTTAAAATTTCTGAAAGGGGAAGGAAGAATGACAAAAGGGTATGAGAAGTCAGTTTTGTCAGTCCCATAAAAGGAAATCTGAGTCTTTATAAAATGATACTTCCATGCAAAATGGATGCGGGGAATGGAATTGAACAAGTCATGCTGGTCATATTATTAGTCCCCTCCAGTTATTAGACTAGGCAGACTAAGAGAGATTTTTCCACAAATTTCAAAAGGAAAACAAATGAAGAAAAATGTTATTAAAATTATAAGCTATTTAATAAACAAAACATTCTTCCAAATGGTAAAACATCATAATGACATATGCAGTTTAAAAATTAAGGGAATGAAAGAGACTAAGTCAATGTCCAGATATTGCAAATAGTTGTGTTTAAAATACATGAAAATCACGGGCTAGGGTGGAATTACCCTTACCCCAGAGATGTGCTCAAGGTAAAATTTAATACTGTATGCATCCTACTCGGAACACAGCATTAGACACGCCCATTTTTTCAAGCACAGTTATGGCATTGAGATATCCCCCCTTCTTCAAATTCTACATCCAATTTCAAAATGAACCCCTTGTTTCTCACTTGAAAGCCACACTCTTTTTTATTTCTTTGAAGTTTTAAATATTTAGACTAAATTATATTTCAAATGTTGGGAAATTCAATTCTTGGAATTTGTGTCAACTGAGCTCTTCCCTGTTTGACAGGAAAATGTCCTGTTTCTTCTAAAAATAAAGCCTCATGTACAGCTGCAGGGCCGCTTACTGCATAGCATAGGATTTAAGGAGCACCTCCTCCACTAACAGTAGGTTGTTCTCAGGCCACTCTGCACTGCAGTGGCCTGGTACAAGATTTTATTTGAATACACAATGAACTTGATCAGGGAACAGTCAAGTGAAGAGTAACTCAGCAAGGCAGGCTTTCACTTGGACCAGTTCACCCTAAAGCTGTAAGAACTTTTCTAAAGCATCACAAAGGAGAGAAGTAAGCAGTGGGACCAAAACTAATGTGTCTGGTACCATAGATACCCAGTTAATTCAATATAGCAAGGTTAAACTTGACCCTTGTTTATCTTGAAATATGTCAGAAATTCATTTTTCAAAGCTAAAGGCTTCCTAATGGCAAACAGACCTCTTACCTCTCTTGGCTGGCTGGCAATAGCAATGGTGCCATCTGTGTTGTACTTAATGGGTGCACCCCCTTCCTGCACCAGCGTCCCATAGCCAGTACTGGTGTAAAATGCTGGGATTCCTGCTCCTCCTGCTCTAATACGCTCAGCAAGTGTACCCTATAGGAAGACATATTTAAGAACTCATCATTTGGGAACAACAAATTAAACTTTGTTGAATGGCTTGAATTTATTTTATATCCTCTCATTTGGAGCTTTTCCCTCCGTTCTCAGCAGACAGATGTGATCATCTACTTCTCCCTCCCATTTTAGATCTCCTTTGTGGGACTAGTACTGTATATGGCAAGATGAACTTGATGAACGGCCAAAAGCTGCTCAAGACCACACTGTCACACAACTCTCTGCCAATTACCAAGCTCCAGCATTTGGCTCTTGCTCCTCTCCTTCAACTTGTTTTCCAACCCATTGCTCTGAGTACAGAGCTCTTTTTCTCTTTCCCACCTTGCTACATAACCTAGAAGGTTTTTTTTTCTCTGTAAATCCTACATATTGATGTTTCAGTCTTCAACATCTTAAGAAAAACTTCAGAACTCACTCCAAGCTGAAACAGCCAAAGAGGGTAGACTGAGAAAGGAAGAGGGAATCCAGTGACCTGGGTTACCCATGCTAAGAATACCAAGAAGCTGAAAGAGCTTCTTTATACTCTGTTTGACCACCCTGTCTGCCCTGTCCATCTGCACTAAAGATAGTAACAGCACAAATTCCTCATCAGCCTTAGTTATGTACTTGTGGCCAAAGATGTGTCTTCCTGTTTTCACTAATGCCCTTTCCCAGATTTTTTTTAATATCTTTCTGAAGTCAAACAAGACAAGACCATCATGGTCAATTATCCATTGTCTCAACATAGGCTGCATTTTCCTCAGTTATCCTGCAAGAAGCACAGTGACCTCTGGTAGGTTTTCAAAATGGTAGCAAGAGGCAGATGCAAACTATGCAGTGATACAAAGTCCTGTGTTCTAAGCAGTCTTTGCATTTCAAGATCTCACCTCTCCCTTACTGTTTAACAAGGACACAACAGTCTCCCATTTTGCCCGAAGTTACAACTAACTTTATACAACAGGTTATTTTATCTTGACAGAAATATTTGAAATCCTCCCAGCTCCGAGCAAGTCAATAATTTACATTACTGTTTACCATTATACACTGTAGACCCATTATTTCCTTGTTGAATCTACATAGCTTATCTGCACTCCACAAAGCCAATTACATGTCTAAGGAGTTCAAGGTCTTGTAGATGAAACAACTGAACACTGGAAAGGAAGGAAAAAGTACTTTATGAGATTCGTGACTTTTGAAACACGGGAAGTGACAAGAGCCTGGTTATTTTCATGTCTGCTGACTGCGTATAAGAGCTTTTCCACTCATCTTGGGGATTCTAAGAAACATTCTCTTACAGCATATTCATAGGCAAACTCAGGAAGTGTGGATGAGTAGATGGTGAGGTGGACTGAGAACTGGCTGAATGGCAGGTTCCAGAGGGTTGCAATCAGTGGCACAGAGTCTAGTTGGAGGCCTGTCATTAGTGGTGACCCCCAGGGTCCTATACTGCGGCCAGTATTGTTTAACTTGTTCATCAGTGACTTGGATGATGGGACAGATGCCTCCTCAGCAAGTTTGCTGATGATTCTGTGACATAAAGTTGGAGGAGTGGCTGACACCTCAGTGTCATGCAGCTCTTCAGAAGGACCACAACAGGTTGGAGAGATGGGCAAAGAACCTCTGAAATTCAACAAGGGCAAACACAGGGTCCTGAACCTGGAGAGGAATAACCCTGGGCACTGGTACAGGCTGGGGGCTGACCTGCTGGAAAGAAACTCTGCAGAGAAGGACTTGGGGGTCCTGGTGAACAACAAGCTGTCCACGAGCCAGCAGTGAGTCCTTGTGGCCCAGATGGCCAATGGTATCCTGGCGTGAATTAGGAAGAGCATTGGAAGCAAGTCAAGGGAAGGAGTCCTAGTCAGCCCTACTGAGGCCACATCTAGAGTGCTGTGTCCAGTTCTGGGCTCCTCAGCACAAGAGAGACTTGGATCTCCTGGAACAGGTCCAGCAGAGGGCAACAAAGATGGGAACCGAGGATCTCTCTTAGGAAGAAAGGCTGAGGGAGCTGGGCCTGTTCAGCCTAAAGAAGAGTCAACTGAGAGGGGACCTCATCAATGTCTATAAACAGCTGAAGGGAGGGTGTCAAGAGGCTGGACCCAGGCTCTTCTCAGTGGTGCTGAGCTATAAGACAAGAGGCAATGGGCAGAAACTGAGGTACAGGAAGTTCCACCTGAATATGAGGAAGAATTTCTTTACTGTGCGATGACCATGCACTGGAACATGTTGCCCAGAACACATTCCCTCACTGGAAATATTCAAGAGCTGTCTGGATGCAATCCTGTACCATGTGCTCTGGGATGACCCTGCTTGAGCAGGGAGGTTGGACCAGACGACCCACTGTGGTCCCCTCCAACCTGACCCATTCCATGATTCTCTGATTCCCAAGAAATGGACCCCAAGACACTCTTCTCAATAAAAACTTAAGATTGGTGAGATCCTTCCAACTCAGAACATTCTGTGATTCTGTGACTGTTGTTTTTCCCAGAAACTTCTATAAATATCTGTCTAAAGCCTAAAGGCTATGTGTCACCTCTTAAAATGCCACACACTAACATGCTATAAGCTTTAAAGTTAGGGCACCAGTATCCCAACCGTAGACCTAAACAGAATGTTACTGCTACTGATGATTTTAGGCTCTCATTGCATTCAGGGTATTTGGGTAGCTTAGCAGTGCTAAAATAATTCAAACTATGGCACTAAAAATTAAAGTCTCCTAACTTCATTCCTGCCCACGAGATGGCAGACACTGCACACACGACATTCCCAAAAGAACAGAGCAGCTCCCTGACTTCCTTCTCTTTACATAGGCCTCAGTAGTGAGCATAATTCACGTCTTTTTCTACAGTCGGTGAGGAACTGCCAAAAATCAAACAATGTTCAACAAAATACATACACATGTGTGTGTATATATATATATGTATATACATATATTAAAAAAAATACATGTATTTCAAACCAATATAAGGTAACAAGTCATAAAAGGAATTCACATAATACAGCTGATCAGTTCTTAACAGAGCAGCTGCAGCACATGATCCTAAGGTGGTGCATTGGGGTTGCAAGGTTTTGGTAGCTACAGGGCTGGCTTCCGTGAGAAGATGCCGGAAGCTTCCCTCATGTCTGACAGAACCAGTGCCAATAACATACTGAGCAAAGAACTTACTGCACAGATGCAAGTGCATCCAGAAAAGAGTGTAGTGAGAATGTGCTAGTGGAACAGTTCTGCAGACACCAAGGTCAGTGAACGAGGAGGGAGAGGAGGCGCTCCAGGCAGAGATTCCCCTGAAGCCCGTGGTGCAGACCATGGTGAGGCAGCTGTGCCCCTGAGGCCATAGAGGTCCATGGGGGACCAGCGATCCACCTGTAGCCCCTGGAGGACCCCACACAGGAACAGGTGGATGCCTGAAGGAGGCTGTTTCCCCATGGAAAGCCCACACTGAAGCAGACTCCTGTGAAGACCTATGGCGCCATGGAGAGAGGAGCCCATGCTGGAGGAGGTTTGCCGACAGGACTTGTGACCCTGCAGGGGACCCACACTGGAGCAGTCTGTTCCTGAGGGACTGCATGCTGTAGAAGGGACCTATGATGGTGCACTCTGTTCCTCAAGGACTGTACCCCATGGAAGGGATCCACGCTGGAGCAGTTCGTGAAGAACTGCAGCCTGTGAAAAGGACTCACATTGGAGAAGTTTGTGAAGGACTGTCTCCCATGGGAGGGACCCCATGCTAGAGCAGGCGAAGAGTGTGAGGAGCTCCCCGAGGAGGAGGGAGTAGCAGAGACAATGTGTGATGAACTGACCACAACCTCTATTCCCTACTTGCCCTGCACTGCTGGCAGGGAGGAGGTAGAATAAATTGTGAATGAAGTTACAGCCAGGAAAAAGGGGAGGGTGGGGGAAGGGGAGTGATGGGTTTAAAATTTGGTTTTATTTCTCATTATCCTACTCTAATTTGATTGGTAATAAACTAAACTGATTTCCCCAAGTTAAGTCTGTCATGACAGTAACTGGTGAGTGATCTCTCCCTGTCCTTATCCTGACCCATGAGCCCTTCGTTATATTTTCTCTCCCGTGTCCAGCTGAGGGGAGTGACAGTCTGGCTTTGGTGGGTACCTGGAGTCCAGTCAGGGTCAACCTACCGCAGATGGAAGAGCCACCTGTACACAGGCAAAACATCTGGATTGCAAAATAATTTTATAACAGCACTTATGTGTTAGTCTCTACTCAGTATTTTAAAGAAATGACCAGTCTCTTAGACACTCCTCACCTGTGGTGTAAGCTCAACTTCAAGCTCACCAGCCAAATACTGGCGTTCAAATTCAGCGTTCTCTCCCACATACGATGACACCATACGTTTTATCTGTTTGGTCTGAAGCAGAAGACCAAGTCCAAAATTGTCAACACTGTGTAGAAAAAGCCAAACAATAGAGTTTTTGAAAACAAAGCACTTGATAAGCTTTAATGATTTAACAAGAAAGAAAAAAGTTATCTCCCCACCCAGGCATTAAGAATTGAAGACAAAAATCAAATTCTAGCTTGTAGGGGGGAAAACATCATAACTATAATTAAAATCTAAGATCCCAATGTTTGGACCTTATCTCTTCCCAGGCACAGAATACATCCAAAATGTCCTTTTAAAGACATTTCACATGTTAACAGCTACAAATAACAGCTGGACAAGTGGTCTTACCAATTATTAAAAAGTCATACATGGATGACTTTGAGTGAACAAAGATATACTTTTGTTTGCACTCCTGCTCCCCAGAAATAAGGCAAGTGATTGCTTAGCAATTCAAGGAGAAAGGCACATTTATAGTGCTAGCTTGTATATGAGGTAACAAACATTTGTATAAATTTTCTTAATATAGTAAATAATTTAATTTCTTACTAAGAAATTGCCTACTCCAACAGGGTTTTAGCACTGCAGTCAAGATTTTCTTGTCTATGTCAGCTTAAAATGAATGCCAAAGATGACATACAACATTTTGCTTGCGCCAGTGCTTCTAAAATTCTGATATCCTTTGTGATGTTTGTCACCCTGTACTGTGTACTGATGGAATAGGAATGTATTTCAAGAGTTCCTGCAACAAAGGGGCTCTGTAAAAAAGGCTACTTCAATTTGAGGAAATTTGAGGTTAAAATATAAAAAACGGAAATAAACATAGACAATACTGTAAAGGCATGTTTCTATCACATTTCCAACACATTATGCAGGATGGCAGCAGACTGATACATCTATGCAAAACTCCTCTACATTTATGCTCGTCTCTGCAACTTACACGCAGAGAACTTGGAACTTCCACTCCCCCTATGGGAAAGATGCCATGATCCAGATGTAACTCACAAACAGTGATGTGTATCTGCCACTAATTGGCTTTGTTCAACATAAACTTAGTGATCCACACACTGAGACTTCAGGATAAGAAATATTGAAAAATATTAGAATAATCCTTTAAGATATCCAGTATTCAGCATGCTGTAATTAACACACACAATATACGCATCCTGCTGAAAACACCACTGCCGAAGGAAAGCTCCGAAAAGGACCAGATAAAAAGACTTTATTAATATGCAGTATTCACAAGTGGTAATGCCTTGCCAGCGCTGGCGTCCCACACACGGGCTGCAGCGCTGCAGGTGAAATGAGAGGAGCTGAGCGAGCAGGATCAGCACCAGCTCTCCACCTCCAACCACAACACTCTGAACAGATGGTGGACAGACATGCACATGCAGTCAGGACTGTGCAACTGCATGCATAAAGAGCACTATTTTAAGGTTAGGACTATTTTCAGAAGATGGCCCATTTCATATGCATACTCAGGCATTTTGGAAGCTGCATGAGAGGAAGTGAAACAAGCTTCTCTGATCTGGTTCTCTGAATTTATTCTATGTTTTCTAGATATAAAAGAACATGACATATTAACAAAGCTTGCTCCACTCTCCAACTCTGACTTACTAAAAAGAATTAAAAATCTAATTCTGATGCAACTTCAAAAATGTTGTGGTGCCAAAGGCTTGAGACTAAAATGTGTGTTGCTTGGAAACAACCTGTATTTTTATAACTCCCCACAGGAAAAATATCTAGCAGTTTGAAACTGAAAGAGCTGGGAATAGAATAGAAAGTCTTGTGGGCAAAAGGGATTTAAAAAGAGAATAAAAATAAAAATGCTGTTATTTCCTGTATAGGCTCACTCAAATCAGGACAATTCCCCTCAAAAGAAAACCATCAACCCCTGACTTCCCATTATAAAAGGTAGTAAGCAAATATAACAAATCAGCTAACATCTGATGACAGTTTAATGGGTTGGTATAACTAAAGTACTGTGTAGCAAAAGTACAGAGAATTTAAACAAAACTGTGCAATTCTCTCTAGCGCAAGAACAAGGAGCAGCTTGATCTGCTTGCAAACCAGTTTGAAACTTCTGTGTATCATTTGGGTGGTTAACACCACTCTTATCATTGCAAAACTTGGAAGTTATCAAGCAGAAACAAGCAGACACAAGACTCCTGGGTGCAGACAATGAAATCCTGAGTGCACTTTCACATGAGAATGGATGGCAACATGAGCGGGTCAGGAGCAGATCTGTAATGGTTGAAGAAATTTCCGCCTCATTTCACTAAGATCCATAATCCTTCCTCCTACGTTCTCAGAAGCAGCTACTGAAACACACTGTCCTTAGCAGGATTTTGCATAACATCCTGCAGGATCCCACGCAGGATCCAATATGAATGCACTTGATTCCCCAATCTACTATTAAGAGGTATCTTATCTCAAATAAAACAAAGAAATTAAGTAGAAAGTTGCCCAAAAGTTATTCTCTGTCACAGTCATGCCAAGTAGTTCTTCACTTAAGTAACTTTTTCTTCTCCCCTCAAACACAGTCAATTCTTTCAAAACCAAAATTGCTGTGAGGATCTGTCACTGAGCACAGAGGTCTTACAAGAACCTATTTCCCTACTCCAATGAGAACAAGAATTTAACCTTTCAAAAGTCATGCACCTGGAGGCTCTGCTTGCCTGATAACACCAAATTACTTCAACTCCCACAGACATTTAATCTTTAGAGCAGCATCACAAAATCCTGTTGCTGTTACTCATATATTATTTCAGATGTAAATTTCTTTAAAGAAATATATCATTGACCTCCTTTTTTTTAAGGATGCAACCTCCCTTCAGGTTTCCAGCTAAAATAACCCTTTTGCTTTCCACATACATCAGTTTTCATCTCCCTCCAAAAACTCATTTTAAGCACTTCAGCCCATTTTATGTTTCCTTTGTTTTTCTCTTACATTTGAATGTCCTAAGAAACCAACGTTGCACACATAAAATGCTGTTCTCACTCCTATTCTCCCTACCCTTTGCTTGTCATTCCACACCTCTGAGATTAAACCAAAAAAAAACATTGTCTGGTGAAATTTCCTTCAATATAACACTTCTATGGCCATTTCAAGTTACTTGTTCTCCCTTCACATATTTTGCTGCTTTCTTGGTTGTGTTGTTTCAGGCACAAAAGTTTTTTTGAACTTTTTAGCTTTAATTATTTTTATGCTGAAAATGTCACCCCTAAAATATTTGTCTTTCAGGCAATGCTCTCCCTATCAAACAGTAACCATAGAACGAAAAACAGAGCTTTTACTGAGTGAATGAAAAGAATCTATTCTATATGTCTATTTAAAAAGCTGGATTCAGTCCTTTAAAAATTTAAACAAAGGTGAGTACAACAAAAATGTGTTGCCCTGGATAGGAAGGAAGAAGGCGTGGTGGAAGCTGACACAGTTGTTATCTCGGAAAAGGCAAAGTACACAGTAGTGCTAGACAGAGAATGCATTCTTTCGCCCTCAAAATTGTTAAGATTTCTAGAAGTTTCCCTATTCTGTATTAGGATGAAATGTACATCAACAGAATACATGAAATACATACAGGAAAAGAGATCTAACTAGGCACTCATCAAGGATGTAGGTGACCCAAGTTCCCCATTTCTACTGATGCAGACAAGAAAAATTACAGAGGTCTGGTTGTTTAGCAGTGTTTCTTCCTATTGTTTTGTCCCTCTCATACCTACAAAACTTCCTGTCAAAAACTAATGCCTGCCTTTTCTAATTAAAAAAAAACAGCCAAAGACGATTCCAAAGATCTAGCCCACATATCTCTAGTATACTGGAAGTCAAATGGCAACAGTTTGATGTTTCACTGCAGATAAACAATAATCTGCAGTTCTCAGACCTTTTTGTCTGGTGGCTCAAGCAAAACACATTCTACAGCATCCCAGGGAAGAAGAGATTACCTGTTTCCAAGATGATAAAAGCCTCACACATCAACAAGCCCTACACACCCTGATGAAGCAGGGAATAGAAAATTGCAGTCTTATGCACAAAAAAGGATCCTTGGAATGTCACACTCTGGCATGAGGTACGCGATTGCTTATTGTTTGGGGGTTTTTTTGAGTAAAAGGAGATAATTATAACCCTCCTCTCTCTCTGCCTTTGTGAAGACAGATGTATGTGTCTTTAAAAACTGTGGGTGGTCAGAACAGAGTGGCTCCCCTCACTGGAAGGTAAGCAGCACCAATTTGCATGAGGGCTGCCTTCTACATATCTTAAAGCAATGTGTTCCTCTACATTCATTGTTCAAGGATTGTCCAGAACCTGAGACAGAATATTCCTGAGAGAACCCATAAGGCCAGAAGTCATTGGTTATGGAAGATTAACGTATTTTGAGTTTTGGAGAATTAAAACACGTTTACCAATGAGAAGCTAACATGACACCCTACCTTTCTCCTCTCATAATTTGCGGACTGGAAAGATGGGAGGGTAACTACATCACCCCTGAAGACTACAAATTGTGAAAGAAAAGCATGCAATATGAATCCTGGTGCAAAACTCCACCTCAGGCAGAAACCAGTGTTTCCTGCAACTAACTATTGCTGCAGAGAAAAAGCATATTAATGGTTAGTCCTATTCCTGGGGAACGCTTTATGTAAAGCCATTAGTCAGCTTCTGGAGTTAGATGAGCAGTCTCTGCAGCCATTCAGCAAATCCAAGTATTGCACAATGACGCAACACTTGAAACTTGGTAACAGATGGACTTGTTCCAGAGTTAGAAATTTTCTTGGCAATAGGCTAGGGAACAATTTCCTCTATTATTCTCCATGTAGAAGAGGCTGTTTTTCTTTGTAAATATCAGCTTTTCAGTCTTCAAAAGATCTCCAAGTTACATGCAATTATGCCTTCAGATAGATCCACAATTCCTAAGGAAGAATAGGTATGTCCCCCAACTAAAAGGAATGCATGAATCACTTTGTGTTTCTCAGTAACACAATCTTGAGCTTTCAGGCTCAGAAATGCCTGACTACAGCAAGAAATTTCACTAACATGAAAGAAGGCATGTGGATGAAAGTACCATCTCTGTTCTTAGGTCCACAAAAATAAAGTATAATTCTGGCCGTACCAGAAAGAGATCCTTTATAGTCTTTATGCAGAAAATGAGTAGATGCCTACCTAGACAGCCTTTGCCAGAAGACATCAAACAAAAGTGCAGGCACACCAAGGGTAAAATTAATGTGAAGAGTTACGTAACAGTTCTTGATAAGTCATCTTCCCCAGACTGCCGGCTCATAACAATGAGACTGTGTCCCACAAAAATCTCCCCATGTATTACACTGGAAGATTACTAAGGAGCCAGCTCAGATGATATTCTGTTTCTCCTTCTTCTCTATCCCTCACTTCCAGATGGGTACACAGAATAGGACAACAGGAGGAACAGAAGTTAACTAAGAGAGAGAGAAAAACAGATTCAGCTCCAAGAAAGGTAAGTTATTCAGAGGTACGAGGTTTATTTGCCTTGTTGATTTTTGTCTTCAGCCAGATGTCTTGACACTGTCTTAACCACCTTCTTTTTCCTAGGACATTTTTCCACCAGTCCAATTGCAAATTGCTTAATGGAAAGCAGAAAAGAGAGGCTGAAGCTCTCTCAGGAAAGGTGATGAGCAAGGAGGAGGAAGTATGGATGCTGCCATATGCTAGGGTAGTCCTGGTCAGGAGAAGGAAGAAGTAGAACAGAAAACAGGGCAGTGGGTCACAGCTCTCAGAAACCACATAAACTGTCTCATCAGCTTTTCAGTCCACGGCAAAGGACAAAATAAACAGTGCACTGAATCTCTAAGCTCATCAGCCTGAGACTTCTTTCACCTTGAGGGGAGGAAGAAGAAAGAAAATAAGGGAGCTGTGGTTGTGGGGAATCATGAAGCCCAGCACGCAAACCGGCGTGACTGAACCTTAATCTCCCTCTACTCCTTCTTTTCAGTGTTTGCATTGCACTTTTGTCCCTGTGCTACTTCAGTCTCCTCTCTCCTCCCCTACGTTCATCTCAGCTTCAGTTGCACCGCAAAATGGCAGTATTCTTGCTCCATCATCCCCCAAAAATATCCTGTGAGAATGATGGGTGCAGGCACATAGGCCCAGTCCATCCAAAGGTTCAAAGGCAGATAATTTTTAAGTGGACAAACTACTGTACATTGCATGGTTACATCAGCAGCAAGATCTCCTCCTTCCACATTCCTTTTTGCTATGAAATGGCATACTGTGTATCTGTTACAAGTAAAACAACTCTATTCAGAACTTCAAAAATTCACCATATTTTTCCTTCACAATGAAGTTTATATGGCATAGAGTTAATCTGATAAATATTTGAATTTCATCATGAATGCATCATACTTCTAAAGTCACTTGGCTGAAAGAAAGGTTTAACTTTCACTGTCACTCTTCTGTAACCAAACTGATACATTTCTTTAACCACACTGAGTTCCACAGCTATTTTGTTCTCATTTGTAATCACAACTAAAAAGTTATCTGCACAGCTGATTTCTCAATAGTTCCATGTAGTGCAAAGTTAGTACAATTTGCCCTGCCAAAATCCTAAATAACCGCCACACTAAAATTAGCTAGATGACCTGGGCAGATTTTCAGGGATTTGCAGTTCAAACAGTGTCACCAATTTAAGAGCTGCAAAAAAGCATCTGACTAGATTCTTTATGAAGAATGATGATAATTTTAAAAGAAAGTAAACTGCTTCAAATAATCAACTTCACTGAAAATATATACTTTGCCTCCTGATTTTGGCAACTTGCCATGTGCAGGATTTTACATAACCTCACTCTTTTCTCTCTACCAAGTGAGATAACAGTCCCAAGAAACCTTACAGTTCACTTCTGAAAGTAAATTTAATTGGGATATTTAAAGAATTCTTATGCATATACAAAAATGACACATACAAAGTAAGACACTCTGAGCATCACCTTGATCCCATCTTTGTGTACATAAAAGCCTCCTTCCAAGTCCCTCAGGCTTTTTCAGTTACATTTTAGCTTTCTGAATCAGGAGATTGAATCAAATTTGTTCCATTAAAATCACTTAATTCCTAATACTACGTGGAAGAATGTCATAACTTTCTGTGAATTTGGAATGCAACTTCCACCTGATGGTAGTTTTATCTATACACAGACATTTTAACGTATTTTAATAAATATAAAGATAGACAAAGATAGAGAGATAGAGAGAGAGAGAGAGAGAGAGATACAGAGAGAGATAATTTTAGTAGCAGTAATGATGGCATTAAGTCACAGGAGTCACGTGCAAGAAAAAATGGGGAATCTGTGGCAAAGATGGCAGACATGTTTTGGTTTTAACAGAAACATACAATTCCAAGCAATGACTGAAAAACGAGAACATCTTAAACTTTAAAATAAAAAGCCTTTATCAAACCTATCTTGAATTCAAAATATTTAATTGCTAAGAATACAAAAGTACCTTTTGTGCTTTAGAATATGGGGTGCAGTAAGTTTACCGCTGCATCTGATCCCATAGAGTAGTGCCTTATAGAGATTTGGGAACCACAAATAGCCCAGCCCATTAGGAAAACCAAGGTATTATGTTCAACAGAACTAAGTAACTGCATTCAGGCATCATGACCAACAGTTCAAATGTTTATCTCAAAACTATACTTCTCCTTCTTAATGTATAACACTATAAATTCAAAAGACCTTCAAAAAGAGTACAGAGACCAAAGGTTCAAAAAGCTGGTAATGCCTCTTAAGAACAGTGTCTGAACCAGTGATAATCTGACTGCATGCTGTCAACCTCCTTTTAGATGATCACTCAGGTGATTAGTAATTAAGATATTAACTGTGACTTCTCTATTTTTACTGTAAATGAAAACCTTCTGTTCAACACTATTGCATTCAAAAAGAATGCATATTTAACTCTCAAAAGCAGACAAAGCCCAGTTTTGATAAAACAGTCAGACCACATGTGTAGCTATCACAGATAATGAGCTTCACTTATATCCAGCAAAAATTCAGCTCACTAAGGTGTTAGAGACAGGACGGAAGTGTTGATGTCAGAATATGATTATACCCAAAATTAGTTATGCATTTCATTAAGTGCAATTAACTAAAAATAATAATTTCATTAGACTAGCTAAACTTTCATTTTAAATATTTGGCTATGCTGACAAGAACGCATCTTTTTGTTGCAACACAGATCCTGAACCAACAGGTCTGATAGGCTACATTACGGAAGCCTTAGTGTAGGCTGACCCGAAAAGTCCGAGTTCCAAGTAACTTCACATCAGAATGTGACAAGATACCATGAAGTTGCAAGCAGATGGAAAAACAGTGACATGCAAGAACAATACTGTATACTAATCACAACTATTCTCGGAATTTGTTGAATCGATGTTTAAAAGAAGGGCCTACTGACATGTGGAATGGAACAAATTAAAACAAGAATGCAGCAAAACTTTAGGAAAATGGATTTTGGTAGCTTACTAAGACAAAACACTCTAAATTTAAAGGACTTACAAAAACATAGTGTAAAGGAACTATTTAAAATATGAACTATATAAGCAAAACCAGTTATAAGGGAAGATGCAAGAGGTTGTACTTTAGAAGCACACCTACCTATCATGGTTATCTTTCACTATCACCCTGGTTCACAAGCTTCAGTTTCCCCTGCTGCAAGTTGTGTAAATACCAGAGGTACTGGATATTTGTACTGCTTCCCTTTCAAACACTTTGCCTTGTTTGGCTTGGCAAAACAGTAACTGCTATTAAAGGTGCTGTTTCACTGGCTAGTACACAGTGTGAGCACTGCTGCATTGCACATCAGCAGACAGTAAGTTTAGCAGTATGATGTTTCTAACCAGGGTCCCAATAACAAGGCCAAAATAAGGACTTCACCTGCCAGCAATTATATGACTAGAACAAGTTCTTGCAGGAGGAATCTCCTCCCCATTAAACTGCAGCACAGAACAGTAAGTAGGATGTGAACTTGCAAACATCCTACTCCTTTAAGGTTGTTTCTAGAGACTGCCAAGTATTTCTAGGCTTTGCTGAATCTTCTTTCCAGCTAAAAGAGAGTTGGCAAGAACACTTCAGGACTTCCTAATTACTGCTTTTCCCTAGATGTAAGCGAATCACTGTCTCCACTGCCGCTATTTTAGTTATAAACAGACAGCTCTGTGACACATTCCGTGGTTCACAGGCATGTGCCTTAATCCATGTAGCTGCACTGCTTTCCAGAATAGGCTGTCTGTCTATGTACTTGGCTCCTTCCCTGCTCCAATAACAATTTGCCTGCTAACCCTACTGCAGTTTGAGAAAACCTAGCCACAACCAATTATCTCCTCTTTGCTGGAAGAAAAGAAAACAACTGCATTCAGGAAGCTGAAACACAGCAGGGCATCAACTGCAGCACAACGTCACCAAAGCAAAAACACACTGAATCATGTGGCATCTTGAAAGTGGCCAATTACTCATCCCACAAAGTGCCTGATATCTCCATATTACAAGAACAATTCACGCTTTGAATACTACTGTTGCAGGGTATATGACTGCTGTGCTACTTCAGTTGTAAAGACATTTATCAGTATTGCAATACTTGAAAATACCACTATACTTCTGGACATGGTATTAGAAGATGCACAGTATCAGAAAAGCACGCTTTTTGACATGCTAATTAGAAGATTAGAAATGGTATCAATTCCTCTGATGAGAATTCTGACCTTATTACTGACAACACTTGTTCCCAAATCCTACCAAACCAGAGCAGGCTAAGTTACGTGTAACAGTAATACAAGAAATAAAAATGACAAATGAAAAAATTATTTTATTATTAATTAAATTTCAAAATAAATTATACTGTTCAACGTGAGAGCAAAACTTGTCTTTTTACAAACTAGACTTTTTGAAAACTCTAGATGTTCTTGAGCATTTTCAAATTGTTACACTGTTCTGTGAGAAACCCCCCAGACTTTCATAAATGTTCATGGAAAACTGGCTTCCAGGAAAAAAACTAATTAAATTTTGCTTTCCTGCCAACAACTAAAAACTTTAGAAAAATCACTTCAGCCTCAAAGTGCAAAGAATTTTCAAGAAAGATAACATTATTTCAGTCAAAATTAATTCTAACCTATAACATCATAAACTATATACAGAAAACAATACAAAATATCTTCTCCATTCTGTTTCACCTCCCTCTTGGAAACATCCATGCAATCTCTCTATGTACATATATGTGTGTCATTCAAAAATAGGACTATGAAGAAAGTTAATGATCACTAGTGATTGATCTTTCCACTCAAAATTGTCTTTTTCCCTCTCCTTTCTATTATCCAGCAAAAATTGCTTCCTTCAAGATCCTAAGGAGCTTAAGTTTGACTGTGTGTGTACGTACCAAATACCAACACAAATAATCTGTTATCCAATGAATGTGCAATTCATATTTTGCATATCAATATTTTTATTTAATATCATTTCTATTTTCTTAATGCACTCCAACAGAAGTGGCTGTAATTATTTCTCTATATGAAGATTGTTGGGTATTGTGTAGCCTACTACAATGAACAGCTTGTGTAAAAATTAGGTCAAATGAGAAGCTGAGAAATTATATGTAAAACAACTATTCTCACCATCAAACCCACTAATGCGCAAATATTTTAAAAAATGAATCAAAAATTTCAAGACTCAGTAAAGAGCTTCCCTATTCTTTCATCGCAGGTGTTCTCCACTGTTTTTTGTGTTGTTTGGGGTTTTTTTAAAGTAACAAAAATACAGCAGGAAGGTCAGAAAGCACCAAACTAAGTTTAAAAGTATATCATTATTTGGAAATTCACACACACGCACACAAAATCACTGACAGTACATTTAAAGCATCTAAATCAGAATTTTCAGTTACAGTCAACTAGTTGAATATATATAAATGTACATAATCGCAACTCTCTACAACAGTGACAGCTCTTCCCTGACAAGGCTGAGTATACATACATACTGTACTCCCTGGGCTCATTCCAAAAACAACACTTTCAAACCAAGCTGTGTGGTTAATATGAAAACTATGATGGTAAAAAGGAAGGGTTTTTCATATATATCAGCATTTTCCTGTGAGTTGAATATTTACTTGGTACCTATTAAACCACAGACACATGAATACCTACCCTGCATTGTTACTGACTGCAGTTATTCCCTTTATTCCAGTCTTCAGTAAACCCCCAATGAGGTTTTCAGGAATCCCACACAATCCAAAACCTACACAAAATATAAGAAAACTGAATATGTAACAACTGTTTGAAAGAACACAGATTATTTAGAAGTCTGGGAATTAAAAATCTTTTCTGAGTAAAACAAGCTCCTTAGCTGACTAAATAAATCAACACTTCTGGAAAGAGTTGCACTCTAGTACTGTAATCTCCTGGTCAGACTGCTTCCCAGTTTGCATGAAAGCCCTTTAGCCATCAGGGGTCTGCCCACACACAAATGGCCTTTGGAGAAGGGTTCCAGGGCCTTGCCTCTCCTAATGTGTGTCCTGTACTCTTTATTTCTCCTTCTCTTTCTACCCACTCAACCTTCAGATCTCTGCTGCACATCCCATATAGCTTAGCCTATAATCAGGTGATGAAAATCTGGGAATCTGAACACCCTTGGGGAGATGTGTAACTTGGAAGCACAGTAACCCAGATCTCCACTCAGGCACAAGAGCCTCACACTCCCACCTGTTATGCAAGAACCCAGTATGCCCGAAATGACACGTATGTCCATGACACAGTACAGGTACTACCATTTCACAGAATCACCGAGTCAGGTTGGAAAAGACCTCTGAGATCATCAAGTCCAACCTATAGTGGCAACAATCAAACAAAAAACAACAACAACCAAACAAACAAACAAAAAATCTTCCCAGAAGGAATTTTGCCTCATTATACATCTCCAGTGAGGTTTCTCATGTTTTACAATGTTACATTCATTACTTCTTCAATATCAAAACAAGCTACAAAATAGAGAAATTACTTTTCTTCACACAGATGGAACCGTATGAAATTGTCTAGACATCTAGAATATTCAAAGGCTCAAGTCACAGTGAAAGTCAGTATGACACAACTCCTTGACTTTCTGGAAATGCCGCACATAACGATTAAGTGTAACATAGATAAGTATTATAAGTATATATCTCTTCACTTCCTAACAGCAAAAACAGGCTGCGCAATTTGTTCAAGGTCACAGAGGTACAGAGAGGAGGCAGATACAGGATACAGAGAATGTTCCCATAAAAAAAATCAAACCAAATCATGAAATAACTATGCTATCTTGAAAAAGCCCATGTTGATTTTCTGGATTCAAACTAGGACAAGTATAGTCTAACATTTCTATAGTGGGAAAGAAAAGTAATGATGTTTCTGAGGCTTCTTCCCTCGCCTAAGGCACAACCTGGATTTTCTCACTGAAAAAATACAGGCAGAGTAGGAAACCACTTGTTTGAAAAAACATGCAATTCCATGAATTCTCAAATTAGTTAATATTAAAAGAAACATGGTAAATGAATAAAAACTATCTCATTAACACAACATGATTGCATCCTTAAAGAATTTAAATATTCACCACCAACAAGAATAGTTGCCCCATTGGGTATATCTTTTACAGCTTCAACAGGATCAGTATAAAATTTGGTGTTGCGAAGAGAGCTGGTAGAAAAATAGCATCCACAAATCTGGAACAATAAAAGAAACAAGTGAATTAACAAAAAGCATTATACAGCAGCTTATAATGAAAACCACGCCTATGGTTACATGAGGGGGAAAATATATTTAAAAAAATATTGCTACTGTAAATACTTAACATGGGGAGGTGGGGGAAAAAAGGTCACAGGTCTCCAAAACAAAAGAATTCCATCCTGAATTGCTGACAAATTGTGACTTACTGCAAACAGACTTACAAATGCAGTTCCTCAGCACGAATTAGAGCAATCCAAAGACTTCTCAAACTTATATACTGCTATGTGGAGCTTCAAAGACAATAAACGTAAACAGAAATTGCTGAAGCAGAGAGGCACCATCACCACAAAATCTGAGTGGAAGCCAAGGAACAATATGAAGGACAGCATTGTACTGGCAGTATAGTAAGCAGGGACACCCTTCAGAGTGAATCTTCCCTCAGCTTCCTGATGCAGTCTTAATGCTTCCTAACAGAGTCTAAGGCTCTCTTTGTGTTGTTGAAGAACAGCCCAGAATCAAGCAGACTCAAAATAATGCATGAAATATTGAGGGTAAGAGGAAATCAGTGTAAATCCCACCCCCAAATGGACACTTCAAAATGCAAAGCCATTACACAGAAGTTGTAATAACTTATCTAGTACATTCTTAGGTCACAGTCACTATTTTTTCCTGTAAGTATTTCCCACTAACATCATGCATTAATACTAACCAAGTACTTGTTCAGGCATCAGAAAAAAAAGCCGTTTAAGTCACAACACAGATACAGTCTCAATAAATTGAGAAAATCTGGAAGCTAAAGTACTATCTACCGGTATTTCCACTTCTTATTTGATAAGAGAAGTGCAAATTTTTAGATTGAGAAAGAGAGAGAAAAATTAATAAATAAACAAGGTAATCTACCAATGTTTTAAAGATAATAGCAAAATTCTTCCCTGAGGAGTTGCCTTAAGATACTGTTACAGCCAGGACAACAATTTTTGGCTCAGTTTCAAGATTACACAAACTGTCCTCTTTCTAAAATTAAAGCTGCAAGAGTTTACACTGACTATTAAAAAGCCTTTCTGAATGGAAGCATACAGTCTTCCCAATGGAAACACTGACATTCCCCTGTTTTGATGGGTTCAATCAAAAATCAGTATGTGGGTCGTGAGACAGACAACAGGAGCCTTCCACATGCCAAATCATACCACAACCATTTCTCCACTGATCCATGATATTTGAAAAGTCACAGAGTTAGGTAAAGTCCCTCGAGATCTCCCCAAGGGAAACATTCTGCCCATCTTTAAAAAGACTGGACTTTTAAAAAGCAGGAGCCTGGAAATTACTGACCTGTCAGTCTCCCCTCTGTGTCTGGGAAGATCATGAAACAGATCCTCCTGGAAGCTGTGCTAAGGCACAGGGAGGACAGGGAGGTGGTTTGGGACAGACCACACGACTTCAGCAGGGACAAGTCCTTCCTGACTAACCCAGTGGCCTCCTATGATGGAGTGACTTCATAATGGATGGGGGAAGGGCTACGGATTTATCTGCACTTCTGTAAAGCCTTTGACATGGTCCCCCACAACATCCTTCTCTATAATTTGGCAAGAGATAGATTTGATTGCATGGACTGTTTGTTGGACAAAGAATTGGCTGGATGGTCACATCCAGAGAGTAGTGGTCAATGGCTCAGAGTCCTGATGGATACTGGTGATGCACGGTATCCCTCGAGGGTCTGTACTGGGATCAAGCCTGTTTAATATCAATGACAAAGAGGGATCGAATGCATCCTCAGCAAATCTGCAAATTTGGTGACACCAAACCAAGTGTTGCACTTGACACTCCAAGGGACAGAATGCCATGCAGAAGGACCTGCACAAGTTCACAGAACTGGCCCGTGGGCATCTTATGAGGTTCCACAAGGCCAAGTACAGGGTGCTGCATGTGGGTCAGGGCAATCCCAAGCATGAGTACAGACTGGGAGAACTCATTGAGAGCAGCCTGGTGAAAAGGACTTGGGGGTGTTGGTGGATGAGAGGCTGGACATGAGCTGGCAATGTGCACTCATAGCTCAGAAAGCCAAATGTGTTCTGAGCTGTACCCAAAGCAGCGTGGCCAGCAGGTCAAGGTAGGGGATTCTGCCCCTCTGCTCCACCCTGGTGAGACCCCATCTGGAGCACTGCATCCAGCTCTGGGGTCTCCAGCACAGGAAAGACATGACCCCTCTGCAGCAGGTTCAGAGGAGAGCCATGATCAGAGGGCTGGAGCACCTTCTCCCCTGTGAGCACAGACTGATAAGAGTTGCAGTTGTTCAGCTTGGAGAAGAGAAGGCTCTAGAAAGACCTCATCGCGGCCTTTCAATACTTGAAGGCTTGTAAGAAAGAGGGGACAAACCTTTTAATAAGGCCTGCAGCGACAGGACAAGGGGTAATGGTTTTAAACCACAGGAGGATATATTCAAACTAGATATAATGAAGAAATTTTTCTACTATGAGGGTGATGAGACACTAGAATAAATAATTTATGATTCTCTTATTTTTTCATAATGACAATAGGCTGCAAAGAGCATCTCCACTGGTCCCATTCAGCGTGCCATTGACAAAAAGAGTATTAAGTGCTGGCAGTCTTGTAAGCTGCAGTACAACTGGGCTGCAAGCAGGCTCGGGGGCCAGGGCTGGCAGGAGCCCAGGGCTCTGCTGTGTCCTTGTGCCCACTCATACAAAAATATTTTGAAGAGGCCACATGGCACCTTTTCTTTAATCTTCCCGACTGCATGCTACAGTGGTGAACAGAGCAGCATGTGTTATACAAGCGTGCATTCACAGGTTGTATGTCTCTTATGAGAGTATCTGTCCTTCAATACTAAGTATGTTCCTTTCAGTCTCTTTGCCACCACCCTTGCTTTTTGAAAGGTGGGCTTTCAGGCAGCTGAGATGCCAGAGATCACTCATGCTCCCCTGCACACTGGGGCAGCAAGCTAAGACCTCAGGAGCTGGCAGCAATTCTGGCAGCCCAGTTTTAAGAAAGTAACACGGGGATGGATAAGCTCTTGGAATAACCAACTGAAGTAAATTTTATGGAAAAGCAAAAATGTGACTTAGCAAACCAAAAACTGAAAGTGCTAAGCACCAAGATTTATCATGAGGAGGAGTAAACACAAGCATGAGAGGGTGAGCTTTTCACCTAAAATAAAGTAAGAAAAGTCACAGAGAGACTTCTGGCTGAAGAGAGAAAGAAAATAACTTGGCTATGGGTTACGTGTGGGCTGGAAATCATCAGAGACGCGAGGTTTGGCAGAAGCTTCCCACAGGAAGGGCAAAGCAAGCGTGTGAGGCAGCTGCACGGCCGCACACCACACGTTTGTGGGCAGCAGGAGACGGCTGGCTGGCCTGCCAGCCAGGTGCGCACACCTGCTGCCCACCCCCGAGAGGCAACGGGTCGGCGACAGCAACGTGGAAACACAGAGTAACACCCTGTAACTGTGCTGCCTTATGAAATGCGGGGGAAATAAATTTTAAAAATAGGTAAAAAAAAACAATCCAAAAAAACCCAAGACAACCCTCCCTGACCCCCTCCCAAGGTCACCGCATCCCCACCGCCGCCGGGGCAGGCCCTGCCGCGGGGCCGCGCTCCGCGCTCCCTCCTCTCGCCCGCCGGGCTCCCTCGGCACAGACCCTTCACGAACAAAGCCCGCCGCGGCCCCGCTGGGCGGGAAGAGCCTTCCCCGGGGGTGCGGGGCGGCCGCCCCCGCCCGGGGCTC
>VZRE01013306.1:0-29815 GCA_013396775.1 Cephalopterus ornatus
ATAAAATATAATAATATTTCTATTATAAATATATAATATTTTAAAATATTCTATAATATTTATAAAATATTATAAAATATAATAATATTTCTATTATAAAATATAAAATATAATTAATGTGCAAAAATCTTATTTTACTTAACAGCAAGTTCAAAACTGTAAGTAAGCCAAACTGTAACCTAAAGAGATCGTGGAGAAAAAAACTCCAGGCAAATTTAGTGTATGAGATAAAAAGAGCAGATCATTTGATCAGGCCCTTAGGTCCAGGAGAATCACACGTGTGCACCCCAGACAGTGGTTCTACAATTTTATAATAGGGCCTGTCCAATCCTAAAACTATTTCACTTCCGTATGCTACATTTTCTAGGATGAAATAATTGTCTGAATAAATTTTAATTCTGTGGGTGTTTTCTGTTTCAGATCCTACCTGGCTTTCAACAAATTTGGGAATTCTAACTTGCATTGAATGCTCAGGAATCCATAGAGAACTCGGTGTTCACTATTCCAGGATGCAATCACTTACATTAGATGTGCTGGGAACATCTGAACTTTTGGTAATCAAATTGCTTTTATTAACTTAAAAATAGTACTGTAAAATACTTCTAACACGAGTATATTTTTAGCACTTTAACAATATGTTGTTCCAATCATGAAAGTTGCCTCTGGATAAACATAATTTAAGAAAGCTTAGTTCAAGTTTAATGGAACCTCCTGGAACATAGTGTCCTACAGTAAACTTTTTCTTATCTTAGAATTCAAATTAGCAGAGGCTTCATATTTTTTGTGTTTTCAGGTCTTTTTACCCTTGGTTGCTCTTTATAAGAACACAGCTGTTTGACATATAAATGTGCCTAAGATTAAAAATTGAAGGACTTGCAAATACTTATCCCATTAATTATTTAGTGTTATTTTTAGAAGAGAACTTTAATCCCCAAAGGAAGAAAACGTATTCAGCTTTGCTACACAAAGAAGTTACCACTTATCAGCTGCTCCGTGTGACAGTTCATATGTGTGTTCTTACCCAGCACAAAGTATTTGCATTTATCTTATGAACTGGTGTCTTGATGGATTATTCTGCAGTTACTTGTTCATGTACTAAATCCCAGCTGAAAATTAACATCCAAAAAGGTACCTAATCTGCTCATTATCACTGGCATAGTATCAGAACAAGGAATCAGAAATAAGAGATCCCAACTCTTGTTTTCCCTTGTTCTCCCCTTGGTGTGGCTAATATGTGTGTGGCCAGTAACTGAACATGTTTGTTAAGTGAGCTGTGGATTTATTTTTTTTTTTTACAGCTTGCAAAGAATATGGGTAATGCCGGGTTTAATGAGATTATGGAGTTCTGTCTGCCAGTTGATGAGACAGTGAAACCTAACCCAAGCAGTGATATGTAAGTAAAGAGCCTGAGAAAGGCAGACATTTAATTTAATATTGCTAAGGGGTTGTGCCATTATGGTTTGGACTGGCAGGCCATGGAAGACGTGTACTGTCATATTTTTAGTCTTATAGCCAAGGAGAAAACCTTTTTTCGGATGCTTTGCATGCCTGTTTTATTGAGCTTTGTCTGACTATACCTTCCCTAATAGTAAGGATTATTTTACCAACTCTCAGAATCATGGTTTGTGGGACAGAAGCAAATTAACCACGTCTTTTTGGGAACTTTAAAGACATACAAGGATAGGGATTAAAAAAAACAAAGGAATTAATTTTGTCCTATTTAAACATGAAATAGAAATTGTAGTAAGTTGTACATTTACCTGTAAGGTACTGAACACGCAGTGTTTAGGAACCACACCTAGCACTGAAGTCTGTAACTGTGTGGAATAAAGACAGAACATTTAACTGAATTCCTCGAAAACACTGCACAGCGATGGCAGAGATACAGCAAGGACAGCTGCCTGCTTGGCTGGATACTACTCCATCATAAAAGAGCTAGTAAACAATGCAGAAACAAACCCAGAAGAATTGGCTTTGGATGAAGCTGATTTTACATTATGTGGACTTGAATCATTCTGACAGAACCAGTGTTAAACAATGCAGTTTAAATGATTTTTGACTACCGCTATCAATAATAGTGCAGATTATTAATATTAATAATTAAAAATTACTAATAATTTTACGGAATGGTAAAGCAATATAATAAGAACACTTCTAAAAAATTGTATTTAAAAATCGTTTATTTTGATACTTCTACATATAAAATTTGGGGCTTTTTTATTGAAATGAGAATCTGAAGACAGACACTTTTTAAAAACTACAAAGGAGTACTATCAAATGCTTTATGAACAAGAGCTATCCATTGATTCAATTTGTTATTATTTGTTAGGTTTTTTCTTTTTGCCTGTTGAATAGTATCTAGGTGATAAGGTTAAATGTCTTCTGTGCAATACTGTGTACATCCCAAGAGCTGGTAAGGAGTTAGGCCTTTGGGAGGTGTCGTGCTGTGATGGGAAGAGGAGTACATGTGTGTTATTGGGTGTCAACAGCAAAAGTGATAACCCTTATCACTTACACTCAGGTGTGCTAAGTTTTCACCGTTTTTAGAAATGTAACTAAAAGCTCCACTACATCCTCCCTTTTATGGTTGTGGTGAAAAGTTGCTTTAAAGAATGTACTTTCACTGCTGGGAATTCAAATTCAAGGCCTGGATAGTCTGTGCAGAGGTATAAGATAGGTTTTTTTTGTATCCCATGCCTTCCGTCTCTTTCCAGCATGTGTACAGGAGTACAATTCAGGTAAACATAAACCTGCAAGGCAACATAAAACCAGCATTATGAAGCTCTGATGTATCTTCTGTACACAGACCTGGGTAGTCTTGACCTCAACTACACACCAGAGTTTGGAGGGGAAAATTCATGGTCTGTCTTCGTATTGGATATTTGATTCATCTTCCGTAACTATGTTTCGTACTTGAAATATGAGACTGCATGGTTACATGCATATTTAAAAAGAAAATTATCATAATGAATGAGAACTAGTCTTTCCCAGATCTTATTTCAAATGACTTGCATGTATTTATGGAAATGCTAATGTGTATCTTCTGATGAAAGTTATAGAAGTAAATCATATTCAATTTCAGGAATGCAAGAAAAGATTATATTACTGCCAAGTATATTGAGAGAAAATATGCAAGGAAAAAGCACACTGACAATGCAGCTAAATTGCATGCTCTTTGTGAAGCAGTCAAATCAAGAGACATTCTTGGTTTAGTTCAAGTATATGCTGACGGCGTGGATCTCACAGAAAAAATTCCACTGGCCAATGGCCATGTAAGTGTTTTAAATTTTATTAGTCGAATTGTTATAAGTGCAACATGCATTCATTAATTAAAAATTATGTGAAAATAACATTTGAAACACTGTTCTAAATGCTTGTCCTTTTAATGATGTGATTTAGCAATAACAAAAGAAGATACTAAATAGTTTAAGCTAAAATTGGTTCCAAATACTACGGTATTTTAAATGTATTAAAATGCTAAACATAAAATCATTCAATAATCTGTTAGTTTTCAACCCATTTGTTTGTTTGCTTTAAAGGAACGAAAGGGACACAATAAGTCTTCACAGGTGTTTTTAACAGTAGCGTGTCTGAATGTTTTGAAATTACATGTTTTAATTGATCCAATTTACATCTTAATAGAATTTCTGCTTCTCTGTAGATCAGAGGAAATAAATGTGTTTTTTCATTTTATTCTTAGGAGCAAGATGAAACAGCACTGCACCTTGCTGTTAGGTCAGTTGATCGAACATCACTTCATATAGTTGACTTTTTAGTGCAGAACAGGTAAGTGTATGGAAACTGTATATTGACGTGGTTTTTATGTCAAGTAATACAAATCCTAAATGCATACAAATACTAAAATCATATTTGCAAATGTAATTTTATTCTTTGAAAATCTTCGAATGAGAGCGATTTAATAATATAGGGTAGGAAACTTAAATTTAATCAGCTTTCTTCTTCTTTCTTGTTCTCCAATAGTGGCAATCTAGATAAGCAAACCTGTAAAGGTAGCACAGCCCTGCATTACTGCTGTCTAACAGACAATGTTGAGTGCCTCAAACTGCTGCTGAGAGGGAAGGCTTCTATTGAAATAGGTAAAAGGGTAATGTGTACTTCGATTTACTTCGATTTCCTTCGATCACTGCTTCAGATAAGAAACAGTAAAGTCAGAATAAGTGCATTTTCTCATCAATTGTTTGTCATAATTCTGTAAACATAATCTTTATTATAAGAAGGATGAATATTCACTGTTTATTTCAAGCTTAAAATTAACTTACACACTACACTTTTAAACAGATTTAGATTTTTAATTGCTGTCTTATATGTCTAGTTATATACTGCCAATTCATGGCTATCATTCATATATATATAGCATGTTGAATTACTACTGCTTGTCATGGGCAGAGGGTTGATATGAGTTGAACCTACATATGAAGGAAAGAGATGAGTTTTAGAGTGTTGATCTAGCACTTCAGTATGTATCTGCAAGTTTGTCTTTAGTGATGGACATGTTAATAGTGACACTGCTCATCATATATTTCTTCTCTTACTGTAATATAGCAAATGAAGCAGGAGAGACGCCACTAGATATAGCTAAACGTTTAAAACATACTCACTGTGAAGAGTTGGTGAGTATTGTGTCTTTCCATGTCTGCATTTATAAGCAAAATCATGTCTGAACATTTAACAGTTTGCAATTGAATAATCAGTTAATATATTCCAGACACAGTAGTGGTATGCTAGAAATAGTTATATCCTTAGAAATAGTTATAGGCTTTTAACAAGAAAACTATATTTCTCTTTAAATGCACCAGAAATGCTAAAATTCTTGGGGCCAGGGGATGATTCTGTTTGAGCTATTAGTCAGAGATCCACAAGTAAGATTCCCTCAATAAGTTTCCAGGTGACACCCAGTTGAGTGAGAGTGTTGATTTGCTGGAGGGTAAGAAGAAGGCTCTGCAGAGGGATCTGGACAGGCTGGATTTGTTTGTGTTGTATTTGGTACCACAGCTTAATTCCTTAAATTTACCGGAGTGCAGTAACTTTCCACATGACTGAAATCAAGATTCCTTCTATATGTGGACTTGGTTGTTCTTAAATATGCTGTTTAAAAATAAGTACTGCACATAACATAGGTGTCAACAGTCATCTCGTTTCTCCTTAGCTTACTCAAGCCCTATCTGGAAGATTTAATTCTCATGTTCATGTAGAATATGAGTGGCGGTTACTCCATGAAGATCTGGATGAAAGTGATGACGATGTGGATGAAAAGCTGCAGGTTTGTATCAGTATTATTTTTCAGAACACATACATATGTGAGCATGATGTTTGTAATTATTTCAATAATGTTGCTTTTTACTATAGTGCTTTTTACTTCTGCATGAGGTTTTATATTTCTATCCCAGCATTTATGTATTCCTATATATTATATCACCATTCAGATAATAACAGCACTAATGATGACCATTTCAAAAATGGTCATCAAAAGCAGCTTGAAACTTTTAGAGATTCCATTTTTTCCCAGCTGTAAAAATTTTTAGTAATTTACAACTGGAAATCCTTTTCTGACATGCTCTAAACTTGTATTTTTGATTTGTTCTTTTCTGTCACTTCCTTCATTGTTGCCAGTTGCCTTCTGCAGTTGCGTGTCCTCTTTTTGAATCCCTGAGCTCCATCTGATATAGGAAGGTATCTGCTACTCAGCAATGAGGCTAAAGTAATGAAGCTCCTACTTCACTGCCCATTATTAATAGGTTTATACTGCAGGGACTTCTGAAAGGAGATTAAGGACTATTAATCACAGGCTAGTGTCTGTGACTACATTGAATGCATGGGTGAATACTGCTGTTGCTTAGGATCACTTTAGAGTTTTGTTTATAACTGTCAAGCTGTTGGGCTTGTCTTGCTGGTAAAGCAATTGAATAGATTTTGTAATCTTTGCCAGAAAAGGTCCTGTCTGAAATTTAAGTTCTTTTAGTCCAGAGTATTTAATATAAAAGAGAGTCTAACCTAAAAGAAGGTTAAGACAGTTCAGCTGGTTTCTGCTGCTGTCACACAACCTGGCTGCCTGGTCCTACCTCAGGTTTGCCTCCATTCTGACACACATTTGTCCCTGTATTGGATTGCTTTGGTTTGGTGAACCAGTGAAAAGCTGAATCAATAATGCAAACCCAGGATTTTCTACTGGTTTAGAAAGCAGAAGTGTGGGCTTAAACAAGGACAGGACAGTGGAGAGGTCGGGGAATGGAGAGTGTCAGCCAGTGAGTGAGGCTGCTAAGCCAAAGTAAGGGTAGGGATTAATGTGTCTGGCTGTCACGTAAATCATTCTGGTAAATCTTTGAAATATAATGCTGTGCTATAGCATGTCTAAAGGCCCTATGATCAATCCAGAGTAAACACTGAATATATTCAGAGGAAAATTTATTGCTTGTCAGTGATACTCTTGGTGTAAATCTATTCTCCCTAAATGCTATTACTATAAATGATTATTTTAATTTCATACAGACAGTATGTCAGTGATGTGTTTATCTAGTTCTATTTCTGAAAGCACATTTATGTTCTTTGGGCTGTGGATTGTTATAGCCCATTCCTGTAGTAGCCACATGAATTTATAATTCCAGCTATTTTAATTATGATTTGATAGCAATAATTACTATGCTTGCTCTTGAAACAGGAAGAATAATGCTAAGTGCAGATGATTGCTATAAATCTCAAAGACAACTAATTAGATCTCATTTGGTAATGTACATGGAATGAGCAATGTTCCATCCAAGCTGCCCATTGAAGTAATCTCCTGAACTTGTCCAGCAATACTAGTGAGCTAAAAAGAGTTCATGAGAACTTTTTGCTCCTAATTTGTTCTAGGGTGAGCTACAGGTAGAATACTTGGATGCAGTTGAGTCTGAGTTTTGAGATCATGATTATCTATTTGGGACTTAGCACTGCTGAATTTCAGATGAGGCTTAGGATCTGTGGTTGTTTATTTACTTTTGAAAATATTGCCAGGCATTTTGATGTAGAGAATCTTTACTTGATCTAATCTGATTATCAGTATTGATTATCTATAGAAGTATAGTCCTGTGTATATAAAGATGCAGTATTATGCAATTCACATTTAATCTTTTTTGTTAATGTGCAGTTACTTTGTCTTGAAGAGGACAGAATGTAGGTTTTAGATTACATATTAAAAGCAACAAAAATGCATTTTAGAAGCCTTTTTTTCTTTATAGAAACTAATAACTTTCTATCAACTAATAAATAAAATGAGTGCAATTAATGTGGTAATTATGAATACTTTTTGTTATTGTGTTTAAGCAACCCAGTCCCAATCGGAGAGAGGACAGGCCTGTCAGCTTCTACCAACTTGGGTCAAACCAACTTCAGCCTAATGTAGCATCCTTGGCAAGAGATGCAGCGAACATTGCTAAGGATAAGCAAAGAGGGTTTATGCCAAGTATATTACAGAATGAAACGTATGGAGCAATACTTAGTGGCAGTCCACCTCCTGTTCAGTCTGCAGTACCTGTTACAAGTAGTGCACCTCCTCTACCTCCAAGGAATATTGGCAAAGGTACTAACACCAGAAAATACCATTTACATTAGAGGAATGGGATCATAACGTTTTTTTTTAATTTTTGTATTTTTAGGTTTCCTTTTACAGTTGTTTTGCCCAGGTAAGTACTGGAACGGTTTACTGATGACTTCATTTTATATACTTGAAGTGAATCTGCACAACCTGTTCTGAGTGATTTTTAGTGTACCTATAAGAAAGTACACAACAGTGTTTGAGAAAATAAGCATCATGATGTGGAGACAACTCTGACTGGATGACTGAAAATATAACTACCAATTACTGGTTATACCCAAATCATTAGAACAATGTAAAATGTAGGTGTCTTGTCCTGATTCAGAAGGGTTGTATGCTTGCAAAATCTACCATTAAAGCTGATGCTGTGAATTTCATTCTTCTCTTTGTATGTGATCTGTTTTACCATAGTAAAGAAGCAGAGATAAATCTGTATAGGTCCTCTTTGTACAGGTCATGTTTGGTGTTCCATTGTTTTAATACCTTTATTAATCCACCAGCTTTCATGGATGCTAAATTTATGTAAATTTCAATTAAAGAAAAATGAGCATTAAACACATGGTTTTCTATGGTGCTGTAAATCAGAATCCATAAGAGGACATATGATCAGGGAATGTTTTAGGCACACATGGGCTTCTGCCTTTGGGAGCACTGTGCAGAAGTCAGAATGCAAATCTCCATACATCAGTGATTGTGTCTGAGATGGCAGATTAATCATCTGTGTAATATGAAAAGTCAATTACTGCTCTCACAGGAATGGCTTCAGCATAAAAGTTGGGTTAAAATATATTATTTTGGGAGTAGAAAAACTTAGAACAACAGAACAGCATGGTATTGGGTTACTTTAAAAGGGTAGCATGAGATTGGGGGAAGTTTAGTAGCGTACAAAACTTAACCAAGGTGGGATTCCTTTCCTCTAGCATTTTCACATGAACTCTAAACTTAATATCTCAATAATGTTTTTTTATATGATGAAAAGGAACGTTTTCCTCACCAAACAGGAAAATTGAAAGAAGGAGCTGTTAAACAAACACTTTAACTGTTAGAGTCTATCTCTGAATTAGTAATACAATTGGATAGTTAAAAAGACTTTAACCCTTTGATATTACTTTAATCATGGTCAACCATACTATTTTACCCACTGGTTGCCCTTGATTAAATGGCACTTTTCAAAGAGTGTCATTTTAATTTTATTCCCAACCCCAGACTTCTTGGCACCGCTATAATACAACTCATGCCAGGAAGACATGCTGCCTGTCTTAGATTATTAACTCATATTCTTTACAATGTATATGCTATTAATTTATATTCTTAGTTAAAAGCTATAATAGTATCATCAATCTTAGCTTGTTGTTGATTGGAGATGTTGTTGATGTTATACTTATGGTGTATTATTACTCCTTTATCCTCATAGCTTTAGGCAGTTCTCCAAGTCTTCTGAGCCTTTTATGCTTTTCCCTGCAACCTAATATTTATTCATACCTTACTCTGTTTCATCTTTTCTTAATATGATGCTCATGTGCAGAGTAGGGAGAAGGGGCATAATATGTGCAAAATATTGGCCTTTATGTGCGAAGTATTGGCCTTATGAAGAAAAGCTGTAGTGTATGTTTTTATGTTTTTATGGAATAAGGAGGCAGCTTTTCAGCGTAAGAATAGAGTCATTAAGAAGGCCCTGAAGAAATCGTACTTTGTAACTGTTTCACGACTAGTGTACTATAGCTTCTTGCTTGGGTGAAATTCAAAATTACAGTTTTGCGTTATTTCCAAGTCAAAACTGATGTTTCACTTTGAGTGAGCAATGTGTACTAATGCTCATGCGAGCGTGAGGTCCTTTTCTTGCAGTATCTGAGAAAATTACAGTTATCAGCCAGGGACTAAAGAAGGTAGCAAGACTTGCCTTGTGTCTTCTTATTGAGAAGCCTCTACTTTTTTAAAGTGTCGACATATTCTAAAGTAATGACTGGAGACAAATTTCACTTAGGTCAAATATTAGAAGTTTCTGGTTGAAGTCTTGCTGAGTAATTTCTACACCAGATTGATTTCTGCTCTGGCTTTCCAGCAGGATGCAGTGGTTCCTATTGCTGAATATAGTGGTCTGGCTGCACCATTTCTAAAAGCACGGGTGTGAATATTAACACTTTGTGCTTAGGGTAAGCAATAATAATAATACAGTATTTTCCTCTCTTTTTAGTTCAGCCTTCAGTTCTTGGCAGTGGTATTCAGACAATTTCTTCATCTAATGCAATGTGGAAGACAAATTCTTTAGGAGTGGAAAGTATAAGCAGGCAGAGGTCTTCATCTGATCCACCAGCTATTCATCCCCCTGTGCCGCCATTGCGTGTAACATCTACAAGTATGTTTCCACTTTCCCCTGTTTTCCCTTCTGCTGTATCTAATCACAGTTGGCTTATTTTTCCATTTCCACAACTCATGCTTCCTCTTTTGGTGACTGTAGCTTTGGCCTGTCATTCCCATCCAGTAACAAACTGTCTTCTCTGATGTTCCAGTGAGGACTGTATGGTGTAGTGCAGGGTCAGCAGGAAATACCATCTATTACTAGATCTAAAGAATTCATCACTTTATATATACAGTTTTAGTGCTGCATTTCTCACTAGTTGTAAAGGTGAGTGTTACATGTAGGCCTGGGGCTGTGTCTCCACGTTGTGCTTGATTCTTGCAGACCTTTGGAATGCAAAAAGTTGTTTTAATGCATTGCCAGCTGCTGTTGTGGTGGTTTCAATAGAAATTTTAATTAATTGCTAAACCTAATTTGAAGTTAGTTGTTAATCATAACAGGATTTTAAGAAAAGATGTTCCTCTAAATAAAATTTCTCTGATAATATTAATTTAGCTACTTTTCCATAAAGCACAAACTGAAGGCCTTGACTGAGCAAATAATATTAGCACTTTATTAAATATATTCTGATCTACTGTTTCAAGAACATGACTGACTTTGGTAAGAATTTTCTTTGCTTGTACTGTAATGATGAATGAATTTAAGTTCTGGTGAGCTCTCTGACCTTGACTAGGTGAAACAAAAGATAAACCTCTTTCCAAAGAGGTCCTCCTTCCAATGGAAGGATTGCTTTGTGTTAAAGTTATTGAGTGCATGTAGTAAAGCATTTTTCTTAGATGGGGGTAAGTCGTGGAACAGGGAGAACCTATGATGAGAACCCAAGAAACAAAATGAGAAACAAAATAATAAGTAGCAGTTTAATTGCATTTTGTTGTCTGACTTTCCTCTATAGATGTACTTTCTCCAGCACCACCACCTCCAGTGGCAAAGACAGCCAGCATTATAGAAGCTCTGAACCAGCAATCAAAACAGCAGCCAGCTCCTCCACAAACTAAGCCAACCCCACCACCGTTGCCCCCACAACCTCCAAGTAGAATCTCTCAAAGAAAGCCTATTCCTGGGTAACTGATGTCATTTTAGTATTTAATATACTTCATCATTATTAGCAACTTCTCAATTTTATGATATATAGCATACAAGTCATCTATAAAGCATGCATACTTCTGCCAGTGGTGTGTTGTAGAGTATGAGAATGAATAGAAGGCAGACACTAAGGAAGCAGATGACAAGGATTTCTACAGTAAAAACAAGACAGCCTAGTGATTTAAGATTGTACAACTTGCAGAATATCTCCAGAATGCTTAGCTGTGATGGAAATAACAAGCCACAAAGAATAATCGATTCCTAATTCTCATCTAATAAAAAAGAAGAGAGAATGGGATCTAATGTCTGATTGTGCCATTTATTGCTCACATGCTTTATGTAAGTTCTGTTCCTTTCAATCTTTTCACCTGTAGAGTGAAAGTAGAAAAGAAAAGATACCTGGAACAATAAAAATAATTCTAAAATTTGCAGAAAACTTAAGTTAGGAGGGACAAATGCACTGGAAAACAGGATCATATCCAAAGCATCCTTGACAAACTGGAGTGGTAGTCAAGGGGGAAGAGGGTGGTCATTTATTGAGCAACACTTAGTAATTAAGAACAATCAAGTACAGAACTGAGGCATGGAGAGCAGCAGAATGTGGGTAAGCAAAAGTCCTTAGAAGAAGGATCTGTAAGGACATAGCGAATCATAAATAAAAGCAAGTCAAACAACTTGTGCTGTTGTGGAAGAGTTAAAGAGAAATGGTATTGTTTTACTATAGCCCGAAAATGATAGGAATTAATCCTCCCAATTGGCTCAACTTCAGTAGTGCCTCAGTGGGACTGCTGTGTTCAGTTTGGGGCATTGCAGCAAAATAAAGATACAGAACTGTGAGGCGGAAACCAGGTGAGATCAATAAGGTAATAAAAAGTCTAGAAAATAGGACCTTTGAGAAAGAAATAATATTTCATTCACAAAATGGGACTGAAAGACGTAAGCAATCTTTGGCCTTTAAGTTCCTTTTCTAGCCCTTTTATTGCATATACCATACTAAGTGAAAGGAAGACACAACTTGTTGAGACTTGCTGTAATGCATAGGCTAATATGGATGCATAATTTTAACAAAAAAAACAACTAAAAAAACAATGAGAGGAACTTCAGAACTTGGGAAAAGACACAAATTGCATTAATTGCGCCTATATTATTATTCTCTCTTTTTTAAATTAAGTGCAACTTTCAATTGGCATAATCAAAGTACAGAAGAAAAGTAATAATTTTAAAAGCAAAACAGCTGTCACCAGAATATACTGAAGACATGCCAAGACTTTTATAATTTGGAAAGTACTTCGTATTTTTGCATTTCAAGTTCTTGTTTGTTTCTGAAATGGATCAATTTCTCATTTTCTGCACAGGACTGAGAAGTCATCTGGCTTAACTAACAAAGGGCAGACCAGAGGACCTGGGTCTCTACAACAACCTGGTAATTGTGGTTTAGAAATTAGTTCTATTGTAATTAAGCTATCATTATAACAATCTAAGGGAGAGTGTGGGTTTGTGGTATTTTTTTTTTTAATTTACCTTACACATTTAAATACAGTCAGTACCAACATTCTTCTTGATGTGTAGGCCCTGATGCTGACACAAGTTCTCGATACGCAAGTTCTTCGTGAACAGAGTTATGGGCCAATTAAATGTAAATAATGGGGCCATGTAATGAGCAGAATCACAGAATGATTGAGGTTTGGAGGGACCTCTGCAGGTCGTCTGGTCTAACCCCTCTCCTCAAGCAGGACAGAAAAGTGGATCACTCAGGACCGTGCCCAGAGAGCTTTTGTGTGTCTCCAAGGATGGAGACTCCACAACCTCTCCAGGCAACTGTGCCAGTGCTGGGTCACTCTCACCGTAACATTATGAAAAATTTAGTTTGTTCTGTTGTTTGCATGTGTCATAAACAAGGCATCGGATACACATTTTAGAATAGAAAAATGTGTTTCTGGTGTGAAAATCTAAAGCTCATACAAGTGTCACTTTTAATTAAATTGCAAATTCTTCATGGTAATAAACAGAGTTTGTTGTTCAGAGCTCATTATTCATTCTGTGCTTTTCATTGTCCAAAGTAACTACTACTTTGGGAAATTACAGTAATGTAATCTCCATAAAACCTCTACAGTAAAGTTTGCGTAGATTCTGTGATGGTTGTAGTGGAATTTCTCCTGCCCAGTTTTCCTTCCCACTATATATTTTATGTTCATTTGTTTTTGCTGTGATTCTGTTTTATTTCCTCTTGACATATCTAAGGGGAATATGCTAATGCCTGTCATCTGTGTCAGGAGTCTCCTGTGTAGAATACAGCATCTTGATAGTGATGGTCTTTAGTCAGAAAGAAAGGTTCTAATAGTACACAGTCTGTACTGAAGGAATGGGGAGATGATATATTTGGTTTTGCCCTCATCTATTTTATAGGTCTATCTTTTTGGTAAGGAAAAGAATAGAAAATTCTGTTTGGTTACTTCGAAAGAACCATTAAAAATTAAATACTTATGGAATACAAAATTATTTGTGTCCTTTAAAGAATAATTAATTTGGTTTCAAATGATACTATTATTATTTTTTGAAGCATGCCTAATATTTATTTGGTTTACTTACCTTAGGAGGAGAGTCTTCTTCCGTATGCGACATTCCAGGAACACAGGCTGGTTCTACAACAACTACATTGGCACAAATCCAGCCACCAGCACCAATGCCAAGGAAATCACAAATAGTAAGTACAAAATCTGGCGTTTGATTTTATTAAATCTGCATTCTAATAAACACACTGGATATGATAGTGTATCCTGTTATGGAGAAAGTGTGAGAATCATGAAACATACAGAGCCTGTATCCTGTGTTTAAGTATATGTGTGACTTGTATTAAATATTTATGAAAATTTTGTTTTTCTTGAATTTCCTCTAAGATAGTATGTGATTTTTAAATTTAAAAAACCAAACCTCCAAAAAACAAAGAGAAACCAAAGAAAAGAATTTTGGGTTCCTTGATGATGTTCAAATATGTCCAATCCACAGAATCTATGGTTTGACTTACTGAAGATAGATAAGCTTTATGAGTTAGTCACTTGTAGGTGAGCTTGGTGAATGAGTCACTTGTAAGTAAGACGTAGCTTCATTCCTAATCTTCAGTGAAGTAAGTAATAAGGCAACTCTGGTGCTTACTTTTATGATGGAAGCAGATATACTCATAGTTGTTCACATAGGTAGATGAAACAGGTTCAGACAAGGCTAGTGGGAGTCAAGCTCAAGAAAGAAGAAACTGGTTCCTTGTGCAGTTGGTTCTCTTTGCATCTCTTTGTTGTGCATTCACCTGGTGACAGGAGAGAAATCTCTTGGTGGTTGAAGGGGAATGCCTGGACATACTCTGTATGTTTCTTCTCCACCTTCCCCCAACCTTATAGTGACTGTTAGAAAAGAGATACTGGACTTCGATGGACTCCTGATCTGATGCTATAGCCTTTTTGTGCTCTTACTATTTTCAATCTAGGACCATGAGTGATAACACACATATTAGTGTCAGTACCTGTATTCTTATACTGGGATGTATTTCCAGATGAAGTGGAGCTGTACATTATGTATAGTTAGGTTTTTGATCTGTGCTCCAATTTTCTGTTGCTTTCTTGTGTGATAGACATAAAATATCCATATCCTTGATCATGACAGTATTCCTCTGCAGTAAGCAAGTCACAATATAGAGATACTTTCTGAGATGATGCATGTGACCAGGTCTGGGCTTTACATTCTGTTTAGGTGTGTGGGTAAATAATAAACAGAGAGGTAGGATGTGTTCTTTCTGGCTCTGTGATGGTCTTATTAATGGGCTGTAATGAAAAGACCTACCTTCTTCAGTCCTCTGTCTCTCTCCCTTCATCCATTTTTCCTTAACCATGTCCACCGAAATAGCAATTCCAGAAGAGACTTCATTATGTTTGTGTGCATAGCTTTGCATGCTGGTCTTCAGTTCTTAGAACTCCTGTTAGCTGTTTCTCATGTTGAGAAGCCTTGGAGACATATGCAGTTCATCTTGCATTAGTTGGGAGTACAAAATTTTCTGGTTTCTTGCCTCCCCCACTGTTGTTCAACGAAGTTACTGTCTGTCTTGCATTAAAATAACTTTCATGTTTTAGGCTGTAACAAAATTAAATTATCTAAGTAGTGTAAAGTGGAAAATCTATCCCTTTTGCTTGCATTGTGATATTTACTTTGTGAAGCGGTTGGATCCCGATCACAATTTCTCCTGTGTTGTGCTGGTGTTCGGGTGTGAGCAGTGCCTACACATCTATTGGTTCTGAAACAGCTCCTTACCTGATTTTCTTTATAAGTTGAAGTTGTTGTAGTTTCTGTATTGCTCTCTCCTTTTTTTTATTTTATAGGACGAAATGCTTTAATTATGAGTGAGTGGGCTGTCCTGACTAGTTTCTAGGGTCAACATCTTCACTGTTTAATATTAATTACATAGTATGAAGAATAAATATGACCTTCCAGATGTCTCTAGAGCTTCAATGGGGTGAATTTTGTGACTGAGAAAATCAGCTGGGTGATTTTCTTCTGTCATAGGACAGAGAAGTAAGGGAAAACCTGGCTCAGGGAGCGTGTGCTAGTTAAGGTGCTTTAGCTTAATCAATCTAGCTAAAGCATCTTAGCTGAGATTTAGTCAAGGGCCCCTCAGCTAAAGAGCTTTAGCTAGATCAGTCTAGCTAAAGTTCTTTGGCTAAATTGCTCCATTTAGCCTTATACTCGAGCACTTTTTGTCTTTACCCTGCCAGAAAATCCAGAGGTCAGCCCAGATTTAGAAAATGATTGCAGAAATGTGGGTAAAGAACAGGTCTAGTTGTATATGCACATGTAGCCGGTGGCTTATCTCCTATACAGTGAATACCTGTTTAACAGATGGAAATTCTTGATTCATCTTCCCCCCCGCCCCAATGTGTTACTTAGATTTTTTGAAATCAGACTGTAGATACATGGGAAACTTCCCTAGAAGATTTTATTCTGGAAATGAGATCTGTTTTCATTTCCTTGCCTTCTAAAGAACAAGAAATACCTGTAATTGCTGCACTTTGAAGTTAGCCATTTTATCACCCTTGTACAGATGTGAAACTTTTTCCTTTTGACTTAAAAGGTGGTTGTGGCTCAGACTGTCGCTTGTCTGAGAGGGAGCGTCTCCAAAATTCCTGTGCTGCTGTGCCAGGCTGGGAGTTCACAGGGGTGAGAGAGCCTCAGGGTGTGCCTGCCCTGGGCAGGCCAGGCTTTACACTAGAATAGAAGTGGATACTTACAGAGAAGGATAACCATCATGCTGCCTCCCTCTTTCCACACCCACATTCCCCATTTTTTTTTCTGCATGGTGCTCAGCCCTAACAAAGTGGCACATTAAGAGCCTGTTGGGCAGTACTGTCCACAGCAGAGCATTTTGCTGGTAGAGAATTGTGAATGGAGTCTCTACTCCCTCTACCAGCTTGCAGCTCCGTGGCTGACCTAACTAGAGTGTGGGACCAGTCCCTGGGGGACTCCAGGATGGTGATGAGACCATCTTTTCCTTATCCCATCTGGAATTTCTGTCCCAAACGCTCACTGTATTAACAGCTGTCTCTGACCTAAATGGCACTTACAGCTCTGGTCTGGCATCTTAGAGTAGAAAGGAGCAATTTTTTCTCCCTATGCCTGGGAAAAGGGTGGACTTGTGGTAGAAAGCTTACACTCTGCCTCCAGGTCCTGTGTCTCTTCACCTGTGCTGGGTTGTTTTGCATGGAAACACTGTGTAGGCAGCATTACTGTTGGTCTGCAACAGAGGATGAGGAGGCTGAAAACAAATGCAGCAGCCAACTGGGTTACACTAGGATAGGTGTGAGATTAGGATAGTGGATTCTCTGAAACCTGTGCAAAGCAATTTTGGTATCATTTAACACAGAACACAGCTAGGCTTGGAGTCCCACTGCCACACTGGAATATTGCAACTCCTAACTAAACTTTCCCTTTGAAAGAGTTGCCAAACGACTCCTGTGGCTGGCAGCCTTCAGAGCATTGCTGAGAGGCAGAGGGTGTTTTTGGAGGGTTTGTGCACTCCTGAAGTGGGTTTAGCAGATTAAGAAGGGGTGTGTTGGTGGGTGGCTCAGGCCTCCCCTGGTAATGCTGCTGCTGCTACCCTTGCTGCACAGAACTCAGTCCTGATCACCCCGTCTTCTGAACAAAGCTGTGCTCCCTGCAGTGATGTAGAGCTCTGAAGACAGGTTTAGGTGAGCCAAAATGGAAGATTTCAAAGGGAAACCTGGCCCATGTTGTTGGCACAGTGGTTCCAAACAGCTTTGGGTGCTGCCAAATTCAGCCTGAAGCATGAGCACTCAGCTTAAAAGATTTAGCTGAACTCTAAGCTGTGAAAAATAATGGTTGGAAGCAGTTCTGAAACTTTCTTTAAGTCAACTCCAAGTCTGCTCTGTCTCTTCTGTGCTGTATTATTTAAATTTATTTATTTTTTTCATTTCAGTCAAAAACCAAACCCAAGAGAGTAAAAGCAATTTACAACTGTGTAGCAGATAACCCAGATGAGCTAACTTTTTCAGAGGGAGATATTATTGTAGTTGATGGTGAAGAAGATCAGGAGTGGTGGGTGAGTATTTTGCATTTTATGTCAACACACTTTGAAAGAAAGAAATGAAATCTAGAGGTTGTCACTGACTTCAGAAGATCCCCTGCTGGGTTTCCAAATAAAAAGAAACGTTTCATCTCATGGAAACCTGATTGCAGAAATTAATTTTGTTCAAAAAAATCAAACTTCAGACAAGCTTTTAGCTTTTCTCTTTCAGAAAAAAAAAATCTAATTAATAGGGTACACAATATATGAGGGACATGGTCTGTGTGATCCAGAAAATTTTTGGGGTGGTGTCAGCAATTTAAGAATCTGCGACCATTACAGATGCTGTATGGTGGGCCTCAAAAGAGAGCTTTGTATGGTCCTAATTCTTCAGCTGACTGAGACTGAGTCTATTTGAGCGGAGAAACCATCTCAACTATTTACATTCCAGAGTCTCATTGGCTAAAGCAAAATCTTGGAAAATTATTGTGCATGAAAACACCTGCCCTAATCTGTTCGCTAACAAAGAACAGAGCTTCAGATTGCATCTAGATTGACAATAATGCTGTATAAACACAAATAGATGCATGTGAAACCCAAGGCAGCTGAAGTTTGATACATCCCTTTACCTTGCAGTGATTAAAGAAGCAACTTAACAGAGGCTGAAATGAGCTGCCAGGCATTACAGATTGCACTGAAATGATGCAGCAGTGGAGGATTGAATATTCCTATTCTCAAAAATACCACTACTGCAGAAAAAACATAGGGAGAGGCTGCTTGTACTACAGACAGGAAGTTCACTGATATTTATTTTGTGATACTGAAATATGATTTTGAGATTTAACTTGAAAAATATCTGGACTCTTTCAGATTGGTCATATTGATGGAGATCCCAGTCGGAAAGGAGCTTTCCCTGTATCATTCGTGCACTTTATTGTTGACTAAATTGCTACTGATAAGTGGAGATATTTCTCATTTCCAGCAGTCACAGAAATAAGTTTTGTTCTATTTCATTTCACCTACCTATCTGCAGACACCTTGCCAGAGCACTGCCCAAGTTCTAGGTACTGTAGTTTACTTTTTTATTGCCATCGTTCTGATTTTGGGACTTTCGAAACTTTTTTCTATGTGAAAACTTCTCATAAGCAGTTTACAGTTTTAAAAGAAACCCAACTCTTCCTGTATTTTTCAAGGTGAACTGAAAAACTTTAACAATCAAAGTCCATGTGTCTGAGTATCACAACATTATGAATGTTCTTATCAATCAATTACTGTAATTTTATTCTGACTTTTGTAACATGACAGTACTACAGTTCAGTGTTGCTTTTCCAGTCAGAGAAATCGTGTGTGCATCTAACAGGGCAGTGAATTTATCCAATTCTTCAAACACCATTTGAAGTGTTGGAACCAAAACATGCGAGTTGCTGTGTAGTTCTGAATTGACTCATTCAGCATCTTGCCGTACTGGCTGTCATCCAGGATGTCAACAGTTGCAGAAGAAATTATTTTAATCGTGTGTCTTTGGCGAGGTAAAAGTGAAAAAGTATTTCAGTTTACCACAGGAGAAACTTCTTTCTTTCAGAATGGATGTAGATATTTGCTTAAAGTTATCTGAAATCTGTTAGTCGTTGAACTTTCTAGTTCTAATTTTGTGAGCTTGAGACCGTTTCGTTTTTCTATGCTGCACGTGTGTAGAACCTGTTTTTTGAATGTTCCTTATGTATGTTTCATCCATTTTGGTCATTTAATGTGACTACTGCTGGTTAACTAAACTATGGCAATATTAATGAGTTACTGCATTAACTCAAGGATTTGAAAACTGCATTTCCTGAAATGTACTTAACTATGATGATGGATTGCAGAGCATTTCTTACACTTGTCTCATTATAGCGTTTAGACTTTGTTTTTAAATTCTTGAATTTTCCTTAAGTCATCCAGCAATGTGTTCACAGGGAGAACAGATTCGGTGGAACACTTGGGTAATCATCCTTGGTCAATAAGGTATCTGACACGTCACAAGTACACTACATTATGTTCTGGTTTATAAAATATGTGTGCCACTACCTTGCAAACAATGATAGTTTGCCACTCACTCTGTATTTATATAGTATACCCACATATATGGTAGCTACACTGTTGTTAAATTTGTTTTACTGATTAGTGAACAAAGGCTAGGCCATGGATAGTTCCCGGTTGGTTGATGGAATATAAAACACCAACGCAAATCTGACGTCATTTTGATGTTTGTATATTGTGAAATTGTACCAGGTTTTGCTTATGCTACAGGAAACTGAGGCATAGGATACGAAAAATCAATGTCTAGGTCACATTGGCTTTGATCACGTTTCGTGAGTATTGTATCTCTAGATTTATCAAGAGAACTTTGAATTTCTGGCAAACGGTGCTTAAATTGGCCCCTTCATATGCAATGGAAAACAGGCCACCACCACCATGTATGCTGATTTGGAGAAAAACCACATTGCAAAGGTGCTGGAAGAGCAACACCGATCTCACCTTGTGCCACCTTTCCTGAATGGTACCGTGGCTTGATGCCTCTCAGGCGTCTGGGTACAGCCACGCGGATGTGTAACTTTCACTTCCTAGATGCTGTTGCTGCAGTGTAAACGGGGAACAAACTGGAATGTTTCAAGATATTTTTATTGCAAGTTAAAGCAAATTAGTCCGTATTTTCAAAGTTCCCAGTAAAATGATAGAGTAATAGTTTAGCACTACGGTTTTATTCACTTACTGATATGTTCAGTTTGCAACACTATTTTGTATGTTTCTATCCCTGATAGAGTCTAGAGAGTAAATGGGCATATTATTTTGCACAGATCTCCTAATGTACAGTATTTTTAACACAGAATCTTATAGTGTATGTAACAATTCGTAAAGTTAAAAAATTATGCAAATTTTCCTTGAGTTCTGCTAGAAGAGGAATACGTGAAAATGTCACAACTGGTCACTTAGAAACTAGGAAACTTTTAGACTACAACTTAATAGCGCTACCAGTGCAGACAGATAAAATCCTGGGGACCAATAAAGAGCAGCTAAGCAAACTTTATCCCTTGATTTCCCATGTTTCTCAAAGTTTTCTCCTCTGGCAGAGAAAAAAGAAATTCTAGAGCCTGTAGATATCTATTTATAATATAAAATCAAGAATTTTAAGTCCAAAATTTTGGCATATTTCATACAACTTTTCAAATCTGATTAAAATAATGACTCAAAAATCCTGTTAATAGACAGACTATTAGGTTGCTGTGTTAACTGTTTAAAAAGGAGCAAGTGACACTTAAAATGCAGCTTAGAATGCTATGAGATGTATAATATTCAATTCTGTTGTTTTTATTTTGTTTAGTTGCAGAGCAACTGTATATATTGTATAACCTAAAATCAACTCTTATTTTCAATGTCCTGGATGCAGTGATTTATAATTAGAGCATGATTAATAAATTTTACTCTTGTCAACCAGTCAAATGTCTGGAAAAATAAAACTACTTTTAAAATCTTTGTCTGCTTCTCTTCTGTTCCTTTGCATTGCTTAGGCAATATTGTTCTTTTTAAGGTGTAAAAATGATAAATACTAACAACTAGCACATGAGGAAAAAAAAGTACATCTTGTGGACTTTAGCTAACACAGAAACTGTGTAGATGACTCGCCTATGATTAAATTAGAGGTGTAAGGCACCAGATGACTCCCTTTTACACTTTGCTTTTGTTTTGTTCTAATATCTGGGTTAAGCAGGACCCAAGTTTGTATTAACAAATTGTTTCTCAGACAAGGAGGTAGAAGTAAGTGTCAGTTTTATTTTACATTTCTACAATATTGACATTAATATACAAAACACGGTTTAGGAAAAAAAAAAATCATGTTAAATATAAAATTCTTGTCCTGGAACCTGAAGATGGAATAATGTCTTCAAGTCATGTTTGAGGAATGACAGAGTACCATGTGCAAGGTTGTGTGGCTCTTTGCACAGCAAGTCTCTATTAGGATTGTGTGGCTACAGCCAGTCTGTGGTATCACAAAGGCCTCTTGTACTACACACTCACGTGCTGCCCAAGAAAATCAGGACTTCTCTGACATTAAAACTGAATCGAAGGCTGTAGATAACACTTTGCAAATGGCTTGTGCTTGTTCCTAAAAAACCCAAACACACGCGTTAACACTTTCTGAAGAACTTCTCAAAACTCATTTAAAGCAGAATGTGACCTTTATCCTTCTTTTGGATATGGAGTAGCACAAGTGAGACCTGATTTCATTTCTGTGGCCTGCACTGACACAGGGAAGTTTTAAATGAGCTCCTTTGAATCAAAGTTGTTGGCTGTCATCAGAGCACGTCCCCAGCATTCTGAACATCACTTCTTGTGTTCCACTTGTTTCAGTACTTGTGTTCCCCCAGTGCTCCCAGCTAAGGGTCTGTGTCATCAGAGCATCCTGACAATGGGTTCTCCTGCTCTTAAGAAGGGCTTAAGAAGGGATCACCTCCCTTGCTTACAAATATGACTGCATGCTCTACTACCAAAATTATTGCTTGATTCCTCCTTGCTCTGTCCCATCTTAAGAGACATTTCTCTTGGAAAATACAAGTGGAGGATTGTCCCCAGCGGCTACCATAGCACTCTTTAGATTGCAAATTTAGACTGAAAAGAGCTTTCTCAGGTGTGTACTTACTGGCACTTTTAGGGAATGTGGGTGTTTTCCTCAAAGCTGATCAAATGCAGGGCGGTTCTCCCTCCTCAGCCAGTGCATTTATACTTTTTTTAATTAAGCTATCCTCCTTCTGCCAAAAGCCTTCACAAAGGCCTTAGGTTTTAGAATCTCCCTTTACACTCAGAATTCTGATACCTAAATTAAAAAGTGCAAGCATAAACTCTTACCAGACTATTGCACTGATATACCCAGAGGCTGCATTCTTCAGAGGCTGCATCTGTTGTCTTCAAAGCCAGTAAACTTTTTCCTGCTCCCAGACCATCATCATAGCAGACCATCCGTACAATTAAATAGAGAGCATGCCTGTGTAACACGTCCTGAAACCACATAGCAAATAAAAGTTACTCTGGAAGAGTGCAACAGCTATTTCAGTTTTCCACCTGTTTTTATTCTCTCTTACAAAAGAATACTTCACATTTATTCACAGGAGAAAAATATTCCTTAGTAATTTTTTTTTTAAATTGACAGTTTAAAGATTTTTAAAAGTGGCAGTTCAACACAATTTTAGCATAAATTTTTGCTTCTATTTTAGAATTGCTTTCCTATGTGGACTATGAAGACAAGCTAAGAGAGTTTGAGTTGTTCAGCCTAGAGAAGAGAAGGGTCTTGGGAAGGCCTTATTTAACCTTTCAGTTCCTGAAAGGGCTACAAGAAAGCTGGAGAGGGACTTTTTACAGGGCATAGAGTGACAGGACAAAGGGGAATGGCTTTAAGCTGAAAGAGAGTAGGTTTAGATTGAACTGGCACAGTTTGCTGAGAGAAGTGGTGAATACCTATCCCTGGAGTGTTCAAGGTCAGGTTGGATGGGGCTTTGAGCAGCCTGGTTTAGTGGGAGGTGTCCCTGCCCATGGCAGGGAGTCAGAACTACCTGATTTTAAAGACCCCTTGGAACCTAAACCATTCTGTGATTCTATGACTACATTGCTGTCCATACTATGAAAGCACATATTCACTTTCCACCTACCCTCGTTCACCCTCTGGGACAGGTGGGACACTCTGTACCTCTGGAACAGGTGTAAATTAAACCAGCTTCCTACTTTTCTAGTATTTTTCCAGACAATCCCTTTTCTCAGTTCACACATAAGAAACTTTTCCCAGAAGAGGGTGCAGACAAGGTCAGTTGCTTTGGGAGGTAGCAGCCATGTGGCTGTAGGCAGGTTGTCTGTGGCCTGAGCCACAGGGCATGTCCTGATTGTTCCACAGACCTTGTCTGGGGCACTTCCACTCTCCACCACAGCTGCAGTCCCAACACTTCTTATTTTGGCCCTTCCAAAAAGGGATTGGTTTAAGTCATCCAGTACAAGGACTCTGCACACCTACCCTACACAAAGCTTTGTTTCTCTAGCCATCACACCCTCCAATCATACTCATCTGGTTTATTCCAGTCATACTCTCTCCAGAGCCTTAGGAATTCAAGACAGCTCTGTTTCCATGTTCAAGGCATTGAACACCTCGGCCCTGGCAGTAGCTGAAGAGTCCTTGATAAAGAAGCTGTAAAAATGACAGTGAGCTGCTGCCTGCCACAAAACCTTCCAGGGGAGAGCCCTCTACCAGAGCTCTTAAAGGTCACCTTGCTGAAAAACATCTCCCTCCCTGATGCTCACTCAGCAGTTGCTCACAATTGCTCACACCATCACCAACTATCACACCACGCCCAGGGCAGCTGGAGCCCACATGGAACTTACTGATCCATTCTCCAGTCTCTGTATGAAAGATGCCAAGATTGTTTACCGAATTATTACTAGTAACTTTCAAGACTTACTTGCCTGGAACTTGCTACAGTGCTAACATGCATGTGGATTATCATCAGGAGAGGGAGGATGAAATTATTTAAAGTACACAGTCTCCTTGTAAATTAATTTCCTCCCCTCCTTTCAGTATTTTGGAACTCCAAGAAGAGTTTGGTGAACTAACACACTAAAGGACAAATTAAATGTCAGCAGTGACACAGAGGCAAAAAGCCAGAATTTGGGACACAGAATGCAATGCAATAGAACTCCAGTGCAAGCTAGCTTAACCACAGGCTTTAGCAGCGTGTGCATGCTTTCAGCTTGAAGACAGAAAAATGGTGGATGACAGTCTTAAAATTACCTACTTGATCTTTATCAAAGCACAAAGGAATTCAAGTAATAGCGTAACCTATGTTTTAATGATAATTAAGAATTTAGAAGGACAGCAAAAACAGAACCCAAAAAAATTCTGAGTAACAACTACTACCCTTCCTCCCAGGCATTAGAAACAAGTGCTTTTTTCTGAAGGGACCAGAGGAAACTTTCTGGCTCCCTTCAGAGCATTCAGCTATTGAGCAATGCTATTCTCTGTCCTCATACTCAAGGCTTTTATGAACAGGCACTGCTGGGTTATTGATGGGTCATGACTTCATAAGGCCAAGTATTTATGGTATCTGGGGCTCCGAGGGCAACCAGAAGGAAACCACATGGTTGCAGTACAAAGCTACACAAAGGCAACTGGAGGGCCCTGGGGAAGAGACCGGATTTTTATTTTTAGCAAAAAAGCTATTTGAAGTACACTGAAGGAAAATCAACTACAAGTAGAAAATGATGCAAACAAAAAGTAGGCTTAATCAATAAAGTGGAATCATGAGGCTTTACTGCTGGAGTGAACTCACACTCTTGGATCAGGAATGCAAGGCTGGAACTTAACCAAGGTGGGCAACTCAGGTATTCTTAAAAAACTCCCATCCTTTGTTTCTCCCCCTCCACAGTAACCCCAACAGGAACTGCAGGCTGAGGAACCAGTGGTCTTGGCCACCACAGTCACACTACTTTTCCCCATGAGAGAATGGCAAGAAAGCCACAGGGAAAGGAAGATGTGGCCAAAGAGCATATAGGCTTGCTTGCCTTTCTTCTGGTGTTCTATCTCAAAAGGAATGACTTTTTGTCATAAATCCAACCAGGAAAATACAGAACCCTGTGGAGATATGACATGAAGCAGTGCTGATGTGAGACCTTGTTTGTTTGACTTTTGCTTAAAGCCAGAAATGACATTTTAGTCACACAAAAATGAAAGCACATTTCAACTCTCATCAGAAAGACAAGCACTTGTCTGAAGCACTTACATACTGATCAGAAGTGGAAACTTTAATGCCGTATTTGGAAACTCCCATAATAAACTCCTCTTCACCTGGAACAAAAGGTAACTTTCCATCTTGCTTTGGAGGGAAACAAACAAAAGCCTTTAGTGCAGACAGAAGAACATGAACAATGAAGATACATAACAGAAAATGTGTTTATGTGTCCTTGGGTCCACTGGGACAGCAACACCACGAACCCTGCTCAGATTCTGCTGTGTGGGGTCTGCCTGCCACTCACAGCCTCATCCGGTCTCTTAACAGCACGTGAAATATGTTCAGGGGAGAACGGACATTAGGAAGCATTTCTTTATTGAGAGAGTGACCAAACACTGGAACAGGCCTCCTAGAGAGGTGGTTGATGCCCCAAGCCTGTCAGTGTTTAAGAGGCATTTGGACAATGCCCTTAACAACATGTTTAACTGTTGGTCAGTCCTGAAGTGGTCAGGCAGTTGGGCTGATGATCACTGTGTATCCCTTCCAACTGAAACACTCTATTCCGTTCTGTTCTATTCTACTCTAAACATTACATGCTTCAAGAAACGAATTTATCATCTCAGGGGAGAGTTTGGCCCTGTGGTCAAATCAGATCAGCTGAAAAACCATGCACAGTTCATGCTGCAGTGACCCGAGGTGATCTATGTTCCACACTGGCAGCACTTTCGTTACTTGGCTGTAAAAATAGTTTTAGCATGTATTCAGATTCTTGAAATGTCAAGGTGCTGTATGATAAACAGACATTCTGTGCTTTTAAAGACACAAACAATCAGCTACCTAATGAGAACAACCAGTTATGGCTTTTAGCACAAAAAGTAAGTGCAAGCAACCACAGTTTGGCAAGGATGACCCAAATATTATTCAGGTTCTTTGCTCACAGGTTCATGAGCGATTATGAGCAGAAACTTGATGTTTTCCTCTGTGGGAAAACTTCTACAGTACTGAGGAAATCTGGAGGAGATATTCTTTCCCAGATACTAATTCTAACAGTGCTGGAGGCAACGTAACAACTTTCCGCCGGGATACTTGTTCAGTAAGGACTCACGAGAATGGCCTTCGCTTCTGCAGAACAGCTTTCTGGGTGCATCTTCCCAGTTACTCAACACAACAGAACTGAGTGTGATGGCTTTTTTTAAATGTACTACTTTATTCAGGTAAGTCTAAAATTTGCAAAGGAAGACAGATCATGTGATAATACGAAAGGAACGCATCTAAGCTTAAGATGTTCCGAAATCATTGGTACTGTCTTTTGTAACCTACTTACCTGTGCAACATCTATGTAATTTATCAAGTCCAATGGCCCCTCAAGACTTTTGCTCTCGTTATATTTCAATTTTTCAATGGCACCGACATATTTAACTCTGAATTCTGCACACGTATCAGAATTACTATTGCTTTGTCCTGCAACAAAATAGAACAAAGACATTCTGAAGACTTACAGAATCGTAATGCTGTTCTAAGTGTGTTAACAGGGCTATCTTATTATATTCCCTAACTTTACAGATTGTCATCAAACACTTCTCCTTATCACTCCTCTTTAATGAACTGCCTTGAGCTGATTCAGAACAGCCTCTGGTAAAAGCAGCAGTTTCATATGAATCCAAGATACATCACTGTTTATACCAACTCAAATTTGGAGTTAACAACCTCAAATCAAAAAACAGAAAAGATGGTTCTATTTTTCTATGTCTATTTGTTTTAAATTAACTGTTTGGCCCTACTGTGATACACTGTAATCTGGTGAGCAAAAACAAGTAAAACCAAATCTTATTTCCATTATCTCAGTGCAAATATAAACTTGGAAAAGCAGGTAACAGCATCCCAAAAGCTGTACCTGATTTATGCTGGTAACAGACCAGTAACAGAATTAAGTTTCTCTTACTCACTTTACTTTAAAAACACTGACTTAATCCTAGATGAATCATTAATAATACTTTAGAGGCCTAGGGCTACGCATGCATTAGTCACCAGGCTATCTAACAGACCCACTCACTATTACTGAAAATACCTATTTTTAACCTTTTCCATTTTCTACTGTTTTATATGAACGCACATAACGTTAATCCATATCTGCTGAAGCTCTGATTACATACCTGAACTTTTTGTGGAGTCTGTATCTAGACTGGCCACAGTACTAGACCTGGAAAGTCCCCCGAGACTGGAATCTACAGACTAAGAAAAATAACCATCATCATCAGAAAGTTACTGAAAATGTATTAACAATTCACTTCTAGATGTCCTACCTAAACTCTTTTTTTTTAAATAAACTTGTATTTATGCTCTAATTACTTCAGCAGCACTGTAAAATGGGGAGGAAAAGACAATACCACCTGTTTCTTTCCTTAAGTTACCTTTCTGCCTCAATGCAGGTTAGACTGATATAAATTCAGCAGGAACCCTTACAAAGTCCACAGATATTTTGAAAGAAGAAGGAAATAAGAGAAAAAGAGAAAATGAACCTTAGGGTTATGTCCACAGTTTTCTGGTACTGCATCTTAACTTGAAGAAATTAACGATTACATGTTTGTCACCAATGCTTGAAATAACATAGCAGTGCAAGGGAAGTGAAACAGCGCCTTGGAAAATCCAGAATATTCTACTGATCATTGCAAAACCTACCAGACAAAATGGACACATTGTTCAAAGTGAATCCTTTTTAGAGATACCAAGAAATCAACTAGTATTGAAGAATAAACTCATTCTTGGTAACTAGCACCAGGCACCTTCTTTAAAGACAAGATTTAAGAAGAAATTTTTCTTCCAAACCTTACTATGTGCTGCCAGATAATCTTGTGTTTGTGTGTTTCACCATGGAAGCAACCGAGCATTCATCTCAGAATATATGGGCTTTATAATGGATAGGTATTTTTGACTCTCGTAACACAACCTGAGGACCAGAAGTAGAAAGTTCGCCTTGTGGAACATGGCATTTTATGGAAATCACATCCTACCATCTGTGCAAGTGAACCACTGGAAACTGTAAGAAACAAAAGTGTTTCACAAAGAGAGAATACACCACACTCAGCTTACCTTGCTTTTGGTGCTGATTTCACTGCTTTGAGAGCTGCTGCTGCTGTGTCGCTTTTTTCCTTTTCTAAACATCTTTTCATAATTGGATCAAGGAAGATCTTCTAGGTAGGAAAAATAAAAATTAAAGCTTGTCATCAAGGGAACGAGTTCCTGGCAAACACCAGTGACTGTGTCCAAAGGGACAAAAAATGGACACTTGTAAAGGACTCTTGGAATGGGTGTAGAAATGTTCCTCTGGTGCTCTTCATGCGTGGCTGGAAAAAGTTCCTCAAGCTCTCTGCTAAAACTCCCCTAACCTTCTCAATCATCAAAAAATGCTACTACCTAGTTTAAAGACTGTTGCAAAAATCAGTTTCTAATGCATATATATAGATTTAATTTGAGAAACAAGACAAAATTTAAAATTTATATTCCCACCTAAATGCATCAGATGATTTGGTGACTACCATCTAAGTGCCCTACAAAGTCTATCCAATTCAATCCCTGCTCCAATGACTACCTTTCATCTAAAAGAAACAAACAAACAACCCTCCAAAACCAACCAAACAAAAAACTCAACCCTCCCCAGAAAGCTCCTAAAAAAAACCCCAACCCAAACCTGTTTCTGGAGAACTACTGACTGGAATACTTGTAGGAGCTGCCATTACTACCTAACATATTCCTGAAAATTGAAGCGAAATGCATATTATATTTACGGCCTTGGAAGTGAGTTGCTGAGTGTTCTGTGAGCATTCCAGAAGCATTTTCCCTATATCTGCTCTACCACTTCAGCTGCTCCACTTAACCTTTGGCTGGCCAGCGTCAAGCAGCAGGATGGTGGCTCCCAATCAGGGACTGCTGAAACCCTATTCCTCAGCTTCAGGGACGAATATTTTATTTACAAAACTTCAGAAACTTCGAGCAGGTGGAAGAAAGAGGAGAAAGGAAGACCGCGCACACTGCAGAAAATAATGGAAGACGCACAAGAGGGAGCTCAGATGTGCGGTGCACTGATGGATTACAGTCCCTCTTTAAGCAAACACTTCGTCCCCGGCAGACTCAAAGCCGCTCCCGGCACCAAGTGGCGCACAGGGCCCCGCGGTACCCGGCACACCCGCATCCCCCCGCGCTGCTCCAGCCTCCAGCGAGGATCTGCCACGGATCTGGCAGCCCCTCCTTCACAGCAGCTGCTGCCGCCTGCGCTCTCCGCGAAAGACACAAAGGCACAAAAGCCTAACACGCCCTTCTTCACGAGCGATGTTAAGGCACCAGGCGATGAGGGATCTCTCAGCGGCTCCTGCCCCAGCACACGGGTTTCCCTCGGTGCATCCTTCCCACTGCGGGTGCAGGAAGCAGCCCGGAGCACCCGGGCAGGGCAGCCCCGCATCCCGCCCCTGCTCTTCCCCCCGCTC
>VZRE01013306.1:29885-91236 GCA_013396775.1 Cephalopterus ornatus
CGGGCCCCGCCGGCCGCCCGCTCCCGACCCCGCTCCCGACCCCGCTCCCGCTGCCGATCCCGTTCCGGGTCGCGCGGGGCGGGCGCAGGCGCGGGCGGGGCAGCGGGAAGCGGAAGGCGGGCGGGCGGCGGCACCATGTCGGCCAAGCGCAAAGCCGAGGCGCTGATCCCGGCCGAGGAGAGCGACCAGCTGCTCATCCGGCCCCTGTGAGCGCCGGCAGCCGCGCCTGGGAGCGGGGGTGCCGGGGGACGGGGGGGTCTGTGGGTGCGGTTGTGCTGGAAGTTGCTTTTCTTTCCCCGGTAAAGATGTCACTGCAGTCTGAGGGTGTTTCTGGTGTCTTCTGAACAGCTAAGGTGCTACTTCAGGCTTATTCATCCCGAGGTGGTTTGTTATTTAAGTAAGCTTTCCAGTCGTGGTACGTGTCAGTGGTTTGAGACCCGAGTGCTCAGACGTGCGGTGAAAACCAGAAGGGACCAAAATAATTTCCTCAAACAGATGCTTTTTATTTCTACTGCGTTGTATAGGGTCTCATACCCATTAATATAACTATAGGGTCTCATACGCATAATATGACGATAAGATAAATCTAACTTCAGTTACTTTAAATATCTGAGCTCAAAAGGACTGTGCGGTTGTTATTTCTAAACAGAAAAATAATCCCAGTGAAGGCATCCAGTGTGCAAGTTATGTATATCTGCTGTGGGCTGTTTTAATCCTATTTATTGACTTTGATATCCTTTTGCAGAGGTGCTGGCCAAGAAGTAGGAAGGTCATGCATTATACTGGAGTTTAAAGGAAGAAAAATAATGGTAATTATTGCATGAATGTATTTGTATGGCCTCTCATTACGGTACTTCAGATCACTAAAAGATGTGACAGATTAAATTCTTCACACTGAAATCAGACCACAGAGGCTGTCCTGTAAAATAAATCCATATCCCCAAACAGAATGTATGTGTCTGATGTGCAGATTCTAAAATTTTCACAATCCAGGGATTAGTGGAACATAAGGTTAATGTTTACCAACAGTTATGTGTAAACAGTCACATATAAACACATACGTGTTTCTTTTCACCATTTCCAGTGATGTTCTCAGCTGGTGGCTGAAATAATTTGCATTCACTGGTTCTGTGTAGTCAGGCAGCGTTGAAGTGTGGATGAAGGCTTGTGTGAGTACAAAATTGTGAACAGTTTCCCAGTGGAGAGAAATCATTTAGACAGAAGTCCAGCATGATGATGTGGACCTGCTGAGCCAGTCCAGAGGAGGCCATGAAGATGGTCAGAGGGCTGGAGCACCTCTCCTTTGGGGGGAAGGCTAGGAGTTGGGACTGTTCTCCTGGAGAAGGGAGGGCTCTGGGGAGACCTTAGAGCAGCCTTTCAGTCCTCAGAGGAGCCTATGAAGAGCTGGGGAGAGACTTATTGCAAGGGCACGTAGTGACAGGATAAGGGGGGGGCTGGTTTTAACATAAAAGAGGAGAAATTTAGACTCGATGTTGGGAAGAAGTTCTTCACTGTGAGGGTGGTGAGGCACGGGAACAGATTGTCTAGAAAAGCTGTGGATGCACCATCCTTGGTGGAAGTGTTTAAAGCCAGGTTGGATGGAGCAACCTGGTCTGGTGGAAGGTGTCCGTGTCCATGGCAAGGGGTTTGGAACTAGATGATCTCACAAGCCAAACCATTCTATATGCTAAAAGCAGTATTTAATGAAAAAAATACTTCTTTTTGCATGATGCTAAAAGTTACCAGTCCCTAATAAATATATCTTAGACCAAAATGGAAGAGGGCTTTTTATATGTTCTGTTAGAAGCTGTAACTTCCTTTCATTTTTCAGCTTGATTGTGGAATCCATCCTGGGCTGGAAGGAATGGATGCTCTTCCTTACATTGATTTGATAGATCCTGCTGAGATCGATCTGCTCCTCATTAGTCAGTAAGTTGCACCTAAAAAACCAAATAACTGAGGTCATGGTCTGAGCTGTGTTCACTTCTAGGTTATTAAGAGAGGCTGAAAATAGGTGTTATATAGATGGTATTGCAAAATGTTAGTTTCCAGCGTATTTTAGAAAAGTCTGAAGGATCTTCACTTAGGATTAAGGACTGAACATTAAGGATGTTCATTCACTTTTGACATTACAACTCTCCTCTGAGTTTGCTGTGATTTTTGACTCTTTAATAAGCTGGCCTGCTTTAACATCATTGTGACAGCTTCTAGAGTGAGTTTTCTACACAAAGGCTGCTGAAAAGCCTTAGGTGTGGTTTTGCTCTATCGGCTTTGAATGAAAAAATTCCTTGGAGACTTACACAAGCCTTGTGAGAGACAAGGAGAGCCATTTGTAAATGATTTAACCAGTCATAAACAGGTCTCTATAAAATCCTAAGTTTTTGTGGTATGTGTTTGTTCTATCTGTATTTCAAAAGTACTTTCTTAAGATGTCTCAAACTAGAATTGTGAAAAAATAATTTAATGTTAGTAGATCATGTCTTAATCTATAGTGTGCTATAGCGTGCAACATGGAAAATTAGGATCATATTTGTCAGCTGTCTTATTTCTTTAATGTCAGTTGTGTTGCTGGTACCTCTTATTTTTCTCCCTCTAAATTTGTATGTAAATTACAAGAAAAAGTTAATTCTGATATTATACAGGTAAGACCTTGGCAATTAATGGAGAATTTCCTGTATTATTCTCACCTTTTCTTGGTTGTGTGTCTAGTCACTATTGTGCAGAATATAGACCAGCACAGTTAGCAACAAGGTTGAAAATTCTGTTTCTGGGTTCTCATGACACCATGTTAATTCAGTGAAGTAGTGAATTATATATGTAATAGATTAGTGCTGTTTGATATGAATGTATTGACTGGATGTTGTGTCTATTTTAAGTTTCCATTTAGATCACTGTGGGGCTTTACCGTGGTTTTTGCAGAAGACAAGTTTTAAAGGAAGGACATTTATGACTCATGCCACAAAAGCTATTTACAGGTGGCTTCTTTCGGACTATGTTAAAGTCAGGTAAGCTAACCTGTGGGTTGTCTCTTCAGTTCCTGGATTATTTCACCTATATATCCAATAGGAAATTTAAGATGAAGCCACTAAAGGTGGCTGGATGAACGTAGATGTTGTCACAAGTAGCAACATTATACATAACCAGGTTAGAAGTAATGAATCGTATTACTGCCTCATGTGTCTCTCAAGTAATTTCCTATCAATTAAAAAAAATATTCCCTTCTTTTCTCTCATTCTTTTCATTTGCCTTATTTGGACCTTTACTGGTATCCCTTTTTTTCCCCCATCTCTCTTAAGACACACTTTTGTTGTCTTGCTTTTTAATGTATGTTTTTTCTTAAGCTTCACAGAAGTAGTTAATTTTAAGCCCCTAAACATATAAGTAACTCTTCAGGACAAGGGCAGATTAAATATGAAAAACTGTTACTTACGTGTTGGGAATTTTTCTCTTTTTTTTTTTTAACCTCTTTTTGCCTTGTGTTACGTTCCTTGACACATCGTTTCTATGTGACTGCAATGGTCCTGAGCATATCTCAACTCAGCAGATTCGAGCCTGAGTGAGAAACCCGATAAACAGTCCTTTTTTAGCTTGTTTGTTCTGGGCTGAGGGGAGAAGTGTGGATCAGTGTGGTTTTTCAGGACTGTTACTAGGTAAATGGCAGCTCTCTGGTCAGGGCTGGGGTTCTGTTGGTACTTTTAGAGAAACACAGAGCAGATTCTGAACTGAGAAGGCTATCCTAGCATGGCCTTCCAGAAGAAAGCAGCTTTAGCTCTCCTTAGATGAGCTACATCAGAGAACCTGGGCTTGATTTCTAACATAGGAGAAGTGGTGTTACTGGAATGGAAGTCTTACTGTCAATGGGGAAAAACCCAGGGAAGTGTTTTTTCCAGCTGTTAGGATGAGCTGATATTCAGCCACTTCACTTCTATCCAGTAACATCTCAGCGGATGACATGCTGTACACAGAAACAGACCTCGAAGAGAGCATGGACAAGATTGAGACCATCAACTTCCACGAAGTGAAGGAGGTGGCAGGAATCAAGTTCTGGTGTTACCACGCAGGCCACGTCCTGGGAGCAGCCATGTTTATGATTGAAATAGCTGGTGTGAAGGTATTTTCTTTTCATTACAAAAGTGGATATTAACCCTCAATTCTGATGTAGTTGTTAATTATTTACTATTGTCTATTAAGTCCCACCACTGTGGCTGGAGCTGTCAAATAGACTTGGACTCAGGTCAGGGTGGGAGGCCTTGATCTAGGACATGTATTTTCTCTTTGATTAGAACTAGCAAGTGACACCTCTTGAATCAGGTGAGATGTTTGGATTGTATGAGAGTCTGAGATATGACTCAGACTTGGAACCAGTGAACATGTAGTTTTGCTTGCTGATCTGCTGGTCTGCTCAGAGGTAGTTGTTAGCTGAGTCGGTCTTACGGAAACTGCATTTTAATAAAATCTATGAACAGATGTTTGTTTCTGTAATTCTGATTTGCAATGTCTGCCTGTGCCAAGTGCCTAAATGGCCTTTGTCAAAGTATGCGAGTTCTGTTTTTCTCATAACACTCTTATGCTAAAGTATCTAAATATATAGGATTATTATTATTAATTTTATGCGCAGAGAGTTTTGAAACCATCAGTTTGGGCACAGAGTTGTGTTCCACCCTACAGTTAAAGAATCCATTAAAAATAACAGTAAAAATTTCTTCTTGGTATAATGGGGTACATGATCATTCCATTTGGAAAAAATCTATGTTTTTTTAGTATCAGAAAATCTTAGAAGAATATTTAATAAATAATTTTAGTAGATTATTCGTTGTATTTGCATTCTAATATGTAAATGTAGTTTTCTCTTTACTTCCACTTAGGACCTGCTGTATTTTATGTTATGTCAATTTTTACTTCTTAAGAGTCAGTGCATGTATGCAAAAGGGTGGAAATGGCACCTTTATATCCCAAATGTTGGAATTATGGTACTACTTGAAATACCTTTACTAATGGGGTTTAAATACTTGTATTGTAGTACTATTGATCTAATTTTGTATGCACATCAAAAGAGTCTTATTTAAAGTACAGCTGACCTTTTTTATCATAAATTCCTTAAAACCCTCTTTAATTAAAAAAATTGTCCTGTAGAACAGCTTTTTAAAGGCTGCTGTCCTGGTAGAACCTGTAATCAGAATACCTACTTCTCTTTGTCTTCCACAGCTTTTATATACAGGTGATTTCTCAAGGCAGGAAGACAGACATCTGATGGCAGCTGAGATTCCCAATATTAAACCTGATATTCTTATAATTGTAAGTTTTACAAAATTATTTCTTTATATTATTAATTAAATATGTATAGAGATATGACTTAATTAAAGCTCAGGTGGAATGACAAAGACAGTGGAGATTTGATGGTAATATGTGATTTGTGTTAAATATTCAAACACTTGGGTGTTCAGAACACTCTGACATTGCTTTTCACTGTATTAAAAAGTCTAATTTTCATTTTCTAATTCTTCTGATGAAGTTCCTTAAGCCTCTAGACAAACCTTTTCTAGACTGGAGATTTATTAGGTTTTGTCTTACATTGTACAAAGCCCAGTTTAGCCAGGTATCTTTCTTTAGTAGATCCTAACCTCCTTCCAACTATGTTAAGAATTGCTCCTGGGTGGAGATGCCCCCTATACTTTTGTTTTGTTTTGTTTTCTGTGTGAAATGATTTTATTCTGAATGCATGTTTGGAAAATGGGTGGCTTAGGGGAAACTTTAAAAGTAACAGTTTTAACTGGAACAAACATTGGGATCTTTCAGAGTAAGACTTAAAATTCTTTCATTTATTAATTTATTGTGTCTGTGGTGGTTTGACTCTGGCCGGATTTTAAATACTCACCAAAGTCACCCTCTCACTCCCCTCCGCAGTTGGACAGAGAAGAGAGGAAAAAAAACAACAGCTAAGGATTCATGAGTAGAGATAAGAGCTGGGAAGAGGTCACTTACTAATTGGCAAAACAGACTCAATGTGGGGTAAAACTTAAATTTATTACTAACAGGATAAAAGCTAAAGAGTGAGAAATAGTCTTAAAACACCTTCACTCCCCACTCCTCCTTCCTTCCATGTTCTCCCTCCTCCCCTCCAGCAGTGGTGGGGGGACAGGGAAGGGGGGTTGTAGTCAGTCCGTGTTTTCCATGGGGTACAGTCGAGTCTCGGCACCCCGTTGGTCCTCCATGGTCTGCAAGGGGACAACTTGCTTCACCATGGTCTTCACCATGATGAGCTACAAGGGAGCCACGTCTCTGAGTCCTTCCCCTGCTTCTGTGGGGTCCCTCCCATGGGAGACAGTCCTTGATGGACCTCTCCAGTGTGAGTCCATCCCTCGGGCAGCAGTTCTTCCCAATCTGCTGTCCTGTGGGTTACTCCTCCATGGGGTGCAGGGGTACAGCTGCTTCACCATGGTCTTCACCGCGGGCTACAGGGGGCCACAGCTCTGAGTCCTTCCCCTGTTCCTGTGGGGTCCCTCACAGGGCCACAAGTCTTACCCAGGAAAAACTTGCTCCAGCGTGGGTTTCTCTCTCCATGGGCCACAGGTCTGCTGCAGGACTCTGCTCCATCCTTGGGCCTCCCACGGAGTCACAGCTTCCTTCATGCATCCACTTGTTCCAGCATGGGCTTCTCCATGGGCTGCAGGGGCCTCAGCTCTAAGTCCTTCGCCTGCTCCTGGGAGAGAGGGGGCCCCTCTCCCCCTCCTCCTGCACTGACCTTGGTGCCTACATTGTTGTTCCCAAGTTCTCCTCTCCACTCGCCCTGGGCTGGAATTTCTTCTGCACAACAATCTCCTCTGTTCTTAAATATGTTATCACAGAAGCGTTACAGTGCTAAGTGGCTCAGCCTTGGCCAGCAGCAGGAAGTCCTTCCTGGAGCTGGCTATCACTGGCTCTTCATAGGACAGGAGAAGTTTCTAGCAGCTTCTAACAGAAGATACCCCTAGAGCCCCCCCTGCTACCAAAATTCAACCACATAAACCCATAACAGTGTCCCTTCTAGCTCCTCTCTGTAACTGATAATTTCATTTTAAGTCACATCAAAATTGTGTATTTTGTGTAACTCCTGTGTTTTCAGCTAGTGGTTAACCATGTACCACTGGTGAGCCATGTCAGTCACTGGTGATCACCCCTCCATCCAAGCAGTGGTAACATTTCCACTTAGGAAAATAAGTATGTTAAATTTGAAACCTCTTAAGCATCAAAATTAATAGCTCTAACTTCTTCGTGCCAACAGGATCTACCTGTCTAAATTGCTTGGAGGGGTTTTGGAGAGGGGAAATTTTGGTTATGGGAATTTGGGAGTGGGTTTGTCTTTGCCCTTCACCTCAGCCCTCTCCCTCCCCTCTCCAACATGTTAACACCAGTATGTTTTTCTGTGTTTTCTTGATGGATTCAGAGAAGATCAAGAATTACTTTCTGTGTCAGCACTTTGAACACTCTGTTTTTCTGTGTGTAGGAGTCCACATATGGCACCCACATTCACGAGAAAAGGGAGGAGCGAGAGGCGCGGTTCTGTAACACCGTTCACGACATTGTGAACAGAGGAGGCAGAGGTCTCATTCCTGTGTTTGCCCTGGGTCGAGCTCAAGAACTACTTTTAATTTTAGGTATGTGCCTTCCCAGCTCCTCTTCATGAAAAGCATATAAAGTTAAATGAGAATGTTTTCATGTGCAATCTTTCAGATATATAATTCCTTAAACAACTCTTCAGCCGTTTTCCAGTGTGTTAATTACCTGAGAATATATAATGCATGTTTGTTCAAAGGCAAGAAATCCAGTATACCAACCAGCAGTTCTGCTTTGTGAGGTAGGATAGAGACCTGGAAAGGAAGGGGTGATGGTGTGGTACTATGTGCTTGACTTTTGAATCTCACCGAACCAGGATTTCAGCAATCAGGGACTATTATTACAGATTGAAAAGTAATCAGTCACAATGACAGCTGTTCTGTTTAAACTGTACTGCTAAAAAAGGGGCGTGTTTTCTTCCAAAGTTCTGCTATCTTTGCCCTTTAATTCACAAACCTATATGAAAAAAATCTTTATAGGAAAAGCTGGAAAGACCATAAGGGACACTTCTGGCACTTCTGGAGTCCTAATGATAACGGGAAAGCAAATTAGGCTTTTGAGCAAAAATGGGTGAGAATCATATATGAACATAACAAGCTATTTCACATAGAATATACAGATAGTTGTTACAAGGTACTTCAGATAAAACAGTTTTAAAATTAATTACTTCCAGGCTTCTTTGCTTCCTTTTAGCACATTTATTTGTACTATGCCACGTTATTTTTTCGCTAGTCTTTTTGCTTTTGCAAATGCTGGCAAGAGAAAAGATAACTACCTCAAACTTAAAATACCTATATTTACGAGTGTTGAATCTAAAGAGTTACCTAAAAACACTTGACAGTGTTCTCACTTTTCATTTCAGTTTAGCTTAATATTAGAAACTAGTTGGTTTTCAAAATGTGTTACTGGTCTGTTAGAATGTTAACAAGAAATTTGGATCTAGGCATGGGGTAGTATTTGATGCTGTAGGATTATTTACTATTCTCATTGTTTGAGGTGTTTTTTAATTTTATTTTACAGAGAACATAAAACCTGAACATTTTCAGTCTTAGCCATAACATTTTCAGTGTAGCCATTATGTTGTAATTTGTTGGCCTCTCTCCACTGTGTGCAGGTACTAAAATGAGTTTCTAAAGATTAAGCTTGAAAATGCATCTAGTAAAGCTAGACATGCAATTGGATGCTTAATTAGCTAGAAAATGCAATTGCATCTCACATGCCTACACAGTTGACCCCGCAGGCTTCTGTGTTTGTTTTATTTCTTTCTGTAAGTGTATGACAAAAATAAAATACTGTGTTATGGTATAGAAAATTGTGATGATGTGTGCAGTCTTTTAATGTCACTTAGAAGTCCTGCAGTTGGTTCTCTTTTACTGGCTGTTTCCACCTTACGCCTGAGCTTATTAAGATATTCTTGGCAGTGAGCCTCTCTGACAGGTTTTGAAAAGCTTTGCCTGCAAATCAAAAATGTTATGTGGAAGCCATATCATTGTAAACATACAAATACAGCCAGCAGAGTGTACCTCTATTTTTGGGTGATTTGGCCTCAAATGTGCAATGTAAATATGTTTTAGACTAGCAGAACTATATCTAAATGGGAAAACGGGTAAGTTATGTTTGTATAGCTGCATTCACATCTCTTCGTTGTGTTTAGGAAAGGTCATGTCTACTGTCATCAGTGATAAAATAAGTTGTGGTTAGTGGATCCCTGCCTCTTAGATGTATAATTACATTTCATAGGGACATTTTAGCTATATTTCAGTGGTGTGGTAAAACTTCCATTGTCATAAATGTAGATTTATTGCTGTGTAATCTTATGTATACTTTATACCTTGTAGCTGAAGTTGGTGGTTGGTTGGCATTTGACCTGCCAAAAATATCTGAGTTCATTTTTGTCGTGTGCGTTTGCCTGTTTGTTTGAACTGGTTGTATACAGTTTTAGCTGGTGACTGCTTTTTCTTCTTCAGAAGAGCAGATGGGAAAAAAAAAATCTATGATTGTGATTTTCTGTGATAAAAATGAAAAAAAAACCCCACTGCTAAATCTGTTTTCCAAGAATTATTAAAATAGAAGCACAGATTTTGGACATAATACTGTGGATGGGATTGTGTGGGGTTTTTTGTTTGGGAGATGGGGGGAGTTTTTTGTTCTTTTTCATTGTTTTTGGTTTTTTTAGATGAATACTGGCAGAATCATCCTGAACTCCATGATATCCCTATCTACTATGCCTCCTCTTTGGCAAAGAAGTGTATGGCTGTTTATCAGACGTACGTCAATGCCATGAATGACAAAATCCGCAAGCAAATTAACATCAACAATCCATTTGTTTTCAAGCATATTAGTAATCTGAAGGTAAGCTTTAGATAACGTTGTCTTAAAGAAGAAGAAGAAGGGTGACAGAAGAGTTCATATTTGCTGAATAGTTTGCATGTTTAATATCCTAATAGATGGATTAGGTACAGGTTATACCTGAGTTATCTGCTATCCCAGGGTTTAGAGGGCTGGCAGAGAGGAGCTTATGCCCCAACATTTCTTTCACTATAGGTCCCTGTGCTTGTAGTTTACTCCTTATGGGTATGAGCAAGAGGAAATTTCCTGCAAAAGGCACTTTTTCTGAGGATGGGGTATAACGTGTGAATGCAGGGCCCTTCTTGTACGTTGTTCAAGGGTGAAGCTGGGCCATGCTTCCTTTGAGTTGTGGTAACTGATGTTCTCACTGTCCACTCAGAGCATGGATCACTTCGATGACATTGGCCCAAGTGTTGTGATGGCGTCCCCAGGTATGATGCAAAGTGGCTTATCCAGGGAGTTGTTTGAGAGCTGGTGCACGGATAAGAGAAATGGAGTCATTATTGCAGGGTACTGCGTTGAAGGAACGCTCGCCAAGGTGAGTTGCTAATGCACCACAACTTCTTAATAACAGACAGTTTTCATGTTATGTTTAAAAAGAACTGGTCAATAGCAAGTGTCTTTACTTGGATTTGCTGACAAGATTGTTGTCAGGTACACATAATTACATAGTCAAAATTGATTGCTTTTGGCTAGTAGTAATGAAAAGTTCAGAAAATCTGCATATGGTCATTTCCAGTTATGTTATACAGAATAATCTTTTCTAGGAGCAGGTATCTTGTCATCAGAAAGAACAATTTCTCCATCTTTAGACCACTCCACCATTTGACTTTTTGAGACGGAAGCCCTAATCCTAATTCTAGGAGTCAATATTAAATCACTGAATCAATATTAAAACACTATTTGTGTGTCAGAGATTAGGCACATGTTGTGCCACTATCTGGTTGTAGAGAATGAAATCCTTCCTTCCAAATTCCAGCAGCTAAGGGGAACCGCAGCATCAAGTTTTGCCTTTAGAGATAGAAGTCAAAAACTTGTTACCATTTTGATGTAAAATTAGAGAGAGATGTATCTGGAAGAAGGATGAACTCCCAGATCTGCCTGAGGATGCACAAGATGAAATGGTGTGTATTGTGTGTGCTTTTCTCTTTTGTGAAATTTGAGAGATTTTTTTTCACCTCCTCACATTTTACATGGCTGCCAGTATAATTTTAATGATTTTTGAAATGTTAAGCATTAGTTATATGGCGACTACAGGAGGTTTTAATTTTTTTATTTAAAGTGTTTTTTTTTTCCCCTAGCACATCATGTCTGAACCTGAAGAGATCACAACTATGTCAGGACAAAAACTCCCACTGAAGATGTCTGTGGATTACATTTCTTTCTCTGCTCACACAGATTATCAACAAACTAGTGAATTTATCCGGGCCCTGAAGCCTCCACATGTGGTTAAGTATACATGCTGCCCATTTCTCCAGAGTGGGATTCACTGAACCAATTCACAGCCTTGAGTCAAGGCAGGGATTGGAGTCTAGCAGTAGCCAGCATTTCTGCGCTTTGGATAATAAAAGGTGGAGATTTTAACCATTTTTCCTCCTGCTACCTTACCAAAGTAAAAATGAACTTGCTCTGGAATGTCTCCTTGTGAGATACCTGGGGATGACTTTCCAAACAATGCTGTGGTCCATAATCTGTTTCAGCAGTGTTTTATGCAAGTAAGATACAGTATAGGACAACGTTAAGTTGGGGATGCTGATATTGGAATAATTGGGTGGAATTTGCTCCAAAATAAATAAGAAAACATTGATTGAAGGAATGTAGCAGAAAGTGAAAGACAAATGCAGCACTTGCAGGGAAAAGCATGAGCAAGTCATGGGAAGCAGGAGGTGTGAAGGACCAGAATGTGAAAGTGGGGACTGGGATCTGGAGGAGAAACAGTGTGCAGGCACAGATAAGAAAGAAAACAAAGCGTAACAGAAGAAAAGAGGATTTAACTTGGCAAAGAGTGACTTGTGAACTGTGAAGCATCCTCTCTAAATTGCATGTTTATTGATATTATTTACACTCAGACACAAAAATGTAAAGCTAACTAACTTTTATTGGTGAACTTAATACTTCCCTTTGATAATATAACAATGTATGAAAACTTAAATGGGCGCTCTGTAATGCACTCTGCTTGTTTGCTTGTATTCTTCAACTAATACTCAAGGTTGTGAAATCTTAGCCTTTGAATAATGCAGGGAATTCAGACGAACACAGAACTATAATTGAGCCAGTGTTGAGCACTGTGACCTCGTGAATTTGCATTTTTATAAAGATGAGACAGAATATGGCAGTTTTCTTGGATAATTTGTTTACTAGACATGTCTGGTTGAACAAATAACTTCTGCTAAAAGGAAAACTGTCTTTTCTATAGATTTTAGTTCATGGTGAGCAGAATGAAATGGCCAGATTGAAAGCAGCACTGATACGGGAATATGAGGATAATGATGAAGTTCATATAGAAGTTCATAATCCTAGGAATACTGAAGCTGTGACATTAAACTTCAGAGGAGAAAAACTTGCCAAGGTATGAAATCAGTGTTTTCTTATCTGTACAACAGTATTTTCTTCTGGGATAAAAACTGCATGTATTTTCTAAGCCTCTGTTTTTAATTGATTTCAAATTATGTGTTGTTTTCCAGGCACTCAAAGTTCAAAGTATGTGAATGTTTTGTGTTTAGTTGTATTTGGGGTTTGGTTTGGGGGTTTTTGTTTTGGTTGGGTTTTTTTTTTTTTTGGTTCCTCACTTCAAACTTTTTGTATTTCATCGCAGAATGTTTGCAGATTACTCTGACCTTCTCTTATTTTCAGAGTTAATTTTACACTCTGATTTTTCTGAGAAGACCGTATTTCATCTCCATAGTTACATTTAAGCTGTGAATACTTCAGACTGCCTCGTTGCACTGTATGTGTTTTTTCTTTCCAGGTAATGGGATCTTTAGCAGATAAGAAACCAGAGCAAGGACAGAGAATTTCTGGAATCCTAGTTAAAAGAAATTTTAATTATCACATCCTTTCTCCATGTGACCTCTCCAGTAAGTAAAGACAGTGATATGATCAGTAGATAATTGAAATTTACTGTGTCCTTCTTTTGTCATTAAAACATTTAAAATTCTGAATATTTTTTTTCTGTAATTTTGTATTTGATAAGCAATTAGTGAACATTTTGGTTTTATTTTGTTTTAGTTTTGCCTAAAGTTCTGAACTGTTGTAGTGAGTAGAAAGCCATTCAACTCATTGTTCACTCAACTTTAAAATCCTTTCTATTCTTTCTGTAATAGAAAAGAAGCAAAATTCCATTTCCCTTATGGTTACTTAAAACTTCTTCCTCTGCAAGAATATGCATAAAACATGCCAGTGAGAACCAAAGAGCACCTCAGTCAGTAGCCCTGCCAGTTTCTAAAATGTCATTAATTTTTAGTGTAAAAAGCTACAGAACAGTGAAAATATTTGTGTGGTCCTCCTGTGCTGTTTATTACTCAAGAAATTGATCTATTCTCAGAATAGAAGAAGAATTAAATGTAAGGTCAGAAGAGCTTGGGGAGAAGCAGTTCTGCTGTCCTAGTTCATTGTTTGCCTCTAATGGGTAGGATAATATAACAAGCTCTCACTGTTTTCCTAACCACAAATTTATTATTTATCTTATAGTAAATGCTCCACCTTCCTCTTTACAAATTGTCCTTTTCAACCTTCTTGTCTTAAATATACCAATGCCATTATTTATCCATAGTGGCAATTTAATTTTTTTTAGGAATTAAATTCAAAGGGATGATTTTTAACGTACTTTTAAAATTTCTTTCAGATTACACAGACTTGGCCATGAGCACTGTAACACAGACACAAGCCATTCCATACACGGGCCCTTTTAATCTGCTTTATTACCAGCTACAAAAACTTACTGGTATGTATTTGGAAAGATGTGCTCATGATTTATAGTGGGCAACTTCTGAAACAACTTCCAGTCTTCAGAGGTCTTCTGAGCAGAAGTTTCTTTGCCAGTAACTGTTTCATATTTTACAACTTCTATTAAATCATACAGCTTCTGCCAAATCCAGTTCATAAGTATGACGCATCTTTTTGGGGATTGTACTGTATTCATATTGCAAAATGATGAGCATATGGCAGGATATGGCCCGTTTTTGTCTCCTGTCAGCCCCCAGAGTGAGTGCTCTGCCTTCTCTGATGGAAACTTTATTATTTGATCTTTTCTCTCTAGCCCCAAGAATGGGTAATGCCATCCAATTAATAAAAACAAAAGCCATTTAAACCTGCCACTAGGATGATCCCTCATGCCCCTGTCCAGCTTTCTTAAAAGTTAGGGGCAGCTCATGTCCTACTCCATTAAAGGCACAGGCACTCTGCAGGTTCCCTTCCCAGATTTAAAGCTTAGAATTGTATTTTTTTTTCTCTAGTGTCAGAACCTAATTCATGTCACTGGTGAAGAGAAAACCAATATTCAGTTGGTGTTCAGGTCTCATAACCCAAGTGCTACCTGGCACACAAATGCTTTTGGTTTAAGCTCTCTGTTTATGTGAGCAGTGTGGGGGGTAAGAAGAGCTGGTTAATTCTGCAAATGGAGCACTAAATTTCTCGTTTGTTTTCTTTTTCATTGGTGTACTCACATCAGTGTACTAAGCTAGTCAAATGCGAGAATTCAAAACAAGTAAAATGGACAATATTAGCTACTCAAAAACCCTAAACAATCCAGAACAAAGAAAATAATATTGTCAGATAAGGAAATAGAGTATGTGCTTCCATTACGTGAGCTGCTCTGAGCAGTTGTGGTAATAACAAACAACCCCTCTTATCCTTAAAATTACCTATTTAATGTTAGTTTTGCTTTCAGTACAGTTTTATTATTGCTAACATTTGTTGTCACTTCTTAGGTGATGTAGAAGAAATAGAAATCCAACAAAAACCAGCCCTGAAGGTTTTCAAAAGTATTACTGTGATCCAGGAACCAGGCATGGTAGTCCTTGAGGTGGGCATTAGTGAAGCAGAAAGAAGTATTTTGTTCTCCAGTTTCTGCAAAATAATACCACGTAGATGTCATGCAGAATGCAATGTTTTAAGTATTTTTCTGTTTGATGATGAGTGACAGCTGGAACAAAGTCCCCTTGAGCTGTGTGGGTGTGTGTTGTTTGGTTTAGCTGCTGCCAGTTTCTTTTTTTGCCACAACTCATGAGTATAATGGCAGAGTCAGCGCCCTTTATTTATTTGGCAGATAGCAATTGGAAATAACGTCTAATGGCATTCCTTCCTCCCCAAAATAGTTATGGTAATTAATAATTATTTTGTAAATGTGCTCAGAAACATTCAACAGCTTGAATTTTTCATGGGAAGTCACTGGAATATACCAAGTTAAAGGTAATTCATAATTTGGTGTAAAATGTATGACAGTCATTTGAAGCTGGAATTCAAAGAAAAGCAAATAGGAGAATGCAATGAATGTGATATTGTCTTTATGCTGCATTATTCATTCAATCCAAATTATGACTTTATTTCTTTTCCCCTTCCAGTGGGTGGCAAATCCTGCTAATGACATGTATGCAGACACCGTGACAACAGTGATATTGGAAGTTCAGTCAAATCCCAAAATACAGAAAGGTACCAAGTTTAGTGTATGCCTATTTCACTGAGGCATTTCTTCTTATTTTTTTTTGCATCAAGCTTAGAGGGATATAATGCCTTACAATAGACTGCAATCCCCTTATTGTACTTATCTCCTTATGAAACTTATTAGGGAGTAAGATTTGCTACTTAAAAACAGAATTACAACTTGGTCTTTATTATTTGTGACATGTTCATTTGTTGAAACTTTCCCTTATATAGCAACTGGTGGAAAACATGACCTTATTTAAAATAAGTTAATTCTTAATCACTTTAGATTTTTGTGTATAAGCAATCTATGATATCTCATTTAAATATTTCCTTTTCTTGTTTGAAAGTTGTGATTGCCATTCATGAGTGGTATTCCTATGACTACTTTACATCAGAGTAAGGTAAACAATGCTGAAAACAGTCAGAGTAAATTCACAATTACACTTACACAGACCCTTTAATCAGTAATATTAGTGGATAGTCCTTATTTGGGGTAAAAGCATTCCAAAGAGTTCTTGAGCTTCTGTATTTTAGAGTGTGTTCACAGGATCACAAGAGATTGAATCAAAATATCTTAAGTTACTGTTGCTCAGCTGACCATTTGCCTGCTTTTACCTCATTTCCAGTATAAAGTTATATCTTGCATAGTACATTCAGTTACTGCATCTTATCTAAGGAATAGCAGATTTTTAAGCTATACTTGCTCGGTCTTTTGCATTTATAAAGTTCTTCAAAGAATTTCTAAGAAATTCTAACTACCACTGTTCAATTCTCTGAATTCTTCAGCTGATTTAGAAGTACTGAAAACTAGTTTTTCAGAAGAACTTAAATCTAAAGTTTTTTGTATCCATCAGTGAAAGAGGTACTAATTTTCACAATTAGCTCTTCCTACGAACTTCTGACTCCTTTAACAATCAAATACGTAAATAATTATGTTCAAAAGCAAATTACTTGTTTTAAACTACCTCTTAATTTTTATTTCAACTTCCCTATGCTGAGACGTCTTCCAGGAATGTCTGTGCTTATTATGACTCCTGACATTCGCTGTCCAGTGTTATTTTATGTATTCTCTGCATGTTCCTCACCTCCACGATGTGGTGTTTTCCTGTAATGAGAGAAAATGCAGTGTTTATAAACAGATGGTGAAAGTGGATTATTTTCTCTTTAAAGTAAGGGAAATGTGAGAAGTAGTGAGTGTTTACAACAAAAAGCAGAATTAAAAAGTGAGAACGTGACTTGCAAAGCTTTCTAGTTTAAAATGTGGTAAGTACAGGGAACATATAATTAAAATATGTGCATTTCTCTGATTCATCTTTTTTTAATATGTTTTCTTTATAAATGTTTAAGGACACATATTTTACATAGCCTTTGGATTGTTTTTCATGAAAGTCGGTTAGGAACTAGAATGCATCAATTAGTCATTTTTCCCTCCCAGCAAATGTCTGTGAAAGTAAAATTACTTTTTCTTTTCAGCTGCAGTAAACAAAATTTCAAAAAAAATAGATATGGATGTGTATAGGAAGAGAATGGAGATCATGCTTCAGTAAGTTGGTATATGCTTTTCTAAAGGAAAATCGTAACTGTTAATCATGTAAATAAAATAATTTTAGTATAATAGAGTTTAAAGATTTTTTTTTAAAACACTTCATGCAAATTTACTTCAGCTTAAATTTATGTGAAGGCAAGGAATTATGTGAAAAAAGAGGTACAGTAAAAACTTCTCAGCACCATTAAAATTTTGAATACAGGGCCCAGTTATTTCCTCCAGAAGCAGATTTTTGTCTCCCTAAATTATGCTACAAATGGTTAAGAAAAATAACTCTCTTTTAAAACTTACTCTGATGTGTATTCTGTTACTTATGTAGAAATCCTGCCTCTTTTGAAATCAAAGGAACCCTTCCCTTCTTTATGAGAAGATTGTTTTGGTAAAATACTTACTGTTACATGACACCCACTGTTATAATTTAGATTGATATTTGTTAATTACATCTGAGTGCATTAAGTAATATTTACTGAAAGGAACTCCGCTGACAAAGTGCCTTTGGAACCCCAGGGTTAATGGAAAAACCTAAGTGTGCTGTTTGGCCACATCTTACACTCATGGATCTTTGCTTTAGGGATATGTTTGGAGAGGATTGTGTGAGTTCCAAAGATGGCTCTGTCCTGTGCATCACAGTTGATGGGAAGACTGCAAACATTTCACTGGAGACTCGGGTATGTAGAGCAAAGCACTTGCTTTTGTGTGCACTGTGTTTGGCAGAGATGAGTCTCCTGCCTAGCACACAGTGCTGCCCAGAATACCATGTACCATTAGCTAAGGAAATGTTTTTGTGTTTGGTATCAAAACAGAGTGTTCTTAATTAAAAAAATGCTAGCAATGTTTATGCAGCAAATGCAGTAAATTTGGAAGAAAACCCAGTATTTTTCAGCAGCTCTCTAATTCTATGAATAAATGAATAAAGAAAGATTGTAGAGGAGAAACTGAGTTAACCCACAATTTTTTTAGAAAATGCTTTTAAAGCATAGGCTCTGGTCTGAATAATTGAACAATCACAGAGTAGGAATGACGTTAATAATTTTTTTTATCATTTTGAACGTTGATTAACTTGCGTGTTTAGGGTGAGCTTCTTTCCCTAGGAAGATTTGTTTCAGTAATAAATTAAGGCTTTTGGAGTTTTAATTTGTTGTAAATGTCATCATGGGTGTGCAAACATGATGATGTTTGCACACCCATGATGACATTTACAAGAAAAACTTTACCTGAGTACAGGTGCCTGTACCTCTGCAATCAGTGTGTGTGTTTTGCAGTATCAACCTTATACGGTGTGAGTGAATTCACAGATAAAATGAAATCTCCATGGACTGAATCTTGTGCGATTCTATTTAATTTTGAATTAATGTAATCTACAAAACTTAATGCATTTTACATAGTGATTTTGAAACAAGTTATTAATCAGACATAAGACTCAAGATTTAAGCTTCTTTTCCTCAGCAGAATTTGCCTTCTCTGGACTGCTCTACAGGCTGGCAGACCATTGAAAAACATACAGTGCTGCTTTTGATAATATTCATGACTAGTTTTTCCTTTCCCCTTATGAGCATTCTTCAAGTGCTGCAAAGGAGCATGAAGTGCCCATTATTCTAACATTGTTCTTTTTTTGTTCCCAGACAGTTGACTGTGAGCCAGGAAGTGAAGATGATGAATCCCTTCGTGAAATGGTGGAACTGGCTGCACAGAGGCTTTATGATGCCCTCAGCCCAGTATGCTGACCTCTGTAGATACCTAGGATGCCTAAAAAAAATATCTTTTAAATGTTCGATTTATTTGGACTGTTTTTTAAGAGTAAATAAAAAATTTTTTGTTCATTAAGTCAAACGTATCAGCTCTGTGAATATGAAACTGCTGAGTTATTTCAAATAATGGATCAGCAACTCATACCAACTGTATTTGTGCATATAGATCTAATTAAATCAGGCAAAGTGCGCCAAACACAGTGTGATATTCCTGAGGTAGCTGGGGTGGGTTGTGGCCAACCAGTAAGTCATGCTGAAAAATGCCCACAGAAAGCGACTGTGAGAAACAGAGTCTCAAAATATTATAAGTTTTAGAATAGGAATTTATTTATATGATAAAAGCAAGCAGTGCTGGGTGACAGGAGGGGACTTGCCCCTAAAGCCTGCCACCCCGAAAGCAAACATAGGCTCAATATTTATTGTAGTTACTTTATGCATATTCATTATACACAAACATAAACGTCATACATCATTACTTTAGGAATTCAACAGGTGTTAGTTATCTATCACAAGTTATAAATTTTCATAGCTTCAAAGTGTTAACAATCTTGTTAGCTGGGTTTGGTTTAGATAAAACTTATGTACAAGGGAAAAGGGAGGTAATCTGTTTCATGTGGCCTAATTAAGTTTTACAATTTATCCGCTCTCCTTCCTTCTCTAGGTCATATTGACCTTACATGTTCTTCTTTTAATTGGAATGTTTGCACGAATCATCTTTATTTATCACAGTGACTTTTCTACAAAAGAACTAAATGTTTCTCTTGTACACACAGCTTTTTTTCGTCCTTTTCTCAGCTGATTAAAATGGCATCTAAGAATCTTCATAGCAGTATTAGTATTCCTAGAATTAGTGTATTAGTATTAGCAGAATTAACAACAGCTTTCCCCCCCCCCTTTAGTTGTGTCGTTGGGTAAGTAAGGCTGTGAAGTCTTTTAAATGAGATAATTGCATTTTCTTAAAAAGGAAGTGCCTCTTTGGAGCAAATAAAAATGTTAAAATTACAGCCAGCACAAAGGGCGGGGGGATCTGTCCGCGGCGGCCCCTCTTCGCGGACCTCCCGCGATGAGGCTTTTAACGTGGGCTGGGGGCGATGAAACCTTCAGCGGGGAGCTGGGACCTGAACCCGGTTTTGAAGCTGAGGCGGGGCCTCCCCCGGCGCTGCCTCCCGCCCTCCGCCCGAGGGAGCGGCGCTGCCGCCTCCCGTCCCCCGCTGTTCCCGGCGGAAGCCCGGCCGCGGCCATGGCGCTGGCGGAGGCGGGAGCCCGCGGGCGGCTCCTGCGCTGGCCCCGCGTCCTGCTCCTCGGAGACTCCATGACTGAGGTAGCGGCCCCCCCCCGGCCCTGGCTCCGCAATTCCCGGGTGGAGCTCCGTGGCCGTCCCTGTTTCTCGTACCGGGGCCCGCAGCCCGGAAACATTCCCGGCGTTACCCTGAGCGCCGGTGCCAGGCGCGCGGCTTGGATTCGTTTGTAAGGGGAAAGCGGGACACCGTCCCTTGGGACTGCGGTCGCACCCCTGTTGGACCTGCCGTGAGGGTGTTCCGGGAGCCGCCACGGCTGGTGGGCGTTTATGAGATTTAGAGCCAGTTCGCAGAAATTCTTGAGGTCCCTGCGTCAGAGTAGCGGTGTGGTGAAGGTGTAGCTTGTGGCATTTCGGTGCCAGGGGCGTTTTCCAGGCCGGGAGCCCCGCGTGGTGTCTGTTCAGCCGCTGCCTGCCCCGGCTCCCGGTGCATCCCGGCTCCCGGTGCATCCCGGCTCCCGGTGCATCCCGGCTCTACAGATCTCTGCGTGCGGCTCGCCCAGCCCGGGGACGCGTTCTGTGCTGGCGTGACTGCACCACGGCCTGGAGAACATCTCCTTGGAGGCAACACCGGCTTTTTAGTGTTGATTTTGGGTCCCTGCCTTCTGCGTGGTGGAGGGGGTCACTGAGCTGCTCTGAAAAAAGACTTGGCCAGCGACTTCAGTTGGCTTTAATGGGAGATCGGTGTCTAAACCCACTCACTGTGCAGAATTGTAGCAGGGAGGGTGGTGCAGCGGTGGGAATAAGGAGAAAGGGTTCATTTTTCCGCTGCTGTAAGAGGTAGGCATCACACTGCACTCTGAAGCAGCATGCAGAGAGAGGAGTTTTGAGAGGTGCTCTCCTGGATGGAAGCACAGTGAAAGGATCTTAGAAATAAAGTAGAAAAATATTACTAACGAAACAAAACAAACCCTCAGTGGCCAAAATGAAACTACAGTCTGTCAGCAGTCAGTTTTGATTTTGAAGGGGCTGCAGGGTCTGTAGGTACAGCCCCGTGTTGCCTTGGATGCCACTGATGTGAATGGGTAAGACCAGCACTGTTTGACCTCGGAGGGAGCGGGCAGGGAGGCAGTAAGGAGGGAGTAAGCGCTGCTGCAGCAGTGCCAGAGGCCATGCACAGAAAAAAGCTTTTGAGGAGGGAAGGTGCCAGTGGTGGGACTGACCTCTGGGGGAGCGAGTTCTAACCATTTTCCTTGCTTTCAGTACTCCTTCCAGGAAAACGGCTGGGGGGCATACCTTGCTGACAGACTGGTCAGGTGAGAGCTTAAATTTCAAAAGTAATTTCTAGCATGCAGAAAGTCGTGCAACTTTTCTAAATGAAAACCAAGATAAGTTAATATTTAATGTATATTTATTTATTAACATTTATTTATTCAGCGAAGTGAATCTGCTTTGGTGGCAGCGTATCCAGTACTGGTGGAAATAATCATTGGGTGTTTTTACTCAAAGCTTAAGTGGAAAGAAAAAAACTCCTTAGTGATTATCAGGATTGTTGTTCTGGTTCCGTAGTATGACAGGTAAATACTAAATGTGCAGTCTGTGCGTGCACGTTCGAAGCGTGATCCCACTGAAAACTCCTGTGACATCTCATTTTTCCTCAGAGGGATGGAGGCAGATATCCTGAAAGAATGGTTCAGAACTTCCCAAGTTTTGTTCTGGTGGACAGAGGAGAGATGTTCTTTTTGATATGCTTCTCTGTTTCAGAAAATGTGATGTTGTGAACCGTGGGATCTCGGGGTACAACACCAGATGGGCTAAATTGATTCTTCCAAGACTGATCACTGAAAGTACTAGTGCTGAAAGTATTGTTGCCGTTACTATTTTCTTTGGAGCTAATGACAGTGCTTTGAAAGGTAGGGTAGCTTTCTTCCTGTCCTCTTTTTTTCCATGACCTGATCTCTTAAGACAGTTTTACAGTTTAGCAGAGAAGGCAGAACATTTTGTAGGCTTTTCCTACCACTTCTCGGGGAACTGGTTTCTCTTTTTTCATTTATACAGTGGATGGTTTTCAGTCTTTCTTTTTCTTTTTTTTTTTTGGTATTTAAACCATGCAGCGCCTTCCATTTCTCTCCCTCTCACCAAGTTTTAGTATTAAAAAAGTAAATTTCAGGGTGCTCAGGAATTAGTTGTATAGCGGTCACCTAAAACTGGAGTTCAGCTGGTTTTTATGGCTTTAAAAGAGTTTGAGTCCTTGGCAGATGAGCTGAGGAAATGAGGGAAAGTAGCATTTGGATTCTCTTTCAGATAAGCACGCGGAGCTAGTCTAATCAAAATGATAACATCAGTGCAGAAAGGACTGACTGCATGTCTGCGGGACTTTCCAAAATTTTCTCTGCATTCAAGAGAGTTAAAAATCTTAGGTCTTGGTTCAGGTGAGATTTGAGGTGATTATCTGATCTAATTTACGGAGTTGTAAGAAAAAGCATCTTGGGAAAAAACAGGTGGTTTTTTTCCCCTTTGCCTTGTGTGTGTTAGTTGGAGTGCTGTGTTGAAAGTTTTGATTTGTCTCCTTTGGATATTGAGAAACAGCATTTTCCTACCATACCTCTTGAATCCATGGACAAGGTGGGCTGCATACTGGGAATGAGCATCCACAGTCATATGCTGTGTAAAAGTCCCGATATGTTGTGTAATGAACCTGTGACACATAATAAATAAACCTGTAAGGATCTCAACACCACTAATGCATGTGCTCCACCCTCACAGATCTGAACCCTAAGCAACACGTTCCTTTGGAGGAATATGCTGCGAACCTAAAGAGCATGATACAGTATCTGAAGTCAGTAGACATTACTGAAGACAGGATTATTTTGATAACACCACCACCTCTTCAGGAATCAGCTTGGGAAAAGGCGTGTCTTGCCAAAGGTAAGTGAATGATGTGGATGGGCAGAATTTGTGCATTTTACCAGCAGAGTGTAAGTTACTGATCCCAGGTTGGCAGATGATTTCCTTTGTGCTTGTGCCAGATTGCAGCCGTGTTCTCAGAGGTGATGGAAAAGGACTGCTGGCTGTTATGCTAAACAACTTTTGGATAAGCTTGTGGAGTAACTACCAACTAATTACCAACATCCTTTCCAAAGTGTTGATTGATCTGTTCATGCGTAGAACTGACAGAGGTGGCTGTCCTCTTAAGAACATGGGTTTTGACAAGATGTCCTAGGCATATTACATTATGTCCCAGCAGCTTCCAAAATAATATAAATAGTGGAAGATATTTTGGTATTTTGTGCCTTAGAATGTTTTATACTAGTCACAGCAGATTTCATATCTGTTTGGATAAGCAGTAATATCTTAGCCAGGTGTATTTTGAATTAAAAAAAATCAAAACCAGATTAGCATCTAAGGATGCTAATAAAAGTACCTGAAAAAGAATAAAAAGGTGGTTAAATGATTTCCTGTTGTGTTGTTCAAGCTAGCTCTAATTTTAGAGACATAACAGTGCTGCTTACTTCGTGTTACTGAGCTGGTGGAAATTGCCATAATCCCACTGACTCCACTGGCAGTTTTGTCTTTTCTGTTGGGACAGCTTGTCCAGTTCTCGTGCATTTATAAAAGACTTTTGAGTTAGGTCAGGCAAATATAGAGCTGTCACCTTAGTGGCAGGGTTTTCTCTAATTTAGGTGGTGTTGCATATCCTGAGTTGTGCTTTCAGTCAAAGCAGTGACACTCTGAAGATGACCACATGTTTAAATTGCACATGCTCCTGCAGAGCTACACATTGAGAGCGGGTGTGTGCTTGTGTGCTTCCAGAAGGAATGAGAAGATGAAACTGTTGAGAAATAATCCTAATGATGAAAGAAAAGGCAAAGGGAAAATAAGAAATTATCAACTGTTAGATTGCAAGTCACAGAGAGGGAGAGAGATGGGTCTGCAAGGCCTCACCTGGGAGGTGAGGTTGTGATCAGTACGGGGAATTTGGCAGCAAAGGGAGGTCTCTGTGGTGGAGGCTGAATGAGCTGAAAGGCCACTCTGTCTGTGGGAGAGGTGAGCCAGGAAGAAAGCTGAGAAGAGCCAGAGTTAGGAAACAAAGGGCCAATGAGGCTGCCAGAGATATTTTTACCATGAAAAGAAATGATGGGAAGAAAGATGTCAGTTATGAAGAAGTGGAAATCATCAGAGGCAAGGAGAGAGTTGAGTAGGAGTTGATGAATTGCACTTCAGGTCCCATTAAAAAACTCCCCAACATAACTTGGTGATATCCTGCCCCAGAGCTTCCCTGTGGTCCGTGCAGAACTGCTGGCTTAGAGCAGCTGGCACTGGGCACATACTGAAGGTCCAGCTCCCGGTGTCACTGAGTGCACAGATGCAGCAGCTGTGAGTGCTGGTGAAGCTTTGGACCCAAATGTGCCCCACTCTCACCAGCATGTTGCAGCTGCTGCAAGGAGCTGTTAAATATGGGAAGTCAGCCAAAAAGCAGGAGACAAACTTGTAAATGGATTTACATTTAGTTTACTCTTCTGCCTGCTGTTAGCAGGTATATGAAGAGTTTTAAATCTATGCACTGATGTCGCCTGAAGATTGCCAGAAGGTGAGAGCGCTGAGGAATACAGGTGTAAGAGCCGTGCTGTGTGCTTGGTGCTCTTGCCTCACACCTGTTGCACGTTTCTTAACGAGTCATTTTCAAATTACTCAAAAACAAAAGGTGCCCTGAAAGGCACCACACAGGCTTTACTTCTGGCCATTTACTTGCAGTGCTTTGGATTTAGTTTGTAATTGGTTATGTCTGCTGGTTTAACAAATTGTGCCACAGAAGGCTGAAATCAAACTGTACCAGTCGCGGTTGCGAGGTGTTCTCTTTGTTTCTGGTTGGTAGGTGACAAACTAAACCGCTGCAATGCCACCACCGGGCAGTACGCCCAGGCCTGTGTCCAGGTCGCCAAGGACTGCGGGACGGACGTGCTCGACCTCTGGACACTGATGCAAAAGAATCAGGTGTGGTGGAATGAGAAAAGTTTCAACACTGTCATGAATTGTGAAATGCATTATTTAGCATAGAGGAGCTGGTGGTGCTGCATTAACACTGACATGACAAAATATATCCAAGTTACACTTTGGGGAAGGAAAAGAGTAATCCAGAATGCTTCATGGTGAGCGATGAGAAATAAAGCTTAATATGGCTGGCCATGATACTTGGTTAGCAGATGTCCCATGAGCATTACATGTAAATAACCTTTTCCTTGGACATGAGTCATGGAATAGATTGAGCATCACTCAGTCTTTTCCTCATGAGTAGCAGTGACTTCAGCCATCAGAACATTCTCTTAATATATTAGCAGAAATGGTGAAAAATAGAATCAATATATATATACAGCAACTGGCTTTGAAGAATTACTCCAAACTTTCTCTTTGCAACTAGCAAATACACTAATCCATGTTTTTGACCTCCCCTGTAGGATTTCTCTGCCTATTTGTCTGATGGTCTTCATTTATCACCAAAAGGCAGCAGCTTTCTGGCAGCTCAGCTTTGGTCACACCTGGAAAACAAAGTGTCTGCTCTTCCTTCTCTGCTTCCTTACTGGCGTGATGTGGACCATACAAACCCCGAGGCCAGTCTCCTGTGAGATCCCTGCAGCGAGGAGCCAAGGCAGCCACGCCAGACACATCCAGCCTGTTAGCCAGCAATGTCCTGCAAACATTGTGTCCTCAGGGAATGGGATATGGGGGGAGCTTCTGTCAATGCTCTTCTCTGTCAGCTTCTCTTAGTCTGTGGGAGAATAAAGATGAGACCACTTGGGATGTGTTCTGGGCTGTTCATGCTGCTTGGTGCCAGGGATGAGCAGCTCTTTCCTTGGAAGACTCAGAGGAAAATTACTGTCTCAGCTGCTTTGTGGCCAAGGGACAGAGGCTTCCATGAGCAGTTCCTGTCCTGAGCTTTGGGGGCTGCACTTTGATTAATACCATCTACTTGCTTGAAACACTTAGGAGCTGATAAGAGGCAATAGCATGGAGTTTGTCAAGACCCATTGTCAGTCCAGGTTAATTTATTTGGATGCAAAATGGCAGGAAAAGCAGTCCTCTGAGCTTTACTGAGGATTTGATAGTGATACAGTGTCATTCAGAGCAGGGGTTGTAAGTTTAAGTTCCTTCAGCACCCAGCAGCAGCTTTACACTTGGCACTTCTGTATAGGCACAGATTTCAAAGCAGTGCATGTTTTTGGATAGTATAAAACTGGTGATGTACGAGCTCGGAAGAATTACCTGAAAGGCTCTGCATCTCTGCTGACAAAGCTGCACCATTTGTCATTTGCCATCAAGTTAAGGAGAATCTTTCAGGTGAGCTTTGGGATTCATCCATAATTTAACAACTGATATAACAGGTGAGTACTGCAGACTTTGCATAGTTTTTGACTAGGAGAACACAAACTACAAAACTACCTTTACAAAATGAGAAAGAAAAAAAAAATTGCCTGAAACTTAGATGAAATTCAATGAGTATGGAAAAAAATGGTTTGAAAAATAATTGGCTAGAAAGCCAGATAGCAACAAAAATGAGGATGGTGCATAAAAATCAAATAGTTTATCGTTGCAAACAAAACCCCTCCATAATTGAGGTCTTTTATTAACAGGATGGCACAGAAGAGCTGTGTTTATCGTGCATTTATTATTTATTTATTGGGTGAGACAGAGACTGATGAGAGGATCTCATGATGTCCTCCACTGTTAGTGCCATGAGGCTGCCTTTGCTTCATTAAGTAACTAGGACAAGTTGGCCAAAATCCATCATCTACTGTGTAATAGTTTTATAAACTGGAGCATAAGTAGTTACTTGTCATGTGCCTGAAGCCAGACCAGAAGCTAGTTTGATTTATAAATATTTATGAGTATTAAAGTGACTGTCCTTTCTGTAATAAATGCTTACAGTAAAGACTGTCTGAACAGTGAAAGCTGCTCCCTGTGGGAAGCTGTGAATCTTACTGCCTTAGATGTTACAAACCAGCCATGCAAATACCTCTTTCAGTTTCTGGAATGCAGCTCAGATTGGGGCTGGATTCAGTGATTTCCAAGGCTTGCTCCAACCCTGTATTTTCATGCTCCCAAGCACCTGTCACTGCCTGGTTTTCACCTGGGATGGAAAGACCTTCGTACTGAGAACATGTACTTACAGATTTGCTACCTGAAAAGGCATTTGAGCACACCCCCATACCTTAGGCATTAACTTCACCATCTGAACTGATAATCCACAGGACACATGGCAAGACCAACTCCATCCCCAGCAGGAAGCAGGGCAGGCCTTGGGATGCCAGTCTGTACCAGAGATGCTCTGGGTCTGGCCTCCACAGCAGCTGAGTTTCAGAAAGGAGTTTAGAAATGCCTGGCTGCATGCCAGACTTTTAACTCAGAATGTGACAGCTGAAGAATGGAGATCTTTTCTGAAAGGACTGCACAGAAACAGCTCTTGTTTAACTGATTTTTAATATAAAAAGTTTTTATTTCGTTGGGAATTAAATTAACTCCTCACACACGTACTTTGCATTGAATCAAAAAAAGAAAACTCAAAAAACAAACAACCCCAAACAAAGTTCAAAGCCAGTATATAAAACACAATAGCTAGTCAGATAGGAATACCATAAGGCACACGTTCAAGTATTAGTGTAACAAGTATCCTTGGGTGGGGAGGAGCAGGGGCACTCACACAACCTTCCAGCACAGGTTTGGTTCCTTTCCCTCGTGTTTAAAAACAGGCTCACTGCAGGCTGAGGTACCCCTGTGGCGGAGTCGAGGCTTGTAACAGTTAAACAGTTCTGCCCTTGGTCACCTTCTGTCAGTTTTATCAGATTACTGGGGGAGAAAACAGATGCACAATGAAGGTGCTGCTGTGCTATCAAGACAGTTGCTCTGTGACTCCACTGTGTCAGTCCAGCTGCTACTAAGCTAAAACAATGCTCACATGGCAGTCCCAGCTCACCTGGCTCCAGGTGTACAGAGGACACCATCCCATTACCAACTTTTAACAAACTTTGCTACCTGTGTGAGAATTTGAATTCACAAAGTCTCCTCCTTAGACTTACCCTGCAAGTTTTAACAAAGGTTTCTTCATTTCTTTACTAAATTCACAATTGTTTTTAAACAAATGCCTCCCCTGCAATTGAGTGATTCCTCCCCCACCTTGTTCAGGCAGTAGGAGCTTCCAAAGGCCACACAGACCACAGGAAACGGAGAGACAGCCATTTGAACATTTCAACAATAGTGTTGCCTATTTCAAAATTACATTTGGAGAAACATTTCTGCACCAAAACAACTGCTGTAAACAGCATTTTAAAACGTCATCACCTGCATAAATGATTTCTCCCCTTACACTTCTTTCTCCTACCAGGCACCTGTGACACACAAACTCTTAGTGCAGAGGGGGAAGCTCCCAACAAAAGCTACAAAGACAAGAAAACCTCATTGCTGAGGCAAAAGGGTTTCATGCTAGAGGAGCATCTCCCATGCACTGTATAAGTTTAACTGCTTCTGTGATCCTTTTATTTATTCAGAAGCTGTGTATCCTAAGCTTCTTTACTCTGATTATGCATTTCATTGAATGCTGCAAGATTGTATTTCTATCTGTTTCTTTACTCTTATTCTGTTCTCAAGGCATTTTCGTAGGCTTTTGCTTACATGTACCTTAAATTGCTAACTGGTCTACTCTATATGGAACATACTGCAGTGTTTTCATTTTGGTTTTAAAAGCCCCTTAATTTTGTCTATCAGTGCTGTCAGACTACAAAATATTAAATTATAAAAAAAGGCTGATATACACAGTCCAGTATCCATCAGGATACTTGGTTTTGCACCACAGGTTGAAGGAAATGTTAAAGGTGAAGGAAACAGAAGAACAAATCCAAAAAGCTTCAAAAAATGAGCCAGTTCTAGTTTGGATTTTCCTTTTTAAAAGATATAATGCTCTAATAAATGTAATTTAAGGAAGGTCATACACATGACCAGCATCTGCAGTAGGTCACTTCCTTATTCTCCCACTCCCTCACAAAAATATATACACATATATTTATATTTATAGAAATGAAATGGTTTTAGATCCTTTTTTTGCAGACACAAGCTGTACATTTGGAAGGCAGTAAGACACTAGCATTCTGTTTCTTTGCTGTCCACGCGGTTCTGGCGCTGCAGTTTAAAGGATGAAGCTTTCTCACTCCTAATGACAGGATGGTCTGTCAAGTCCTCAAAAGATTTGGCGGCTGAGCTGCTATTTGGGAAAGGGTCCTTCTCAAAGGCATCCTCGTCGATGTGGGAGTCGGTGCTGGGGTCCTCCTGGATGGTGTCCATCCTTTGGTGGTCCTGTTTGGGTGCCGTGGCCACGGCAGGGGCAGCCGTGAGGGGCTGCATCGGCTGGTGCCGGCTCGTCGACTGCGCCGTGGGGAAGGGCTTGATGATCCGAACAGAGGCAGAGTCCAGGCTGCTGAGCATCTCCACGTTCTGCAAGACACAAGCAGCCATGTCACTGGAAAAAAACCCACCAGGACCAAGTCCAGGGTTCAGGTTTTGCGTCGTTTTTCGAAGGAAGGAGGCACCTTCAGAGGAGCACCTCCACTCCTGTTAGGATGGTTTAAAGGCTACCACATCCCCCCTCCAGTCCCTGAAAGCAGAAAGGTCATTTTATTTCTGCTTCTTCCTTCTCTGCATAAAGCACCACAGCCTCACTGGGACAGAGCTGACTCAGCCCCATCTCCTCCAGGCCCAACACTGCTTTGGCAAAACCTAAGACTAGAATTGCAGGGTCAAGCCGGATGACAGAGAGCTCAGTGCAGGGAAATAGTCCAAGCTACAGCTTATTCCACTTCTCCAACCTGGAGAGTTCCTGATTTCATGTGCAAGACATTGCCCTGAACACAAGGTCAAAGACTGGAAGGACCAGTAGCATCACAATCAAATTCTGCAACCCAGATTAAGAAAAAAGTCCATTGATTTCTGCTTCTTTTTGAGCATGGTTTGAAAAACATCTAGAGATTTCTAGGCATAAAAAAATCCCCACGGACTTCAGCAAATCCTAGTACTGGGCAGGATGAGATGTTTACTTGCTACCAGTACTGCATTTCCCAACTGCTCTATCCTCAGCAGATCCAGATCTGTTTGTTAAACTGTTGCTGGTGCAAGGAGCCCATTAACTACATCTGTGCTCTCTCACTACACCTGCTTCTGGGATTTTCATAACTGAATGCAGGTAAAAAGCTCTAAGGTGGCTTTTCTCACGGCATTCAGGACCAGCTATGGGGCACTCAAACTAAGATCACCTTCAGTTCTGTCAGGGTAGAGGAGAGAGGCAGTCTGCCTCAGTGGTCTCTGACTTCAGTATGCTTCCCTCAGCGGTTGTACATGGAAGAGCTCTGCAAGGCTTTTTTTTTTCCCCCTCCCCTTACAAAGTGACATTACCTTAATCGAATGTTTCAATTATTAATAAGAAATGGGTTGTCAAAGCACAGGAAGGGATACCCAAAAATCTATGTCAGAAGGTGTCCTGTGCTGGACCACGATTAAAATTTATCTTGGCACTTTCTTGCTTTTCCCCTCGCCCAGCTCAGTATCTGCAAGGTGGGAAGTGAGTGGGCCCCTTGAGCAACTGAAAGGCACATCTGGTCTCTAGAAGCTGCCCCCTGCAAACAGCCATTCTGCAGCAAAGACAGGGCATTTTGCAGAGATTTTTGAGCCTCGCGTAGTTCACTGACACCACTTGGCTGGGAACAGGCGGCCTGTGGCTGAAGCTGCCGAGTGACCTGTACCGAGGGGATTCTGCACGCGGTGCTCTGCAGAGCAGCTTCCTGCCCCAGAGAGCTGCTCTGGCAACAAGGCACAGCTCTGACAGGAAGGAAGAATCGACCCCACCAAGCTGCACTGCTGGATATAGTGAGCACAGGCTTGTTCAGAAATGGCTTCCCCTCAGACTGATCCACCGTTGCAGTGCAAGGCTCCAGGTCTCTCTGTTATCATTCCTTTAACAAATCCCCCGTAGACACTCAAGGTTCAGGTTTTCCAGTACACATTGGAGAGCCTTCTGTCAGTTCAGGTTCAGACAGCAACTTACACTGGGGCAAAACAGGGACTTTGTGTTCTCCTCATACTGCTTGTCCAATTTCTTGTCCTATTGGAAAACAAACAAAAGCAAACCAAAACACACAAACACGAAGTAAGAAAGTTAATTTCCCAATGGCAAAGTCCCTGTCCCCTTTTTTTCTGCAGGGATACAGCACTGTATGGGGCTCTTTTCCCTTCCCTTCCCTCCCATGCCTTCCCATCCATCCCAGGACTGCTTGTGGATGCAGCACTCCTCTGCTCTAAACCCACACTGTTGATGATAGCACGCCACATGCCCATGATCCCAGTTGTCAAAAGCTCTCCCCTTCTCTTTACCCATCCACCCAAACTCAACCAAGACCACTTCCCAGACTAGGTCTTCCCTCAAATATGGGTGTCTTATTTTTTAACAGGGCTTTAGAAAACTTTAACTGTAATGATAAAGTTACCAAAATTATACTTGGGTAGAATTCAGGAGGCAGAGAAAGAAAATCTGCCTGGGAAAGAACGAGAAGGGCTCCAGAGAATAGTCATGGGAGCACAGGGTCTGCCAGCCCTGGCAGAGTTTAGCAGGATTTTTGCCTACTGCAGGAGCAGTAAGCCTTACATATGCTGGATTTCCCCACAGGATTTACTAAAGGCTTCCCATTGCTTTCTCCCACAGACATCCACAGACATCTGCCATTTCATGGATGAAGGGAACACTTCTTACAGCAAAATCCAACAGAGCAGTCATCTCAAAGACAGCTTACTCACCACACAGTGCACAAGGATGCTGAGAGGAATCCAAAACAGTAAGGAGAAGACAAGCACAGAGCCCACTATATTATCCGCTAGGAACTTCCCTGTGAAACCAGTTCAAATCTGTCAGTTACCTACCAAATACTGTTTCATGAACATACACATCTATCCCCATCCTACAGCCACTGCTCAGCAACTGAAGCCTCAGAATTCCTCAGAGGAGCACAGGCTGCAGGAGTAGGCAAAGACAAAATGATAAAATTTTCTAAAATGATATATAATGTTAAAAATAACAGGTTTTTTCTTCTGTTGTTCTCTGATAAGAAACACTGTCAGGCTGTAACATGTAATATGAGTTGCTTGGGAGCGGTCTACACTGAGTCAGCCAAGCTGCCCCTCTCAGGTGTACAAGACACACTGCAAGTCCATCACCCAGTTCTGATGCAGCAGTCATGTGATAAGTACCTGCCTCCCCAAACTAAATATTTGAATGCCAAAGATTCACAAACTGCCTCTATCCAAGCAGGCTCAACAGCTTTAACAATTATCTAGGAAACAATTTTTTGTCCCTGGGGTTCAAGATTGAAAGTCCCAAGCCCAGATAATTGCACTGTGGAGGCAGTGTCACAGTGAGCACATGCAGATACCACTCATTACACAGCACTGGCTTATTAACGGGGTTTGTCTGGTCCCAGTAACACAGAGTGAGACACCAGGGGTGACACCGGGGCTGAGGTGACACCTGCCTGGATTGCACAGTGAGGATCAGCACCAAGGGGCCCCCTCACAGCAACTCAGCACAGGCACACACTGAGTGTGTGTGACCTCAGTGTTTTCTTAAATGACAGAGAAAGGAAGTGTCCCCTCCCAATCTGTTGACATTTAAACCCCACTGAGAGGCCCACTTTGTACCACACTGAATCTTGCTGACCTCTAAAGAGACTGTCTTACTTCCTTTCTCTAACTGACCTACTTGTTGGTATTCAGACAAGAAGCTATAACTTCCCTCACAAGCTTGGAAGATGCCTAGATAGAAAATAACAGAGTGAAAAAACGCAAAATGATCCCCCATCCTTTCAGCTTTGAAAAGCAAGTTCAGTATTGTCAAACTTCAGGCAAAAATACACTTAGATACATCAAACACAGCTACTGGCTGCCCTTGTACATGGGTGAATAAAACCAGCCAGCTAACTCCCTCTGAGGCTTTAGAGGTTTGTGTCATGAACTCAAAAACCCCCAAAAGATATGGTTATGTATCTTACCAAAAGTATTGATGCTGAGTTGGTCTATGAAATCCCAAAATCGTTCAATCACATCCTGTACTTGCTTCTCGCATTTGCCCTGCAAAAGTAACAAAATGATCTTACGCTACCTAAGCATTAACTACTGCCTTCTTGGTGAGGGAAGGAGATACAAGCACGGTAATGAAATAAGAACTACAGACTCAGCAGGATTTGACTTGCATTTCAAATACACATTTACACTCATGCCCAATAGCAGCAGTCCATTTTTACTGCCTTTAGTTTTGGCAGAACAGTTTCAATTTGATTGCTATTTGAAACAGATGAAGTTTTAAAGCTTGAAATGTGCAAAACCCCATCTTTGGCCCATGTTATGGGAGATAAAACTGAAGTTTCTAGAGGGATGTAAGCTCTGGAAGCCTCAGATCCCATTACCCCTGGAGAAGGCTGCAGCTCTCAGGAGCTCGCAGTTACAGACAGACTCACTGCCAGATTTGGCTGTGGTGGTTTAACACAGTAGATCATTGGTCTTCCAGTTCTGCCAGCAGAAGGGCTGCAACATGCCCTCCTAAATTCACTTCTGCTCACACCCAGTTTAGCTCCAACCACTGGGGTCTGCAGGTGACGTGACTGTGCAGCTGCACCATGGGAAAGGCCACTGAGTGCCAGAAAACCACCAGTCTCCCTGCCAAGGGCTCACACTGCCCCTTCCAGATACTGCCAGCTGGATTTTTGTGTGATTGCTAGCTGACCTGAATGATTTAGAGTCAAAAATTACATTAATTGGGCTAATGTGAACAACTGTAAGGGCAAGTGCTGCAAACCTAGCCAAGCTTATGGCAGTGCTCATTCACCTGCTTCGCAAGCTGGCTGAGCTGTGGGGAGCAGCAGCAGAGGGTAAAATAAGCAGGTGCAGAAGGTAACAGCTTCGCCTTGCACAGATCTCTGCAGAACTAACTTCCATCTGCAGCTTCCAACACCCTTTACCCCGTGAAGAGATACTCTGGCTTCTCTTCACCAGCACAGTCCTCCCCAAGGACTCACACCCCCAGCCAGAGCAGAGCTGGGAACACTTACATTGGTGTCACAGAATCCCACGGTGCAAGGCTTCCCCTTGCGCAGGAACAGGAACTGGTCATTGGCATCAACGTACGGAGTGCACCTGTCCTGCTCGTCCCGGCAGCACACCTTGCAGGAATTATCTGTTTCTGTAGTAGAGCAACAAACTCATTCCTTGGAAGCACCAAAAGTCACCTGCAACCCACAACCCCATGTGCCCCCTGGCTGACTGTGTTCCTGAACAGCTTCTCCACAGGGAAGGCAGGACTGTGTGAGTCACCCAGTTTCAGGCACTCTGATGACCAAGCCTAAAACTCAATCACATGCTCTGTGCAACTGGGGGTACACTGGGACCGAGCTCTCCAAGCTGAAATCCCAACACTGCAGGCATCAACAGGCCAGTGAAGAGGTTCAAAACACATGCACAAAGAGAGATTTAAATATTCCTTGGGGTCTAAGTCTTCTAGACACCTTTCTCCTCAGCTATGCCCTCCATCTCAAACAGTGTGGCTCACAGCAGTTCCTTGCACTACCTCTGTGAAGCTTTCCACCTACTCCCAGCTGCTTTACCACATTGAAAGAGATGATACAGAGAGCAGGCAAGCAGGAAAACTTACTGGGCAGAAGACTAAGACAGGCAGGTTTGCAGTGGCAGGGACTGGACTTAGGGATCCTATGTTCTCAAAGCACTTTAACCTCTTTGAAATCTTTAAGTACTCAGATGCCTGGTCCAGAGGTTGGTCAGGATCTCTTTATAATCCCTCCCATCCACCTGTGGCAGAGGTGGAAGGTAGGAGAGTGTCTTCTTTAGCTGGAGTGTCAGACCATAAGTCTCATCTTAATGTTTTCTACCCAGACCACCAGAAGACAGGAGGACATTCACATTCCTTTTTCAATCAGAAAACACCTGACAATACCCAACCGTTGAAACTTTTCCAGAAACCACAAGCTCAGCCCTCCCACAGGCCATCCCGCAGCACAGCCAGTGCTCCCCACAGAGCAGAGATGAGGCACATTCCAGTTCAGCCCCGGGTCACCCACCGTTGCACGCACACGACCGTAGGTTCTTCTCCCTCTCGCAGAAAGGGACACACTCGCCATCCTTGCACTTTCCCATGTCCACACAGACGGTGTCATCTGGAGCATTCCCTGGAGGGGGACACTCGCTGCTGTTCCCTACAGATGGAAGTCAGCAGAGTGGGAAGGCTGCGTTAGAGGAAAGGGCAGAGCACCTAAGTGTGCAGAAGAAAAAGGGAAAATAATGGAAATACAGACTTATCCCAGGGGAACCCCAATAGCTTGTTCTTGGCTTTCATCTGCAGGCTGCCTGCCAACTGCTCCGAGAGGCAGCAGAAGCTCTGGAGGCTTTCAACAGCTCGGGCATTGTGGCACTGGCAACCATGCAGTAGGTGCAGACCCTGGAGGCACTCTCAGCAAAGCAGACACTGACTTGACTCCCTGCCTCCAGGAAAGATTATGAAGAAGTAAACAAGTGGGGAAGTGAAGCAGAGTTGCAGTAATTCCACCTTTTCTATGACAAAATTAATTCTTGTCCCCTCCCAGGGAAACACACTGTTTTGGTTTTTCTTCTTTCAAAGGAAAGAAACAAGAAAAAAAAAAGGAAAAAAAAAAATCAACATTTTTCATGTTCTTCTGGGCAATAAATCACCAAGTGACTCCTGGACTACAATGAAACTCATTATAGGACCCTTTTGTGACGCTTAACCGGTCTCTAAAATTACATGTACCGGATGGATAAAGGGCACTAGACTGAAAGTGGGCTGAACAGGACAACTGAGCCTGGAGCGCTTGGCTGGCTGACATACAGGGGACAGAACCACATCCTACCAGTGCAAAAAGACTCTCCTTTACAAGTGGCATTTATGGCTTCTTGGCATTTCTTCTGTGCACTTTCAAACTGGCAGCCTTTACAGCAGGGACTGTTCCGATCACTGGGGAAAGATCAAAATGAAAGAAACAAATATTAAGCAATTTTAAAATAATAAGTACAAGTGTGACAAAACCAGAGAAAAAAAGCTACTTCTTGGAGACTGAGTCATCGATTCAACCCTTGCCCTTCGCCCCTTCCCACAACCACCTTTCTACACACCTACTGAGTCTTTATGTACTAAAGGTAAAATCACATAGAAAGTACAGCATATTGAGAGACAACACAGGGACCCTTCTGTTCAAGCCCTTGGATCCTCCTCTTGTCCCTTGCTGTGCAATTTAGGACAAGATCTTTCACCCTTTCCTTCCCCAAACACTTCCTCCCCTCTGTTCGTCCTGAAGGTTTCCTTCTTTTTATTCTGCACTGTCTTTATTTTCATTGTTCTCACCTAACGTAAAAAGGCCCTTAGTATAAAAATACTCGCTAAAATTGAGGGATTTTCTTGCTAAACAACAGTAGTTGCACAAGCTCTCTAATGTTACATGGTGTAAAGCTGAACTATGAAAAAACAGATAGAGCACTGCATTGCAATGGGGCCATGAACATCTCAAAAAAAGCAAGAACAGAAAGAGCACTCATTTAGTGCAGTCACTGTGTTGTCTGCTCAAACACATTCTGCAGCAGTCTTGAAATATCTGTATGTGATCCCAGCATAAAGCTACCTTGCAATACAAGCAAAAATTCCATTTGCACAGAAAGTTTTAAACCAGGAAGTTTTAAATCTTGTTTTTCAATTACCTAAGTGTGCTTTATAATAATGATAGTAAAAATACCACCACCACAATAATATTTTTCAAGCCTGTAGCTTCTGACACTTCTCAGAAAAAGTAAGAGAATGCTATAAAAATTAATGCAGGCACACAGTAGCCTTTCCTGAAATCCTTTATTGTCTTGAGCTCACACATTTAGCCTTAAAGCCAAGAAACAGGTCTGTGACACTGCAAGTGGCTTTAGGAGTTTTCAGCCCAGCCCATCATTCTCTCCTGCATAAAGAGAAGCTGCAGCTCATTTCCACTTACCTGCACTTGGCACCATCTTTCAGTTTACAGTCTGCAGTGCAGCATGGATCAGCCTGTTGGTACAAGAGGCCAGGATCGCACTCCTCCCCTTCATCCACCCTGGAGTTCCCACACACTTTGTTGTTGCGCTCTTTGAAGCACTCCTGGGCCTTGATCTCTATGGTCCTATGGATGGATTTTTTGCTGCAGCTTGAGAACATCTAGAGAGTCACGGGGGGAAAGAGCAGCACTGAGGAGTGTACCTTTCTGCCAACAACTGGCATCTAAGATAGCCACAGCCTCCCTACAATTCCAAATTCTGGTGTCTCAGAAAGCAGTTATTCCCTCTACACTGTCAGCTCGATACCTTGGAAAAATTTTAAGATGGGAAAGTAAGGGTTTGGTCTGTAATGGACACTGCTACATTACACTGCAGGGACTCCCCCACGCAGCTGGGCTCAGAGCCAACCCCAGTGCTCCCATGGCTTCAGGGCTTCACCACCCCCACGACAGACTGCACTACCTCGGCGGCGGGGCTGGGCATGAGCCACAAGTCAGACTCCACTGCAGAGTAATCATCCCCTGATAATCTTGGTTTCTCATCTGCAGAACAGGCACGAGGCCAACTCCACACTGCCAGTGCAAGCTCTCACTGCAGCTGTGGCGTCTGGCAGTCCCTCTACAGCAACAGCAGCTATGGACCACCTAAACACTATTTGGTACTGAAGGTCCTGAACTGGACTCCTGCTGATGACTTGCTTGTAGCAGCATGTGGCCACAGCTAATTAGAAGCAACTAATTAAAATGCACCTTGACATGCTATGAACTCCAGTGAAACTCAGATTCCAAAGACGACCTTATCTTGCAGAGAACCCAACTGCTTGCGAATATTTTCTCCTTATGGCTAATCCATTACATTCCTGATGGTTTCAAGCTACAGGAATCATTAACCAAACAGAGTTGCCGTGCAAAGGGTCACCAACCACAGCAGAAACTTGCATGTTGAAGCAAAACTAAACAACCATACCTTGTTGTTTTCATGATCCCCACTGACAGCAATAGGATACATGACATATTTCCCTCCCTCGTCTTCAGTGGGGGCACATTCTGGCAGACTGTCAGGATCATGCTCTGCTCCAAAGTTATGTCCAAGTTCATGTGTCGTAACCAGGTCAGCCTCCTTTTTTGAACATTAAAAAAAACCATGTTGAGAAAAATTAGTCTAAGCAGGAAAGGACAGAGGATCCCAGCTACTTCCAGGCCATCAGCACTTCTAAGATACATAAGATGGACAGGATGAACATTTTTCTTTTTCTGAAAGTAGAGAAATAAAGGCAAATAAAATTATGGTCCATTTCAAAGTCAAGTTCCAGGACTAGGTTTGAACACTAAATCAGTGCTAAAGGCAAAATGCTGTCCTAGAATACCAATTTGTTTTCAATGCATTGAAGATACTTATAATATGAAAATTTGCTTTTAAGTAGCTGGAAGGCATAAAAAATTGAAATAAAAACCAATTCAAACAAACACCAGCTACTACAATTAGTCAGTCTCTTGTTTAACATATTTTGCCATTAGAATTATTTCTTTTAAAGGGATGATGACATTAGGAGTGCTGAATAAACTCTGCTATGGCATGATTAGTGGGAAAGACACCTACAATTGGGGCCCAACAGGGATGGATTTCCACCATCATTTATGCAAGACAGGTCTGCCTGTGCTGAGGATCCCAAACCAGCTCTGTCACTGTGTGCCCACAGCGCCTCAGCCAGCAGATGGGGTCAAGCTCACATGGTGACAACCACAAACTAAACTTGCACAGAAATAAAGGTGAACATAAGGACACCAGGCAGTTCAGGAGAGAGAATCCCTCACTGCAGCTGCTCTGCGGGCACAGGAAGGAGCAAGCACTGGAATGAGCAGCACTGGTTCTTGTCTAAGCATGGCTAATGTGAGCGCCAGAGACAGGAGAGCTGCCCAGGGATCCCTCCTGTGCTTCACTGGGTTTTATTTGGAGAAGTGTTTTAAGCAGGTTTTTTTCTTTTTTTTTTAAACCCAAGTGGATACTATGCAGCACTTTCCCTGTGAAACCAATCCGTAATGCTGCCACTGCCTCATCCCAAGCCTTGTGCCTGCCCCTGGGGAGACAAAAAAACCCTCAACTTCCTTTGTAATCCAAGGCACAACTCCAGTTTGGAGATTGATGCAAATGGCATGGCAACAGCAAGAGGTCTCTGTCAACATCCTTCTAACACAAAGCTTCACTGTCTTTTTTTCCTATCCTCTTGACAGCTTCTGTGCCAAGTTTTAGCCCACACATCAATTATGAATTCCCTTTATAATCAGGCTACAGAAAAGCACAGCTGAGAAGTCAGCAGAAGTCAGCAAAAGCGAAATATGCCCAACTGCAAAGATTTTGTAGATGCAGACACAGGCACTGCTCTGGTATCTTACAAGTGAGACAAAGCTCATATTCAGAGCTTTATGTATTTCCTGTCTTATCAAGTATGGAAAAAAATCCAGACAGCATCAACTTATAATAAGCTTAGTGTAAGCACTAGTAAGTCCTGTCTATACTGTTCTCTTACTCAGGACATACAAAAATCAGGTGGAGGAATTTCATTAAAAGGCTCAAACTAAACCTCCTACTTTGCCTCTTTGTTCTCTTTGAGGGTTTGTTTGTTCGGGTTTTTTTGTTAAAGCAGAATACATTTAAATTCATGTTTAGATACCAAAAACCTGTTTATACCTGGAAAACTACAGTTCCTATTAGACACTAACTATGTTTCCCCACTCCTCTTTCACAGTGAATTCAATCTCCCCTTGTCAGCAACAACAAAAAAGGATGATTTTTGTTTTGTGACCTACATCCTTGTCCCCAGGAAGCTGACTCAAATGGAAAGCCAGCAGCTTGTTTCAGAGAAGCTTGTCACAATCCCATGGCACACATCACCAGCACACACATACAAGGAGGATACTCTCCTACCTTTGTGAGGATGGTCTTCCCGTAGTTCTTGGTGCTGGTTAGGCCACTGTTCAAATAGATATCCTTCTTTGCAATTTGACTGTAATAAGCTGTAGAAGTGAGAAATAAACAAAGGAAAATTGACAAATATTTTTCTTGGGTTTCAGGGTACTTTCTGGGAGACAGGGATCCTTGTCTGGGGAAATGAACAGCTTTATTGTTCTCAAAGGCTCACTAGTGAGAGCCTGACTCTTGCCAGTTTTTTGGGCTGGCAAATCTTTCAAGCACAGCTCAAACAGCTCATGTATTGCTGTAAAGGGGAAAACATCAGAAATTTCCAAGACAACAGCATCTGCCATTCCACAACCACTGCAAGATGCACCCACACAAAGCAGCCCTTGGTCCAGGGTTTGTTCTAGCCAGCTTGTTCACACCAACAGCTTAGTGACTTTTATCCTTCCCTCCCTTCTTTTTCCATCTTCAGCCAAAAAAACTAGCTTTCAACCCGCAACTGGGACAGAAGAAAAAGAAGCCTTGCCTTTAGGACAAATGCCACCATGGCTGTTGGGTCTGGGAGAGCCAACATAAGCCAAACCAAGCGTTCCCATGTCAAAATCTTGATACGTGAAGAGATGAGCAAGGCACACGTGAGCTGCTTTCTCAGCAATATCAAAGCTAAATTGCTTTAATAAAGAAAAAAAAAAAAAAAGAGTCAAATCTCTGCTAGACAGTTTACAGTGCAGATCAGAAGTCTATAGATAAGAACATTTATCTAATGTGCAGACAAGCACTTCCTACACCTGGTTAAGTCAGAAAACATCAGCTGTTTAGCTGTTCTACAGAGCTGTAGGCAATTAAACAAATACCCAAATACGTTGTACACATTCATTTACATAACTTGTCTTTTCATTTCCCCTTTTCACAGGGAGGGGAAAACCAAGTACAATAATTTGATGAAGGTCACAAGGCAGCCAGTCTCAGGGCCAGACATATCAGGACTGCCGTTCTGACTCAGACCACATTAATAAGACTAACTGGTGTCTGCTCTGTAGTTATGCAATGGAGCCCTTTGCCATGGGCTACAGGGCACAGCAGCTGGTTTGACGTGGTGTAACACCCACACGTCATGTGAAGGGAGCAGGGGAGTTTCCCCCGTTACTACAGAGCAGCATGAATGAGTAATCCTCTGTAAAGGACAATATTCTTCAAGGGTTACAACCTACCTCTAGCAGCATTTTCACATCCCAGGCATCTTTTTTATCATCTGGGTAGCTTCTTGCCATATTGTAATGCTTTTCTCCAGGTTTTACAGAATTTGGCTCATTGTGGATGATAATCTACATTTCAAAAAGGGCAACAATAATGTAGGGGAATTTTGGTCAATTTTATAGCTACAGAAAAGGTTTCAATGTAATTTTAAGCATCTCAATAGATCTGTAAGGAGAAAAATTCAGACTCAGCATGATTCTAATGTTAACTTTCCAGGCTCTGCTAGTTAAATACAGTAACTACATCATAAATAACTAAACTAGCCCTTTAACAGGATAACATCAGAAGTTTTCACTGTAACATTCTCCTTTGACATGCATTTTACTCCTTCAAAAAAAAAAAACAAATACAACCAGTATAAATAACCCCAAATCATTTCAGAGTTCTAGCTAACCAAAACATATTTTAAAGGATTGTTACTTTCCCAGGAACCTAGAATTAGTGTTTCATGTTCTCTCACCCTCCCTGCCCAACTAACGCTCCTCTCTTGTTCCTGCAGACCTTTTCCCAGCAAAGGGGCAACTAGCTTGTCCCATTAGTCTCCATGTCCCACATCACAGCTCTGGCCGTATGCTAAACTGATGGATTACTCCTGGTTTTAACACACTTTTTCATATTTCTGTGCACTAACTCTCAGATGCCATCATAAAACTGAAGTCACTACATTACCTATGTCTACCAGCCTCTACACTATCAGGATGTCTAAGGGAGCCATTAAAGCTCTTCAGGCAGGATTTGTGTTCTTTCATCTTTCATCTGTGTTTGAGGCCCATTCAGGCTTTGTAAGCTAAGCAGCAGTCACAGATAGAAATATGACATAAATTCATAAGAGCATGTCTGACAGAAAGAAGAATTGCTCATTTGGGGAAAAAAGCACCTTTGAATTGAGATTAAATATGGAAAGATTCTCCCTGAAAACTCACATCTCAAACACTGCAGAAACTGAAAATGGGCATGATGTCTCAGATCATTAACACTACCACTGGTAAGATGCTAATTCTGAGTGCTCCTGGCTGGAGTTAATAATGTAGGATTTTATTATCTTAGCTCTAATCCAGATAAAATAATCAGAAACCCCAACATTTAAACCATGTTCCTTTAATCTGGAAACCCTTTGCAGAGTTCAACGAATACCTGCTCTATCTGTATGCCGTACCCATTGAAGGCTCCATCGTCCCAGGAAGTGTTTCGGTAGATGTCATCTACTCTGTCTATCAGTTCAATCTATGTAGAAAAGAAACACAAAGTTACTTAGTTGAGCTTTCATGCAGTAAAAGTCAAGACACTCTGAGAAGGTGCAACATACTTATCCAGAAACACCCACTTCAAATTAAAATCGAACCTCATAGAAGGTAACAGACATACTCTCTGAATTCAAGTGCTGTTGGTTTTGGATCAGTGACTATTATCAAATATCCTTGAAAATTTTCCATCTTAAAAAAGCAGTACAAACTTTTCCATTTATCACTTTAATTTGTGTAGTGGAAGAACAATAACATTAAGAACAAGATATCTTGGAAAACACTTTGTTCAAACACTACTTTTCCAGATTTCTTTAAGGGGAAGGGCAGAGGAGGGAGTTGTTCTTACTGCTTTGTCTTAGAACAGTGCTTAACCAGTTTAACTGACCCCCGAACCTAAAAAGCTATTATTTTCTTCATTATGGTTCAAGCACAAGGTTCCAGAAGGTCTCTTTCGAGTGCTCACAATCAATACCTCCCTTTTCAAGCTGGTCGCATATACTGAAAAACCACCTTCTACTAAATAGAAATGCACAAACTCGCTGAGAATGAGAAGTGACGTTCAGAGCCATTCAATAATAGTTCATGCTTTAGTTTTCCAACCACTGTGTTGTTAACAGTACCCATCTACGCAGGAAACACAAGAGTGGGTCAGCCTCAGCACATGTCAGATACTGAGATAAGATCATCTCTGCAAACACATCGAGGCCCCCTTACCTGAAGAATATAAAACATTTCTGGGGACAGAAAGGTCAAAAAGCCAGCAAAGGTGAAACAGGGTGATTAGCATTTCAAAGAGGCAGACTCAGAAAGAGACCTCTGGAAAACAACAGACCTCCAAAAGTGTTTTCACTTGATTTTGTCTCCAGTCCCCAACCCCCCCATACTCTCCACTTCTGCTGAAAGGCTGCAGGCAGGCCTTGTTCTATTCCACAAAAACTTGTCAGGTAGACAATCACACTGTTTTTGGCTGGGTCACTTGGTAACTGGTACAGGTGATGGAGCCCTGCTTTCCTGAGGATGGCTGAACACCTGCCTGCTGATGGGAAGCAGTGAATTAATTCCTTGTTTTGCTTTGCTTCTGTGAACAGCTTTTACTCTATCTATTAAACTGTTCCTATCTCAACCTACAAGTTGTCTCAGCTTTCTGATTCTCTCCTGCACACCATCTGTGAGGAGCAAGTGAGCGGCCGTGTGAGGATGAACTGCTTCCTGGGGTTAACCCACAACACCCATGAACAATCAAACAAACTGTTTACTGTGTCTGCTTTAAATTTGATTGTACTTGACAGAGAATTGTGAAAGAATTTGGAAAAAACAATAAATCTATGTAAGTTGCATTTGCCGCTCATATGAGCATGAAACATGCTAGAACTTTAGAGATGCTTGGATCATTTGCAGTGGATTTCAAAATCCAGGAGACTCGAATGTTCTGACTGGGAAAAGAGAAGTTCTTAGGTAGAAAATGGCATAGCCACAAGGAATATATGAAAGGAAGGAATTTGCTTATAAGTAAAACTTGAAAAATACTTAACTACAGTATCATCAATATAATAGTTTCAAAGCATGATTTAGGACTTTCCCATTTCAAAATTACACACGGTCACAGTCAAGATGTTGTACAAAAGTAGTATAAGCTGTATGCTGTTTTAACTACCGGATCACTATGTTCTCCCCCATTTGTTCCAGCAAATTTTAACAAAGTACATTTACTTACCAAGTAGTTTATAGTGGTACTCTCTTCCCCACGGCCCATATACTTGAAAAAACGATGATCTGCCACTACCAACATCTTGCACGTGTTTTTGGAGTTCTCTGGAGAGGCTCTTTTCTTCCGATGGATGCTTGCTACAGTGAATATTTTAAATATAATAAACACTCAATACAACTACCACTGCTGAGTCTATTATCCTTATTTAAGTCATGATTGTGAATGTGGGTGTGTTTCTGTGGAGAGAATGGGGATGTTTAGTTTTGGGCTTTTATTTAATAGCTATTCTTAAATTTTGTCTCCCTAACAGTCCTCAAACTTATTGTAAGGAAAGGAATGTGCAGCAGTGAAATTGAGTTATTCATTGGATTTATCTATAGAGCTTTTATACCACCTCAGCCTTAAACCTCCTGTTCCTAGTCATTATCCCAACCTCTGGTGACAAAGCAAAAGACAGAGGAAAAAGGGACTGAAAACTCTCAAAACCCCATCATAGCTCAAAATGGATTCCTCGAGTGACCATCAAGGCCAAACAGGTTCTGCTGCACAGTGCACAGAAGTACAAAGTTGTTTTAAAGTTCATCTCAGAACACGTTGGTTATGACACTGCTGCCAGCTGTCATAACAAACTCCTCAGGCCTGATGAAATGGTTTCCTGTCCTTAGCCTACATTTCAGTGGGGCCAAACATCCATTCAGTAAGCCACGAATAAATATGCCCTGAGCAACAGTATCTTCCTTTCATCAGCTGTTGGGGCTTTTGTGGATGGGGAATGGATATGAGGATTAGTGCTGCTCCCCACCTCCACACCCCCAGTGAATTTAAAGAGCTAACAGTTAAACTAGAAACAGCAACACAGATTATTGTCCAGGTTCTGACCTTACTTGCCAACACAGCCAGAATTCAAGTGATCAAAGACGCTGGTCTCCCAAGTATGGACACTCACCTTCGTTTCGGTTCCTGTCTTCCAGTCCTTTTGGCAACAGCTCTTCTTCATTCAGCTTTAAATAACCACACACTTTGGGGGACTGCAATCTTGAGAAGTCTTTAATGTCTTCAGATCTGTAGACCAGCAGTCTTTCATCTTCCACATCATCTACAAATCTCCACAGTGGCTAACAGCACAAGAAGAAGTTAGGAACACTGTGAATGCAAAGACTAAGTCTAGATAAGTAAAAACTTATAGATATGTACCATCGAACCTCCACAGCTTTCTGTGTACACAAATTCACTGGACTATGATAACCTCACCCACAGCAACAGGTCTACTGCATATCCTTGGGCTTGGAGACAATTACAATATCCACATAACGCTCAGCCATAATTACTGTCATTCAAACATTGAAATACTGCTTGTGTCTGGGAATATACTGCACTGAACAAGTCATTAGGATAGTCTCTAATTATGTATTCATTGAATATATTTTTTTAACCAACAGTTTAAAATAAGACAAGCAATGAAAATAGTGAAAAAACAAGGGAGTTGGGAAAAATATCAGATTTACAAATGAAGCTTTAAGATAAAATAGCAGATTTTCAAATGAAGCTTTAAGAATGGGAAAAATTACACAACATAACACAGCCAAAATTTTACAAAGCTCCACAGACCTCGACTCTGCTCAAACTGCCACACAGTTTGTTATTCTAGAAGACATGATTACCGCTAATTACTATCGTTTTCCATTTCTGTTTCTGAAACCTTTTCCTGTTTAAAACATACCTTCTGCCTGATGTATCTAAAGCATGAGAATCATTAGTGACATCAGAGAATGTCACTAATAATGGAAAACACTTGCAACAGTCATACTGGTTTCACATTTCCCTTCCTCCTCCCTTCTCACCCCAAAACAAGCACCACCACCGAGTCTAGTTTGATCTACAGAGGTGTCAACGTGACTAACTAGAAAGAGAAATACCCACAGGGAAAGAAAATGATTGTTTGAATACAGTTTCCCACAGCAAAGAGTACCTCGATATTGTATTCTTCTCCATCAGTACTGATTCGCACTGTAAAATCTTCATCCCCAATATGTGCCACAACCTTGGAATTATGCTCTCCTTTAACATAAGCAAGGAAGAAATAAGTTAATTCAGCTCTGCTTGCATGCACTCCTACACTATTTGTTAGGGTTTTTTTTGACTTGTTTCTAAACTTCATGCCAAATTACCTTCCTTGGTCTCTGAAGAACTGTTCAGTACAAAGTAAAAAAGAAATGAACCAACACCTCCCCCCAGTTTTAACTTCTCAATGGCCATAGTCAACATGACTCAGATGTAACTCTTAATTTTACTGAAAGTGTTGAGATGGTTCTGGGGATTAGTAATGGGACACAGAATATTTCTGCCAACAAAAGCAGTGTACATCTAACAGTTATCACATAGCAGTTTCACAGCGTCAGCCTGGACTCCAGTGGAAAAGACTCACCACATCACACAGACAACACAGAAATAAAAACAACTTAGCGAAGCATTAGTGCTGGACAAAACTGGAGTCAGATACCCTTTATTTACAGAAAAGTAATCTACAGAGAACTATCTGTAAGTCTTTTAACTGAGCAATCTGGGCATCACTGCATCACCTCTACTTCAGCTTTGTGTTCTGGGACATAGAACAAGTCCTACATTCCAGTGGAATCAAAGCCACCACCATCATTTAAAAAAATAAATTATAATTTGCAAGCCACTGCTTGAGTAAATTATACCTTTGTGTTCTGCCAAACTAAACACAAGAGTCCTATCTTGGGACATTGGTGCAATAGCTCAAAAAAACCCTACCACCTACCAAACCTAAAAAAAAAAAATGAAAATCCCCAAACACACCACAAAAACAAAACCAGAAAACCCAAAGGGCATAAGAATTAAGCTTATTTGTTCATCCTAATTGTATCTGACAAAAATAAGGAAAATACACCATTTACTCTGGCCAAGAGACTCGTGCAAAGCTGAGGTTTCTCAGCATTGACCCATAGCCTACTCCATACTAACCAACGACATGCCCGGTGAAGAAGTCTTGCCATTGAACACGATACTCCTTTTCCTTGCCTTCACCATCCACAATTAACACTTGAAATTTTTCTGAAAAGTGTTCAGCAGTTGCAGTTAAGTATAATTTAAAGTGCCTGTAAGAGAATTTACTTACATTTACTTTTAAGCAAAGTATGCACATAACAGATATATTCAGTCACCATTTTACTGAGGGTCCAAAAGCCATTACAAAGTATTAATTCTGATGAGCAGGCTACAAAAATATATATCTTATAATTCATAACTGTAAATATTTTAAACTGCCACAAATGTTTAATTAAAAAAATACAAAAAATAACCCCCAACATTCAAAACAGTCACAGTTTGCTCATGATGTGCCTTCTACATTTGCAGTCAAGCAAAACCAGCTACTGGTGAGTATTTAAAGAAAAATCAGACCAGGGAATTTCTTTATCTATCCTACCTATATTACAGAATCACAGAATCAACTAGGTTGGAAAAGACCTCTGAGATCAAGTCCAACCCATGAGCAAACATCACTTGCCAACTAGACCATGGCACTAAGTGCCACATCCAATCTTCTCTTAAACATCTCCCGTGACAGTGACACCCCCACCTCCCTAGCCAGTCCATTCCAATGCCCAATCACTTCCTGTGAAGAACTTTTTCCTAATGTCTAACCTAAACCTCCCCAGTACAGCTTAAAACTGTGTCCTCTTGTCCTGTCACTTGTTGCCTGGGAGAAGAGGCTGATCCCCATCTGGCTACAACCTCCTTCCAGGTAGTTGTAGAGAGTGATAAGGTCTCCCCTGACCCTCCTTTGCAGGCTAAACAACCACAGCTCCCTCACCTGCTCCTAATCAGAATTCTGCTCCAGACCCTTCACCAGACTCATTGCTCTTCTCTGAACACGCCCCAGCACCTCAATATCCTTCCTAAATTGAGGGGTCCAGAACTGGACACAGCACTCAAGGTGCAGCCTAACCAGTGCCAGGGGAAGAATCACTTCCGTGGTCCTGCTGGCCACACTGCTCCTGATATAGGCCAGGATGCCATTGGCCTTCTTGGCCACTTGGGCACACTGCTGGCTTATGTTCAGTCTGCTGTCAATCAGTACCCCCAGGTCCCTTTCTGCCTGGTCCCTGTCCAGCCACTCTGTGCCCAGCCTGTAGTACTGCTTAAGGTTTTTATTTTCTGAAATAATACAGTCAGAAGAACATAAACAGAACTCTCTACATTTTTTATGATATATTATCACAAAAANTTGAGCATTCGGCAGAAAGGTCGGATCCAAACCGTTACAGCACACTGCTGGCTTATGTTCAGTCTGCTGTCAGTCAGTACCCCCAGGTCCCTTTCTGCCTGGTCCCTGTCCAGCCACTCTGTGCCCAGCCTGTAGTACTGCTTAAGGTTTTTATTTTCTGAAATAATACAGTCAGAAGAACATAAACAGAACTGTCTACATTTTTTATGATATATTATCACAAAAAGTAAAGGTTATCCTAAGAAGTAAGATGAGAACCTTCTCTATAAGAAGCCTTATGGGCTCTTGCTTTATGTGGGCTCTGGGTCAAAGATTTTTGGCATGCTCCTCTGCAATCACTCTGTCATCATCATTGGCAGTATTGCAATCTCACCATAAAGTCAGGGTGCATGAGGCAGTGCAAAACAGGGACAGTCAGACATCTGATCCCATTAACCTTTTATACTTGCTACTTAAAAATTTCCTCTCCTTGCAAAGTTTAGAAATTCAAAAATTATGCACAACTTGCATGATAGTTGTAAATGACACAGGGGAAGGCATATGAGAACACAGTAAACAAAGATGTCAGATGAACAAAATCGATGTACATTTGTTAATATAAAGCATTATTCTCATCTTCATCCCCATTTTAGATTAACAATTTCAGCAGTTTCAGCACTCAAATGACTGTAAGGCACTTTTCTGACTTCCAGAATAAAATCCCTAGAATTGTCATGCTTGCTCCTTTCTATCTCTCCTTCCCCTTTCACCTGTGCTTCTATTTCCCATCTTATAACAACAATATCACAAAAAAGATTAGAAGTGTTTTATTTAATGGAAAATTTACACTCAGTAAGAAGGGGATTAAACCTCCATGAAAAAAAATACATCTCCTGGGCAACACACCACATGTGCTGCCCAAACTGAAGGCTGAGATTTTCAGTAACAGGAGGACAGTCAAGAAGCATGACAATGTTGCCACATGAGGTATAAGTGGGATCCAACCCAATCAGTGGAAGTAATCTACATGAAACTAAAGCCTAGAACAAAGCAAAAGAAATCCTAAATCACTGCCACTTCAGTAATCAGAGCAATACAATGTAACTTATTTTCCCCTTTCCTCTGTGTATCTCTGAAGTCATATAACCATGGCGATGACTAACTTAGAAGAACTGGCCAGTCATGACAGAAAACAAGATAACTATTTCTGGGTTTGAAACTGCACATTATTAATCACAAACTGAAGGAAAATACTGTGCTACTTCATTTAATTACCTTTGCAGGGCTGAAAAACTTAAGAGCCTCTCTACATGTGTCTCAGGCTGGAGGTCCCTCTTCTTCAGTGAGTGTTGCTGGATGCTGGACTGAGAAAGGATGTCGTAGTCTGAAAGCATGGACTCAACCGTGTCTGGAAGACCAACACGGAAAGTTTTAGTTTAAAAATACTCTCTTTCCAAACGCACACACAAAAAACGAGCAAACCAGAGCCACCCATTTCAACAGCAAGACCACAGTTTGCTCTAATTTTAGGATAACTATTGTACATTTCTGTAAAGGTGCATTTTGCATAGGCAATTAGAAATCAGAGTGAGACAAGAAACAATGTGAGAGAGACAAACAAAGAGTTTAGTTCACTTGTTATAGCAATTTCTGAGCAACCAACCCATCACTTTTACTGCCACAACAATGCAGAGCTAATGCCCTCCCTGGCTGCCCCCCAGAAACTAAATAGTGGAGAATGTTCCTATTTCTCTGGGGTGAATCACTCTCCTCACCTGCTGGTCTCCATATGAATCTAAGAAAGTTTAACCTAGGAGACTCATACCAAATTAACTGCAGATTGGGACTGCATTTTTTACCTTTCTGTCCAACAGTAGCCAGAAAACAGATGTCTGCATAGCATCATGAATCAGAACTAAGTAATAAGGCACCTCATATGATGCACCCCCAGGCACCCTGCTTTTCCAACACCTTACCACCATACAAAACTCCTTTCCCTACCCAGAACATGAAAACGTGCTCAGAAGAAGGAGACCAAACGCCTGAACTCCTTTGGGAAGCAGCACACAAATTACAAATTCAGGTCAATACTTTGCAGATGTTTCCACCATTAACAAGTGCACCATGACAGCTGCCAACAGTGTTTGACTCTTGCTGATAAAGCCTGCAGCCGTTTCCTAAGGCATTCCTTCGCCAGAGCACCCATCCACACTCTTCCTTCTCTGGAGCACACACGACCCAGTGGGACACCTGACAACCACCTTCACTTCCATCAGCTGCTATTTACAGCCTTAATCAGAGGCCCTTATTCCCACATCACTGTCTTCCTTCTCAGCCAGAAGTGTTCGCTCTTTTCATGGCACCAAATGAGGAGTCAGATGTGTTTTACAAGAGATGTTGAGAAGTGCTCATCCAGACATTCTTTATTAAAAAAATTCCATGTTTCTTTCCCCTACATTTCCAGCTACGCTTCTAAACCAGACCAGATGTCTACCAAAGTGGTTTTTTGTTAAGGAAGATGGCCTTCCTTCAGAGCCCCTCATCACCAGCTTATACCACCCAGCCAAAAAATCTCACATGTTTTATTGGACTTTTAAGTAAGTAGCATCACTAATAAGTTGGTTTACTGGCTCTCATGCAACAAACAAAGATTGCCACCTTGAAATCTAGATAAAGCATAACTCTTGAAGTAATGTGGGTTTTTTTAAACCTGGCACTCAGTATCATTATTTATCCCCAAATCCATGGCTCTAAAGCCCAAGAAAGCTTTAAGAATGGATGTACTGATCTGGGCAAGGCAATTTTCTTTTGAGAGGGGGTGGGAGCGGAGAATTAACCACCAGTGTACATGCACACACGTGCTTGTGTACACTGAAGTGAGGGAGCCGCAGAAGCAAAGCTGACCCTCACAGCCCTCCTGGCCCTGTACCAGACCCACTAGCAGAGCGACAGGCGGGCGACACGGCTGCTTTCTTGGGCAGCAGAAGCCACTGAGCAGCGGTTCCCAGGCTTCTCCCTACTCGCTGCTCCTCCCCGGCCGTTGAGCAACACAGGAAGGGCAGTGCAGTTGCGATTTCCTGATTTCTGTTTACCACCCACAGGTCAGGAGCACCTGCAATCGATTACCATGTGTTTCAGGTGACACACAAAGACAAGTTTTCCTCACCTTCCTTTCTGTTGTGGGGGTTTTCCCCTTATGTGCCCAGCTGCCGCATGCTGGGCAGTGCCTTCATCCTTAGTGCTGCAGAGCTGGTTCACTAGAGCCAAGCAGTGAGCAAATACCTAAAACCCCTCAAAGTACTCCTTTTTCTCCCATTGTAATTCTTTGCTTATGGTCTGGCACCTGCCCTCATCCAGAACCACCTAGGATGAGGGTAAGGACAGCCAGGAAAATCAACTCAGAAGAAAACCCAAAACATAATTAAACTGTCTAGTTCTAAATTATTTTCATTAAATTCAAGATTCTTTCACCACAGCTAGAGCAAACCCCTCAATTAAATGTTAACATACAGGATAGCACTAGTTTCTGATACAAACCAAGCATGTGGTACATGGGGCTTGAAGCAAAGGTGTGGTACCACTGCTGTACTGTTTGGGGACTCACCAAGGACCAGGTCTGCCCAAGAGGCACAACCCCAGCTACAAAACACTACTTCTGTCCTTTTCCATCTTTGCCTGCAAAGAACGGACCAGAACCAAGGGAAAGTCATGCCAAAGAGCAAGATGCAGTTGCCACTATGGCCAGACAAAATGTCTCAGTTTCATGGCAAGAGAACTGAAAAGTCTGCTAAGAAATAGGGGGTTTTTATTTGGTAGGCAAGAACTTCAGAAGTCCTGCTCCACCTCAATATACACAAACCCTCAAACATGCCCTTCTGGAAGTGCCTCACAGAGACACAGGAAGGGTAGTAAGAACAAGACCTAAAAAGTTCATGAAGATGAGTAAGATGATTCTGTTGAAGTAACAAATGAAATACAGGACACTCCTAGTTCCCGTAACCCTGAAACAAGAATGCACTTGTTCATATTTCCTCTTATCCTTCCTAAATTTGTTTGCTTTTAGTTTTACTTACAACATAAGTAAAGGCTTATGACATGCTGCTCCTAGACATGCTGCTCCTGTTAACTAATTATGGTATTAGAGAGACATGGAAAAAAAATACTGGTAACACATTCAAATCAAAATTTTTTTGTACAATATTCATATTATGAAAAATTAACTCATGATGATGGCTTATTGAAAATAAAAGATTAAGTGCCGTTATTTTAAACAAAACACAGAATGATACAGAGTGCAACTGTACAGCACTCTGTGGATAAGAGCCACAGCAAGCATATACTTGACTACTTTTTACTCAAGTTTGAAAGTCTTTTTGGCATTCCTTCCTCATCGTCTTCACTATTGTCCAAGAGCCATTTTCCATGGGCTTCAACATCACTGAGCTGACTCAGATTTTCCCAGATCATTTTCTTGTGGTTCCTTCCCTTCCAGCCCCTCCTAGATTTCTGCATTCCCATCTTTTTGGAGAACATCTTAATTCCATCCTGATATCCCAAATATTTATTTATTGCCACCAGGCTTCACCTCACTGCACCTTCTTTCCTGCATGGGCCCCTCCCAAGAACATTCACATCTCAGGTTTGCAAAAGGTCAGGGAAGGAACATCAGTGACAAAGATGATATCCCAAAGCTCTTGAGAAGAAATCCACAGCAGTGACTCTTCCTCTGCCCCCAGCTGTGAGCTCACCAAGCATTCCCTCTTTTTTTCACCTTGTTTCAGGGCTAAAAGCCTCCTGGCACTAGACTTTCAGATTTAACACAGGCAAGTATCCTGTAAATAAACTCTGGGCACTGCAGCAGGCTACTCCAGCAGCAAAGAGCTCAAGAATGTGCTCGGCAAGAGCCGAGATCACAGAGTTCAAGGCCACTGAATGTATTTCAAAAGAAGAGGTTTCTCTTCCAGTGCTCAGCCAGCAATTCAAATACCAATGTCACCCTTCTCCAACCAGCTCAGCTTTCATAAGCACAACAGAAAATTCCCATGATCTCATGCCCCATCTATTGCCCGGAAATCAACAAGTAAATGTGGCAAGTCAGCCATTTCATAAGAATTCTTTTGCACTGCATTATTTATAGAAAAGTTAAGCTTATCTAGAAGCATGAAGTTTTAACCCAGAAGATATAATTAATATTTTTAAAAACTCTCTTCACAATTATGTCATGATAGAAAATGTCTCTACCTAAACCAAAAGATCAAACAATATTAAAAAAAATAATACTTTCAGGATTTAAAAATGACCACAAGATAATCAGAGGGGTTTGCAGGAATGATTGCAGCTACTTCTCCAACCATCCCAAAGGGAATAAAAGTAGAAATAAATCTATCAAAGGCATTGGAATGGGATGACAAGCCTACAGAGGGCAGTCCTAGAAAAAGGACTAGAACAGCAAACACACTCAGGAGGATTTTGCAGTGTGAAATCCTTGTCATATGCCCAAAAAAGGGCTCCAGCCTGTATTTCATGTGGCACTCATCTACTACAACCTGGGTACTGATCTCAAGCTAATTTCCAATGGGTATCAAACACCTATCAAAAGCTTATGAGCAGTTAACTAATAACAATTTTTCTGATTCAGCTGGGGAGTGACTGAATAGTTGAAGGGCTCCATATTCCTTATTGTTACTATTTATTTTTATAGGTTCTTCCTAGTATATTAAAATACTTTAGTTGAAGTAACCAAATATAGTCACCTGAAACATGATTCAGAGCCTCAGTCAGAATTTAGACCAGGAAACATGGACTAGAGTCTTTCCAACCTGAACCACATGAGCTAAAGCAGGTCTCCATCACCCCACATAAAACAGCTGCCCCTGTGTTTGTGGTAACAGACACCCACTGGCTGCCATACAGTGGGATGGTTTGACTGCAGTACCATTCCAGGGACTGCTAATGGAGAGAGGGCAAATATATTCGTATTTCAACTGGGCACACAAATGGCCTGCATGAGGCAGAAGGTAATGCAGTCATGCCTAAGTTTTTGTGGTACCTTCTCTTTAACAGTTTACACTGCTGATGAAGAGGAAGAGTTGAGAAGATCCATCTGTGGGAAAGCTGTTTCATAACAGCTCATTGCACGTGTTGTTACATCTTTCTCCAGTACATCTGCTACAGAGCCATTGCCAAAGACAGAAAACAAAGTGAATTGAAACACTTATCCCACACAAAACAGCCCATGCTTTTAACAGTTTAGATAAATCATGTTTACTTGTTTCCACCAAAGAGTGGCTGCTGTTTTGTTCATCAAGTACATGTAAACAGAAGAATTTGAGTGAGAAACAGGTTCAAGGCAAGAACCAAACACGTCAGCATGCTTATAGACCTTAACAGAATAAAACTTTACACTCTGTTTAAGCACATTTCTAGACAAACCTGTAAGAATGGCCAGCCATGTCAGCACTGCCAAATGTTTTAGGAGGCATGTTTTTGACTCAGTCCCAACTACACCAAACTTGCTAAACCATGTGAGAAAACACAGTGCCCAGATTCAGTTAGTCAGCAGCGCAGACAAGGCCTCGGGGTACGGTTACCCAGCCCTCGCGCTGCCGAGTTACTGTCCACCAGCTGCTCCACGGTGCACTTCTCCTGCAGTCACACAGGGCAAACCACGCTCTGCTTATCACACATTCAGACATGCCCAGTGATGGATATCACGGAAAAGCTAACAGCTTCTAAACACCCTTTAGCTCATCTCAGGAAAAACTTGTTCATGTAGCTGCACCTTTATACTACTCTGAAGTTTTTTCCCTACAGTAAAACAGACATCTGTTTCTGGGCAGTGGGAGTATTTCCTTAAGGGTGCAAATTCTGTTTAGCGAAGCTGTACAGATAATTAAACTGCTATTTCTGGTGGTTATGAATACAGCTGAATACCCACAATGGCTCCTACACGTTACCTCACACACTTCCAACCTTGCCAATTATCTCCTTCCCTGAACACATCTTACAAAGGGGCCAATGAGGAACAAAACTTATACTATTGGACCTACTTGACTTAATAACTCAGTCTGTCCTATTAAGGACAGCAGACCACCGCTCGAAGCAAAAAAAAAAAATGCAATAACCTGCTCAAATATTGACATTATTAAAAATAAGGAAGCCCACTGAATTAACATCCTCATGGTCAAAGTGAAACAAGGGCAGTAAGGTCATTCCATCTTACATCAGAATACCATCATATGACTTGATGCTCAGTAAAACCCAGTTCAACAGACCCCCAAATCACATACTTTCATATATCCTGCAGAAAGTCACAGGATGAAGTGTTCTCTGGAAACAGGCAATTTGTCTGGCTCTCATAAGAACTGCAAGCCTCACTACTGTGCTTAGATACCACATCACAAAATCCTGCTGTGTCATAAAATAGATTTGAGTGGAGCTGATTCTAGGTAGAGACTAATTACTGTCTAAACTACACTTGTGAGACCAATCCCTTCTCCACTTCTGACTCCATTTCTTCTCCTTGTGGATATGACTTTGGACTCAAATATAACCCTCCAAAATTCAAGGCATGTCACAGGTACTGAGGGGCAGAACTTTACAATTTCAGTAACAATCTGAAAATGTGAGAAAGGAAATCAAGGGATACCATATTCTTGTTCAACACCTCAGTAATTGTGGATCAACATCAAGTGGGTGGTAGCTGTAGGTGCCTCCCTGCATAACAGAACCCTCTTCCCTTCCCACTTCCCAGTCCATGCACCTACATAAGTTAAAATCGCAAGTATTGAGGAGGAAAAAAGGAACAAATGATGCATATTAAGAACAGCACAGGAAGATGGGGATGGATATTGTGACACAGAGGGAATAACTGACATTCAGATGGGCAGTACTGGCATATGAACCTGCAAAAATAAAAGACCTTAAGAAGACCATTAGAACTATTAAGAGGGTTACAGGATATCCCCAAAACAAGCAAGTTCATGTGTTGCACATAAAATTCGCAGAACAGGACAGCAGAATAAACTGCTCTTTGTTAAAGAAACCTGGTTCTAGGTGTCACAGCAAAGTACTTCCCATGATCAGTCTGGAAAACAGACAAACTCTGCCTCCTTTTTTATGTATAAAAAAGCTGGGGGGAGGAATAAACCTGTTTATAGCCAAAGTTAAATATAAACTTCTGCCTCAAAGATAAATTTCTACTGACTACTAAAGGCACAATTAAATCCTAATGCAATGTTTGAATGCAGCCAGGAGAACTGTGGGCTGAGGAGCTGCCTCGCTGCGCTTCTTCCTTGGCCCTTCCAGCCACACCGGGGCTTCTGCACATGCACACAAAAATTCCAGAGTGGCAAAAGCGTGAAGCTGAGATGAGTCACTGCTGCTATCAGCAATGTACAGCACTAGTGAAGTTGTCAGGTTCTACAGTGGGAGGGGAAGGAAAATTAAACCACCCCAAACCTTAAGTGCAAACAGGAATTTTACTTTTTGTCTGCTTAAAGGTCAGAACAAATTGGCAATACTGAAAACTAAACTCATGCTGAGCATTGGATTATGTTCCCATTACAAAAATCTTGCAATAGCTAATTTGATCTAGTGTTGACATTCTTCTTTTTATTGACTTTGAGTACTTCTCTCAGAAATTACACTTCAATCACTTTTTTCAGTTGGAAATGGAAACACTGACTGATTCACATGAACAAAAGAAAACAAACCAGAGAAAAGTGCTTGAAAACCTTGATATTAAGTACTTCCACTGAAGCTTCAGTCCAGCAGGATGAAATTTAATCTTGCATAAAGATTTTTTCACTTATTATCACACTGCACATTCTTGACACTGAGCTAAACTTCCAACCCTTTAACACTTTGGCAGTCACTTATGCTCCTGGCCTGATGGACCTCCTGCATTTTTGTCACACCAAGTGTGAAGGAGAATTCAAACTGACTGGAAATCAATTTATGCTGCCCTCTGTGTCACTCAGATGCCCCAGTTTACTCATCAACACCACTACCATTTGGGTTTTTTCACTCAACAACTTGTAAATTCTAGTCTTCTGATGTGCATTATGTAGGTTTGTACCAAACCATTTATAAGTTTCTTCAGCTAATGCAGTTTGTTTTGACTTCTGTGTGGTATTTCAGCAGTGTGGAGAAAAAGACTGGTGAAGTTCAGGTTACCTCTCAGATTTGATTAGTGCAATCTGACATGTAAAAAAAGACTGTCAGCGCGTGATTCAAAGAATACCATCTCCCCAGAATAGGAACAACTATCTTGTTTTAGTTCCCTACCTAGCTTGTGATGAAAAGTCCTCATTCAAAAGAGGTAACAGTAGAGTAAGACCCATTTTACATGCAGACCCTGCTCTGGGCAATCCTGGATGCACACTGCTTAGTGGCAGCACACAACTAGATCCGCTGTGTTGTAACACACACTCAAGCAGCTCTTTAGATATATTCAGTGACCTATTGAACAGCACCCAAGCTGGCTCTTTGCACTGCTAGTCTTTTCAAGTACATTAAGCTCTGTTATCATTCAGATATGTCTGAGCTCCAGGACAAAAAGCAGGAATATTTCACAGCTATAAAAGGTTATCTTCAGAGACAAATGACAACAAAGAGAAAAATTTTGAAAGAGTTGGTGTTAATTCTTCAGGAACAAAACTATAATATCAATCATTGTATTGACAAGTCCCACTTCTCCCAGAAATGAATACCTGATGTCAAAGTTATTAAAAAGAGTTTGTTTAAAAGTAAACTGAGCTGGATACCATCCTGCCCCTCATGCCTCACCTGGAGCACAACCACTGCCCCAAAAACAAGGGGCTTGGACAGTCACTCCGTGAGCTGCTCCAGGGAACAGACTCCGCAAAGGAAAAATACCAAAACGCAGACACTTGCCAAAAAACAAAACAAAAAGACCCCCCCAAAAAAAAAATCCCAACAAACAAAAAAAGATATTAGCTTCCAGGCAGCTCAGGTCCATGAATGTGCTCACAGGAATGGGGAAGGGATCAGAAAGCTGAGGCCAGGATTCTGGCAGTCCCATTTTAGATCAGTTTAGACTGCTTGAGCACCACACCCTAAGATTACTTCAGCTGAAAAAAGATGGAAAATGACTCCCATCTTTCTATCTGCATATTCTATTCTTTGTCAAATTCCTTCTTTTCACGGTGTATTTTTTTTTCTTCTTGAAAAACTGAACTCAGAGAAATAAGCAAGGAAGTTTTTAAGAGAAATCACAAAATGTTAGTTCTTGAAACTTCCTTAAGGATACTGCTCACCAGAAATCTGATTTCAGTTCCTAAAATTCAAGCTGTGGTTAAACAGAGCTTTCAAAATAATGTTGAAATTATTAGAAGGAAAAGATGGTATTTCAGAAAAGCAAGCTGTGTGTAAGACGACAACAACAACAGAACTCCAGCAAAAGACAAATATTAAAACCACAATAAAGTAGGCCAAGGTATTTTGAAAAGCACCTTGTAAAAGGCATAAAGCTAATACTTGAAATACTGCCCTGAGAATGGATGCTAAAAGCCAGCACCAAAAAGTAAAGCAATAATTGACCTTAGCATTCACTGCAGAGGAGACTGAAAAGCTCCCTGAAAGCTTGTCTTGACAGGATATATTTAAAGACCTGCTTCTGAGACTCAAGGAAAGAGGCTTTAAAACAAGCCAAGAAAATGACCATTAAACCAACAGGATATGAATGTATTAACCCAAGAGTTACAAAGCACTGCAAAAATATAACTGGTCAACTACTAATTGTGGTATGCAAGTACAGCGCCACTGGTGTTGCTGCAGGTAGCCCGAAATTTCCACTCCAGGTACCCATCCAGGGGCCTACTCAACAAATATGCTTGATGCCCTTATCTGAAAAACAGGTAATAACAACAACAAAGTGTGAGTTACTAGACTTGTGGCTTAAGAAGCTACTAGGAAAGTAGTGCCTCATATATATCTTAGAATTCTGAGAGAACAGGAGTGTGTGGGTAAATATAACAGTTAATGTAGCACACCAGGACTTTTCAAGCTCCCTCACAAAATGCTTTTGCATATTTAGTTTACTGAACAACAGAACAAAGCATTTGATGAAATTCAATGTGTGAAATAACACATGAGGAAAATAAATCTAAACAGCAAATTATTTCAGTATAGTTATTACCACTCCAAGAAAAAACTAAAAAGAAAAGAGAGCTTGGAGTGACTATTAAACATTAGAAAGAAAACGAAATCAAAAGCATTCATCGTTATAAATCCATGCTGCCTTTGTATCGCAAATACTTCCTTGTAGCCCTGCTCATCCATCTCAAATAAATAAAAATATACTTCATGTGATATGAAGTATATGGACAAAAGTAAGCAATAAAGTCATTAATTTTTACCCATACTAAGAATTATTATATAGACTAATACTTTCTGATTAAAAAAAAAAGTACAAAAGAGACAAATTACACAGGTCTGTAAGTCACTGATGGTGTGAAGAAAATTAATAATTCTTCCATATTGACCATTTCTGACAGAAGAAATGCTCAAAGCCTAGAAACGGAAGAAAAGAGGTCTTCCTCTATGCAGTATTTCATAAAACTGAATAGTGCAGGTAGGGTGGTACGTAGGCCAAGAACACAAAAGCTGTCAGATAAAGGTTACACAAATTCATAACAGACAGGTCCTTTAGAAGGCATAAAGATCTGACAGCCCAAGATACAACCTCTGTTCTGAGGCCTCCCTGACTTGCCTGATGCTGAAAGGACACGCTGCATTTGTTTTGTTTCTGTTACACTTCCTGGAGCATCCACCACTGAAACCCATCCTCCCCAGGTTCCTGCAGTCAGCAGATGCTAAGGTCTGCCCAGAACCACAAGTCCACCTCAGGTGTGAGAGAGGAGGACAGAGATGCAGCCTGGATGCCTGTAGAAAAATCTGCTGAGAGATCTAAGCCAAGAAAGGAGACTTGGAGCAGTCACCACTGGCTGGGTCAGACATGACCACTGCCTCTCACAAGGGCTCATCTGCTATTTCAGCGATAAGCTTTTGTTTATCGAACAAAAGTTTGCAACTTCTTCACTGCAAATTGAAAGCTTAGACGCAAAACTGTTTGCGGAAGTTAAATAAGGCAGCGGGTTCTCCCACATGTCAAGCTTTTCCAGAGGTCACATTCAGCTCCAATGGCTTCGGGCTCTGGCAGCGACTCTCCAAACAGAGCTATGAAGGGAAGCCATTTATATGATTTTGCCCAGAGAAGTTGTGGAGTCTCCCTCACTAGAGATATTCCAAGAACCATCTGGACGCAGTCCTGTGCCACGTGCTCTGGGATGACCCTGCTTGAGCAGGGAGGTTGGACCAGATGACCCACTGTGGTCCCTTCCAACCTGAACCATTCTGTGATTACCCTGCCGTAACAAAACGCAAACTCCTGTGAGGAAAACCCTATAGCAGAACTCGAGTGTGAAGATAACGGGGTCTCACCGGCCCCCTGCAGAGAGCGGTGGCCCTCAAACGCTGCCCATCAGCGATGCCTTCAGCTAAAAGGGGTGGTCTCTCCTCACCCCACACACCACCCACTGAGCCCTGCCAGAGGTGGGTGTGCCCTCTGCCCCCGCCCCTCGCATTCCCCATCACCATAGCCCCTGTAAGAGCCGCGGGTTCCCCTCTCACCACCGCACACGTTCCCCCATCGCTGACCCCTCTCAGAGGAGGGGGTGTCCCCCCATCCCCCCCGCAGTGGTCTCTCCCTCTCTCCCTCCCTCCCTCTCTCCCTC
>VZRE01013306.1:91585-136742 GCA_013396775.1 Cephalopterus ornatus
GGGAGGCGGCTCCGGGCGGGAGCAGTGGCCCCCGGCAGCCCGTGAGCGTCCGGCGGCCGCCCGCCCTCGGTGCGGCGCGGGAGAAGTGACGGCGGCCGCGCTCTTTGGTGCCGGCTGCGCTGTGAGGGCGTGAGGTGCCGTGTGCTGCTTTCACAGAATCACAGAATGGGCCAGGGTGGAAGGGACCACAGTGGATCATCTGATCCAACCTCCCTGCTCCAGCAGGGTCATCTTAGCACATGGCACAGGACAGAGTCCAGATGATTCTTGGAATATCTCCGGTGAGGGAGACTCCACAACCTCTCTGGTCAATCTGTTCCGGTATGGGGTCACTCACACAGTAAAGTTCTTCCTCATGTTTAGGTGGAACTTTTGTGCATCAGTTTCTGCCCTTTGCCTCTTGTTCTGTTGCTTGGCACCACTGAGAAGAGCCTGGCTCCATTCAGATACTTAGAGATATTGATGGGGTTCCCTCTCAGTTGTCTCCTCGAGGCTGAACAGGCCCAACTCCCTCAGCTTTTCCTCAGAGGTGCTCCAGTCCCCAGATCATCGTCATTGCCCTCCGCTGGACCTGTTCCAGGAGCTCCATGTCTCTCTTACACTGAGCAGGCCAGAACTGGACACATCACTCCAGATGTGGCCTCTTTAGGGCTGGGTGGAAGGCGCAGGATCACCTCTGTTGACTTGCTGCCAATGCTCTTCCCACTGAGGGCACTTGCTTTCTTGGGGCATCCTCACCACAGCCCCCTCACTGGCCTCCCAGAGTGGGAACAGACTTCTGGAAAGGGAGGGATGCTCTGGGTTCTGCAGCATGTCCCTGGGGAGAGGAGGGGATGTGGATCCCCCCAGTGTTCTCAAGTCCCACACACTCAGTGGTGCCACTCACGGCTGCGTTTGCAGCTTCTCCTCCTGCCATGCGTGTGGCCCTACTGGTGACTTTACAAGGTTTTGTGCAGTTTTTGCAGCACGACTGAGGATTATGGCCCTCAGTACAAATAATAACTGATGGATCCATAGTCGACTGTTCCCAAACAGCAACACCTTATTGAGATAAAAACACAGGAGACATACCTGAGTTACAGCTATGCTGTAGTGCACCAGTTAATGCTCTCCAGAATTACCTCAATCTCTTACCTGTTTGCAGATGCCTCTGGCAAAGATGGTTGCAAGTGATGTAATCATCAAAAATGGAGAAAAAGATCCCCATTGCCCATCCTGCTTAAGCCGTGCTGCTCATTATTTAACCTGAAATACTTAAATAGCATCAATAGAATTACTCCTTTTTCAATTTTTCATAAGAACTGCTTAAACCAAGACGGTGTCTCCCAGTTCTTGTCCCCAAAGATGGGAAGATTATAAGAGGCCAAACCTCTGGGTCCGCTTTGAACTTCCAGCAATTTGCATGTAGTGACTCCCGAAATCAGAAGTAGTAGTGTCTTGCTTAGCAGCTCTCAATGTATCTCCTCCATACATTTGTCCAGTTGACTTGATGCTCAGGAAGTTCCACCTGAACATGAGGAAGAACTTCTTTACTGTGCAGTGACCGCACACAGGAACAGGTTGCCCAGAGAGGTTGTGGAGTCTCCCTCACTGGAGATATTCCAGAACCATTGGGACGCAAACCTGTGCCACATGCTCTAGGATGACCCTGCCTGAGCAGGGAGGTTGGACCAGGTGACCCACTGTGGTCCCTTCCAACCTGACCCGTTCTGTGATTCTGTGACCTTCTACTGCTTGTAAGCTTGTAACATCCATAACATCCCATTGCAGGGAGTTCCAGTGTCACTGTATGTATGAACAATCACTTTCCTTGCTTTCCTGACATTTGTGACACCATCTGATGACCCACCCCTGCTTCTTGCTTTGGAAAGTACGAAGTAAAACGATTTCAGAAGTGTTTGTTGTTATTCTACAAACTTTACCATTTCTGCTATTCCTGTTTGTGGTGGTGGGACTGGAACTGCATATGGTGTTCCTGACAGGAAGCACAGTGGGTTTATAAAGTGGCATAACAATATTCCCTGCCTTGTTCTCAATATTGTCTCCAAATATTTCTAGTATTCAATGCAGTGTTGATCTCTGCTAAGGTGCCGTTGTTCTACAGATAACATTAAAATCCCCAGCTCTCACTCCTGCAGTTTGGTGGTCAGTTCAGACACCATTATTCCACATGTGATGTAGGACTGTCTTTTCCCCATGTGCATAACTTTACATGTGTCTGTCTTCACAATCATCTGTCGTTTTCCTGCCAGGCACTGAGGCCTGTGTTCAGTTGCCCCCATGCAGGTGTCCAGCACTATCCCAGGTGACACAGAGGGTCTGACTGAGGCTTCAGAGGAGCCCTGTGGGTCTCCATCGAGTCCTCTGCCAGAGCCAATAAGGTGTCTCCCATGAGTGCGGGTGACTGAGGTCTTTCTGCAGTTCTCAGCCACGCCTTTTCTTTCCCTCCATGAATAACATGATACCATCAGCAGTCTTTGTCTTGTCACTCCTTGCCGTATTCAAATTGTTTATGGATAAGCACAGAGATGTGAAGGTGCATTAGGGGCCTTACTGTGAAAACTGACCATTTACTTAGTCTTTTAACTGCATTTTAATCCATGCTGGGATCTTCCCTCTTATCCCATGGTTGCTTAGTCTCCTTAAGAGCTTTGGCAAGAAAGTCTTGAAAGGCATTCAGAAATCTCAGCAAACTGTGTCTCTGCAATCCCTCTTATCCAAGTGCTTGCTGACACATTCAGAAAACTTACATACTGAAGGCAAGACTTCTCTTTGGAAGAACAATGTCAACAAAACCCTTGTTGACCTTTCCCTGGTAAATCATATCTGTCCATGTGTGCACTAATTGTATTTGCACTAGTCTGTGCAGAATAGGCATCAGTTTTAATGGTCTGTAGTTCCCATCTTTCCCCTAGAAACAATTTTTTAAAAACAATGTAACATTTTATACAATCCACTTCTTAGATGCCAAGAAAGTTTTGAGCAAGAATTTACTGCATCCTTGAGTTTCCTGGATGAACAGAATCTGACGAGAATCTGTCACTGTTCATTTTGTGTATTCTTAATGCATGAACCTCTTTGTAAGTCATCGCCTCATTTTGAAACAGATCTGGGAGAAGGCGAACGATGAAGTATTCCAGCAGCAGAACACAGACTTGGGAAGTTCTCTTGGGTTTCCCACCATGGCCTTATCATCTCCCAGTACTACTTCTGTAGCCAGTTCAGTTGACAGGTTTCAGCTTCTGGCACCTGGTACAGTAAGAATATTGAAATAGTATCAGATTCTCTTGAAAATGATTTATTAATGAGTTTTATGCATTTTATGACTTTGATGTAATTCATGAGATCTATCATAACCTTCTGAATTGGAGATTTCATGGGGGTTTTCTGTGTCTTATTCCTTTGTGTGGGATTATTCCATGTTTGTGCTTAATCTTCTTACCTCTTTCTGGTCTTGGTTGGTTTTTTTAGGTATAGTATACACATTCTGAAGAATATTATATATTATTTTTCCCTACCCATTTCTTGATTCTAGTGACTTTCCTATTTTTTGATCTCTGCTGAGTACACAGTTGAGGTTTCAGATAAGTGAAGCTCCACCACCTTTCCAAAATGTCTTTCCAAATTAGTAACAACTAAAAAAGTGCTCATCATTGCATTTGGTGAAGGTTATACTTGGCATTTATAAACATCAATTTTCATTTGCCATTTTATCAGAAGTGATTTAATATTGCAGGATCTTTCTGCAAGTCTCAGAATCAACTTTAGGTGGAACTTTTTGGAATAGATTTGTTTTGTTTGCAAACTATTTAACCCTATTTTCAGGTCATATATTGGACTGCAGAGGTCTCAGGACAGATCTGTTTTTTATCGATGGGTGGACTTTCCTCTTTTTCACTATTTTTTAACTTGTGAAGCAAGAAACAGAAAGCTGTGTAGAAGGTTTATTTTTCTGTTATCACTTGAATTTTCTCACTGACTAGTTTTTTTTCTTCCATTTACTTCTTATCTCACTTGATTGCCTGTAAATATTTTTAGGGTTATAGACTGTGATTTGTGTTTTGACAGAGCCCATCACAACGGAGTTGTTAGATAAAGTTAGATAAAGTTAGATATTGCTATTTAATAATAACATAACAGTATATAGTAATTACGAGAAGTGTAATTGATTTAGCAATATTGTTTATTCCACATTAATAACAATAATTTATTTTGTATCAGCAGGTTAGTTTGATTACATTTCTGCATGTGATTTATTTTTTCATTTTTATTTTATTTTATTTTTATTTTTATTTATTTATTCAAATATATCATGTTGTGTCCAGTACAAGAGCACTTTTGGAGTGCGCTGATACTCATTATTGATAGAAATGCATTCTTTCCTACTCTCAGAAAGGAATTTGAGCCATTTTATTAAGGTAATTAGGGACTAAACAAGCATATGATACATACATGGGATATAATTAGAAATTAATGGGAAGTAGCATGTAGTGTGTTTTGGTGAGGAACAGCACAACTACAGCACACTGAATAAAAAAAAACAACTCAAAACAATATAATATAGACATAAAATGTGCTTCCCTGTGTTTATAACAAAAGCTAGAGGTGTGCAGTGACATCTACCTGGGCAGCTAACCCTGTTCAGAAGAAGGGTTTAAGAGCAAGTGTTTGATAAAAGAGGTTAATCCACTAACTAGAGTGATTCCTAAAACATAGGGTTTAGTAGTTCTCTTGGAGAGGAAGGTGAATTCCGTGGCAGGCCCTGGAGGAAGATGGAGGATTACCTTTGTTTTGTGAATGTTTGAATAGTAAATGATCCCCTGAGGAAAAAGTCCTGATCTTGGTTCTGAGCTAAAGAGATAAGCAGAGCCCCTCCCCACCCATGTGGGAGAGGTAGGCTGCATAAAGCTGCATATTTTCCCATGGGAATTATTGAAACCCTTATTACACGTGGCTTTTGAATCTACGTTGGGCGAAGCCCTGGGAAGTGTCGTGACTTATAAGAATTGTTCTTCCTTTGAGAGGAGGATGGAATGAACGAGTTCATAAGTCTCTTCCACTTTCATGATCATCTGCAAAAAAAAAAAAAATTCTTTAAAAGCACTTGGAAGTTTCTCAAAGTAAAATAACCTCCAAAACACAGAAAAAAAACCCCAAAAGCAAAACATCACCTCTGCTTGTGTAACACAAGGAGGGCTTTGTGTTTGTTTCACGCCATGGGTCACAGGACCTAACAGCAAGACAGGTGTGCAGGAGTTAAAAGGCAGAAGACTGATCAGTCTGATCACTGAGGTTAAGTCTTCTCCTTCTTGCTGGTTGAGACTGTTCTGATAAATGAGATCTGGACTCCTGTGGCATACCAGTTCTGAAATTCCTGTTAATTCTTCTCTTCCTCAACTCTTTCTCCTCTGTTCTCTTCCATGGCTGTTTTTCACCAAGTCATCTAACTTAGTCTCATCTCTTTTATCTCCATAGATAATATTTTTTCCCATACAGCATTTCATTACTTCAAAAGCCTCACCCTTACTTAGCATTGTTTGGCCTATTGTCACTTTCTAAATATGTATAATAGCATTCCACATTAGTGATCCAGCAGTTTATAGTGTTAATAGTCTTTTCCCAACATTTCCCCTACCTACTCAGCAAGACAGAAATTTGGCTACACCTATTGAAATCTACATATTCCAATATTTTCTGACTATGAGGAACTTCTCTGGTCTTCTGTGGTCTTCTCACTGACTTACCTGCTGTACTAGTTTTGAAATCTGCTATTACTGCAACATAAAGGAAAGCAGAGAGATCAACATGAGGGAGCTTTTTAAAGGCAGAAGCAACCTGAATTTGTTCTTCATAATTGTGAGCATGTGTTCTCCATAATTATAATAACACATTATGCTTTTATTCCCTGAAGCATAACAAAGTTAATCTTCCTAGGGAGGGAATATACTCTTGTGAAGTTACTTCCTGCCACAGTCTTTTTAAAATTCACAAAGAAATTACTTAGCCCTACTTTCTGACACAAGGTGGTCCCTGTTTCTTATATCTGCCAGGAGATGGTGCTGCCAGTCTTCCATCTCTCCCTCTCCAGATCTTAGGAAAGGTGGCACATGTTTATGTCTAAATAATGAAGATACTTCTGCCATCTGACTGGTGCACTTTTGTCCTAACAGAGAAACAGAAAACACCTCTCCATATTTAAAGCTTACTACTATCTTAGAACTGCACATACATATTTAAGATTCACCAGATGTCAATGGAAAAACCATACAGGAACTTTCCAGAGTTTTCCAGTGCTCCATGACAGGATGATGAATACAAACCCCTCATCTTTATGATTTCCTGGGTAGTTTCACACATGAGTTTCTCACCTTTACAGACATCTCTGGATACACTCTGGCAAGGTGATTCATACTCTCACAGGCAGCCCAGCCCTGTTCAGACAAAAAGAGCTTTGACACTGCTTTAAATGGAAGCAAGATGCAGTTTTAAATCTCATCCTAAATCACCTTTGGTAACTGAGAGCGTCCTTTTAGCATCAACGTTAACAGGTCCCGTGGCTCCTGATTCCACTGATTTAATATATGTCCTGATGATTTCTCTTACCCACACTACAGCTGTCACAGACAGTGCTGAAAGCTAACATCTCTGGTACCAATTCCTGCTTTTCAGAGGACATCAAATATTTTTATTCATTCTCTTTTCTCTCATGAGCAAAACCTTCTCTGACGTGAACTATAGTAGAATAAAAGAGAATTTAATTATTCAATAAGATAAAATATAATTCATCTAGGCAATGTTTTTGGTCAGACATTAGGACCAAGTATTTCTCCGGGAGTATTGTTAATGTAAAGGTAGCTAATGTGGAGCTTGGGGAAAGTAATGAAATGTGGGACAGTCTCCAGCTGTACTATTTTGGTGTATAAGACACAGATTGCCAGCGTACTCCAGCAGCCCAAGCAAAACCTGCCAGCTGGACAACTGGATATCTTCTGTACTAAAAAAAATTTGAATTAGTAGGAGTTTTAACTGATTAAATCTGCACATATTTGGATTTGGAAAGTTCTGCTGGCAATCTACTTTGTGCTGACTTCTTTGGTCCTATATTTGTGTGTGTGTATATGTGTCTGTGTCTAAATACACATATGAACAGTCCCTGCTGAGGCTTAGAACTGTACAGGGAGCTTTATAAGAGACAAATGAAACTCTTTTGGACAAACTCTGAAATCAGTATTCAGTGGCTTCACAAATGAGATTTATTCTCATGTGTGAGAGTTGCAAGGTAGAACTCTTGGGATTTTTTTCCCCTCACCAGCTACGTTGGCCATATGGGATTTAAGTGTAAGTGGAGGCTTAAACATGCCATGAAAAATTAATGTATTGAATGCTGTACCATCTGCATTACAAGGAAACTGAAAAAGAGTGGGCTAAAAAGAGGCTGTGCTGGAATGGATGCCTTCTAGGGTTTTTTTGGCAAGATCTCAAATAGAGAGCAATTCATGGAATACCTGGAATGTAGCATTAGACTTTGCTTGCTGTTCCTAATTAGAGCTGTAGTAGACCACACTTGGGAATGTGGCATCACCGAGACTTGCTTGAAAAGAGACAAATGCCTCAGCCAAGGAAGTAAGACCATGCATTTTCCTTGAGTTCCATGGTGAGAACAGGCACCCAGAGCCTCCTGCAGAATCAGATGCTCTTGAAAAAAACCTGCCGTGATGGGATGTTGCAGCGATTCTCATTCTGTAAAGTTGCATGTCTGTCTTAATGCTCCTCTGGGCACCATTTTAACGCCTAAACAGACTGAAAAGAAAAGGACAAGAGGATCTCCTGTAGTGACCTAGTGGCTTTGAAGCAGAAGGGCAGGACAAGAGTCACCCCTAAATTGCACCACTGGCTAAATGCACCCATTCACCCCAGGCCTGGCAGCTTTTTGCTGATCTGCTGCAGCCCTCAGTGTAACAGGCTCTCAACCTGTTCAGAGGTTTCATTCTCCTTACTTATTTTTGACCCTGCCAACTCAATGGTGTCTGAGCAACATAAGTGTGAAGCATTACTGCTCCAGGCTAGCAAGTACTTCACACTCCAAGCAAGAAAACTGGATCCAGCTTCTCACAGTTCTTTCTCAGAATAGTTCCGCTGAGTATGTGAGCGAGACCAAGATGATTTATTTCTAAGTCATTTCTTTGCAAAAAAAGAAGTTCATCAAATGACTTAGGTCACTTGAACACTATGTCAAAATCTTCATGTGACCAGAATCTGCACATGCCACTTATTTCCAAAAAGAAAAGGAAACCTCTGTGAGCAGCCTGCATCTGGGACAGCAGTTCACCACTGCAAAATAGGCCTGCATGTGTCTTGGACTTGCAGACAACCTACTGATGTCAGGCTCAGGAACACCAGCTGGCTCATTTCATCCAACACTTGGGGTTCAGGGTACCTAGACTGGCCATCCTCTCGATGGAACTTTGACGCAGGAGCTGCCTTTGAACTGCTTAAGACCTATGTGTGATTCAAGAGTCATCTGCCCATCAGCTGAGATTTCAAAACCTTTATTTGTATATGTCTTAGTACTTATATGCCTTTGATCTCTCATTTTCATGGTGCCTCATTTCTCTCCACTGCGGGGCTTTCAGTTCCTGTGCTTAAAATGTGACTCATGCAGTCGCCGTTCCCCAGCCCCGCCCAGTTACACTGCTCTTGATTTGCTCACCAGCTCGATCTGATACAGGACACACAGCAGGAACACAGGGATGAGCACTTCCACGGGACACTTCTGCTGCAGGACAGTGCTGCCTGTTCCCTTCTACACCTGTGCAGGCTCTCATCCTTCTCCTGGCCTAGCTGGAGCAGTGTGGTTGCAAGCATACTCTGTGTAGTGGTAGTAAAAATCCTTGACAGACTTGCACTGTGGATCAGTAAGTATGCCACTGAGCTGTGTTATTCATGGAGCTTAGATTGCCCTGGTCACACAGCTGTGCCATCATAGGCACTTGGGAGCACTTTGGTGATTCTGCAATCACAAATGTCAAACTAGGTCAGTAGTCTCCAAACAGTTTGGACCTCTGAAGTGTAGTCAACTCTGAAAACTTATTGAACATGTTATTAAAATTCTGCTTAAAAATGTGTTTTCATGTGGTTCTGCAGAGCCCATAGCACTGGCTCATGGGACACAGTAAGGACACCACTGAATAAATACTTCTTCAGCTGTAACTAACTCAAGGTACTTCTAGAGAAGTGGGGAGACCTCCAACTAAGTCACTTCACCTTTCTGGGTGTGAATCAGTTTTCCACTGTAGACCATAGATATTGATATACATTAAATATGCAATGCAAGTGCCAAGAACTCATAGTTATTATATACCTGCTGACCTAAAGCACCAATTTAAAAGGACTGGGAAATAGCCTGAAAACAAGCACAGAGCTAGACCCATTTTTAAGTGATGATCTTAGGGACAAGGTAATTTTCTTTATGAAAAGTGAGACCAAGCTCATGTTTCTTACATGTGACTGCATACTGTTACTGGTGAAGAACTGGTAGGCAGGAAGTTTCTAAGGTCTCTAAAGCAGAAAGCAGAAAGCACAGGCACGAAGTTTACTGCAAATCTAGGACAGAAACTCATACTTGGTTATCACTCTTTTAATATTTTTGTTCTCAAAAGAGTACTGCTTTATATTTAACCAGGGATGTTAATATGGCTCTTTGTAAATTGAAGTATTTTTGCACATGAAGGAAAAGATAATAAAGGGAGTGTTTTGAGAGAATGTCTGTTCTGAGCAAATGCCGGTTAGTTAAGATAGTAGGTAAACAGCACTGTAATCAAAGGACTCAAACTCTTTTGAAGTTGCTGAGGAAATGTGTGACAAATATCATCAAGAATGTGGTTCAAAGGGCACAGTTCATATCTCTAAGAAACATGCAGAAGGCTTGATTCAGATCTTATACTACTTGTATACCTGAATATATTTTATATAATTTTTTATATAGATATTATATATATATAAAATATATATATTCAGCTGAATCAAACTTACTCTGCTGTCAGATATCAGCAGTGGGTAACCATTCTTGCTTTCTCTGGGATGCTGAGAAAAGCTGACCCCGTGGGCTCAGGGCAAAGAAGGACCCTGAAACAGGCCATTAAAGGGGCCATGAAAGATGAGGAGGTCAACAGGGTGACCAAGAAAAAGTTTCAGAGAAAAAACCCTCAAACTCTGTGGTGCCATCAGAGCTTTTGCTCTTGCACTTGTCCCCTTGATACCCTCTTCTCCTTTCCTTTTCCCTTTGAGCTTCACAAAAACTGTTCCAGTTTGACTAATTAAATGATGTGAGTATGGTTTGTCCTTGTATGTATTTGTAATTACATTGCACTGAACTCTTAGGTACACTCATAGTTGATTTTGTTGTCTGGTTGGTTGGGTGTTTTTTTCATTTATTTGTGTTCACAAATACAGGTAACCAAAAGGGTGAAAGGTGTAAATAGTTATCCAGACTCAAGGTATACAGTTGTTGGATTTCTGGGTTGTCTCCTCCAAGAGAGGTGATTGAGAAAAGTCAGACAGAGGTGGTAACACTTGTGATGGAATACCATGGGTCTCCACTTACATTGTCCATCTCAGGGCAGCATTGTCTGCACCATGAGACCTCTGGACTCTTGTCACAGTGGTCATCCTGCTTGGGTACTTCTGGCAGGAGTACAGACTGATCAGGTGCCCCCCAGCATCTTCCAGCTGTATTCACAGAGGCCTTGCTGTAGGAGTCATTTCCCCGTAGGAATTAGTAAGATAAGCAGACTGTGCCCTGAAAATTAAACCATCCTTTTGGTCAAAAGTCCATTCTTCTTTTGATAGAACCATTGCTGAAGCCAGTATAAGCAAGGATGCATTGCTGCTATTTTTGATGCAATTATACTGAGAATAAAGAAAACAGCACTTTTCAGGACCTTTTACAACACTCAAGTTATTAGAACAAAATTAAGCCTTTGAATTTTAGTGTGTTGCTGTTGGACATGTTTTCTCATTTACCACAGCTGATACAAATCCAAGTCTTTTTCCCTTAAGAATACAGATTATTGGCTTTTCTGAATATCTGAGCAGTAGTCTAAAGCGTAATTCACCAAGCCTTCAGAATGCAATGGTAGTTCACCAAGAATAAAAACACCACCACTGACCATATAAATGTACTTAATGGCTTTTGCAGTAAGGGGTGTAAAATAAAAATAAGATAGTATAAAAATAAAAGAAATTAAGGTCTTGAGAGAAAAAACCAGCAACACTGCTATTTAGGTAAGATGAAATAAATATACTGGCTGAGTTTTAACACAGGATAAAATTAATATATTTGTTAGTGGATTAGTGAGAATAACAGACTACATTAATATTTTTAATGCTATGTAGAGTATTAGGACAATTTAACATTATGTGTGTTTGAAAGACACAGTCCTGAGGAACCTGGAACTTTGAAGTTGGACCTGCTCTGGGAGGAGAGTTGAACCAGGTGATTTCCACAGGTCCCTTTCAGCCTTAATGATTTTATGACTCTAAAGAATTACTGAAACTAAGCTGCGTTTATTAAAATATTTGCCTTTTTAGTGGCTGACAACATTGTCTAATGATAAGAGCAATGCAGGTGTGAAGTTAAGCTATAAAAAATATAATCAATAATCAATAAAGTATGAAGCCATAAACCAGCAGGTGTACTTTATAAATGTGTGTGTGCAATTTATGCAATGTAGAAAAACAATTTAAGCATTAGGAGATGTTTTTGTAACATCTTTAAATGTATATTACTTGTCTTGCTCCTATTAATGCAAAGATACTGGATATATGGTAGTAAGTAAACCTGAGCAGTTTTCTATATTATATGAGTTTATTAGTATTTTATATTGCTGTTTTTACTGTGCAAACCTCTAGTATTTCCTGTGGTAACTTAAACCATATTCAAAATGGAGTTTATCTCTGTCTTTAAGGATACTTATATTTCTCTTTTTCCAGACAACACAACCAGTAATTACTGTGTTAAATGTGGTTTCTAAATAGTCTTCACCTAAGATGCCATAATTAAAGCAATGTATTTCATGTGAAAATTTAACAACATTTTTCTGTCTCTGTTTGAGTCCAGAAATCTGAGTTATGCAAAGGCAGGAGTGGCTCAGAGGACTGCAAACTTTCAGCTAATGATGTGTAGTTACTGGCATGGGGTTAGCCTAGGTCCTTAATAACCAAAAGTTGTTAGTATCTGATTATAACTAATTTCCAACATGAAATGAGTCAGTCTTCTGCAAGCAGACTTGGTAACATCTCATAAATAAATGCATATATATATACAAATACATGTAAAAATATACAATATAATGCTTATAAATAAAATATATATTTCATATACACACACCAGCACAACTGAAACTATTTTCCCACCTTTTACTTCTCATGAATGTGGCACATTTTTAGGTTCCAAAAGAGATGATTCCAAATCCTATTAATTTCCCAATTGCACTTAACAGGAGTCTTGCTCTAGGTTGTTTCATTTTAATTAGTTAAACTTCTTTGGTGCACTAATTTTCTATGGATACTTATCAGATCATTTGTTTCTTGCATCAACCCCATATTCTCCCGTTTCCTTGATTACAGGACATTTCATTCTGGAACACTACAGAAACAGCCTCCCACACAACAAATCATGGGAGAACCGAACACAAAGTTTGTCTTTTGATTCTTAAAATTGTTTTTCACCCTTAAGCCCAGCTGTGAAGGTAGAAAGAAACTGGATCATACAGAATACCTGAAAATTGTAGTAAAACATGTTTGGTTACCATCCTTATGCTCTGCTCAGGTGTCATTTGGATTGACACTTCTGATAAGGATACCAGCTTCCTTCATAATTTTTGTCTTTTAGATATAACTCTTCTTTTTGTGCAATTTACTTGTGAGTCTTGGGAGCTTTCACTGCTGGAAAGTATTACTCCTAAAGAGACTTGATCATGCAGCCCTAATGAGTGAGAATCTGCTATACTTCCCTTTCAGCCAACAATAAACATTATAAGACCAGAAACAGAATCCAGAGCAAAGCAGACAAATAAACCTGCCCTGAGTCTGACAAATAGGGATGTTAAAAACTCCTTGTACTTGGGTTTTCGTTAGGTAGCCACTTCATCCATCATAATTTGCATTGTCATGAGGAGGAGGAGTCCTCCTGGCCTCTCCTCCCAGGCTTTTTTCTTCCTGTGGAACCATGCAGTGTGGGGATCAGCATGTGTTTGGGGGAGGGATAAGGGAAAGGTGTCCATCCTTGTATGGTATTTAGCATTCCGGCTGCCTGATGCCAGACTAAGAGAGGCAATAGGGACAAGCTGAGGTGAGACATCAAAAGGTTTCAAAGGCAGTATGGATTTGTGTTGGACTAAACTGACCTCGTAACTATGACCTCAGTGGGATGCTCCAGAGCATATATCCAGTGCAGGAACTGGTTGTCAGCATGGGAGGCACAGTCCAGGAGGACAGGCTGCCACTGGAGCTTTGTACCCCAGCAATTCCGAGTTAGTGAAACAGTCTTCAGACAGCACTGGCATTGAGTATTAATCAGCGTAGACTTTGAGTTGCTGTAATTTGTAAGGCTCAGACCAATACATTTTATCCTGCAATATTGTTTAGAAGCAATGTGTAGTGTTTTTAAGTCAAGGATCTTCAAATTCAGAAAGCAAGTAAACAAATTCCTAATAGCAAATAAGAGTTTTGGGAGTGGGTGGGTGCAAGTGAATATGAAAGCTGAGTGTTAAGAAAGAAAAACAAAGAAAAATACATCAAACTACATCTACCAGTTTCTTTTGTCTCAATGAAATAGGTTTCTGAGGCAATTTCCCTGAACAGCAACAATCTCTCTGTTCCATTTGGAAAAAGAAAACATGGAAAAACTTCACAAGTCAAGGAAAATAACAAGTAGGAACAGACAGACCATATCCTGTTAAATGTAAGATTTTGAATTTTTGGTCGTTCCTTCCACAAAGGGCCCTCAGTAGCCAGACATTCCTCATTTCCAAATGTTAAACTTTCTTCATTATCACAGTATTTATCTTATTAACCAATGAGATACACATGTAGGTTTTTTTTGTTTCTTAAGAGCTTGAAGATTTTTTTCTCATTGTTTTAGAAATTGGGATAGCTTTGCACAGGAAAATATTTTAAGCAGAGGAATGCAGGGCATGGAAAAAAATTGACATCTTGTCTTTGTCTCTGGCTCCACAGGTGGGAAGGTGGAGAGAGTACTTACTTTGGCCCACATGAGGAGGAAAGAGCTGATTAGCAGGGCCAAAGGAATACAGGACTTGTCCAACCTGGTACGTGCAGGTAGGCCTGTAACAGACATCTACTTCAGAAGGCTCCACAAAATGCGTAGTCAATAAATCTGAGCTACAAAACAGCTTTCAACATCCTCTAACACAAAATACCTAAAGACTGAAAGCCACAACTCTTTAAAAAATAAGGCACAAGAAGAGGTCATGAGGAACTGGGCATTGCAGAAACCCTTGCTTCCGCAACAGTAGAGAGTATGACATAAAGCTCCAGTGAGAAGCACTCTACTGCACTTTCTCTTACAGAGAAGGAAATAAAATTTGTAACAGTTCTTCCAAAATGGAACTGAGAGGCAACCTCCTCCTGGATCCCAGTTGGCTAGATAAGCATCCATCTAGTAATTGCAGATCAGAGTTGTGAGGGATCTCAAGGGTAAACATCCACTTTCAGACAATAGGGTGGTTCTGTGTAGTTCCCATCAAAAAAACAATAGTGTTTTATTGGTCAGTATACTCTGCTTTTTTAAATTTCTTTATGTTGTACAGCCTTACCTCTTCACCTAGCTGCAGGTATTCCTAAGTGCATTCTTGTAATCCATTATCATCCTAATGCTACAGTCAGGATTCTTTGGCCTTTGGTTTTGTTTGTAGGTATGATGTGAATAATGTTAATGGAGAACGACAGAGATGGGATGCACCAAAAGGGAACAAGATTTCATGTACAAACTCTGCAGTATGAGATTATGCTAATAAAATGTATTTCAAAGACTTATCCCATGATAATAATCTAAATGCTGATTTCAAAATTCTTCATATTCCAGGTAAGATCTGACACTGCAAGACCTCAGGCTACCTGGCTGAGGGAGAACGGTCAGCCAGCAAGAAGCACCAAGTGATGGGAAAGGAAAATTTGGCAATGGTCAGGGATGATTTTACTTGCAAAAGAAAAAGAAAAGTCTCCTTTGGATAGCGACAGCCAGGTCATGGCTGATTTACAAAGAGCAGCAAAAAAGCCATCTGAAGGCCAGTCCAACCAACTCTGCAGACCTCAGTGCTGTGGCTTGGCACAACAAGCCCACGTCATAGGTATACAAGGTATGACAATGTAGAAGTAGTCAGCACAGTGCTGCAATTCCAAAATCTTGTAGATGAGTTGTATGGGTATAGAGTATATTACCCCTGCAACTGCTTCTTTGAGCTGTTCTTGTATCTCACTTACATTCACTCATCAGCTGCATCAAACAGATGTCTCATGCAGCTGAGGAAGCAGTTCTGAATTCCAGGCAGAGTAGATGGTAAGTCAGTTTTAAGGGTTTCATCTAAAAGACCAACGTAATGATATAGGCCTCTGTGGCGTTCAATTAATCAGTGCTTTCAAGGTGATGGAATCAAGAATAACAGGATTTATTTGTTACACTGGGAGATATATTTTCCATATTTTTTTATCCTTGACAGTCATGTGCTTGCATGACTAGTTGGGGAATCAGAGACAGCTCTAATGGAAAAGAGAAATTAGGTCATCTGGTCCATCCTCACTGCCAGGACACGACTGTTCCCTGCAGCGGATCACTTCCCACACAGTTATCTTTCCAGCCGTCTTTTGTAAGATGGAAATGCAATTCAGAGTCCCATTTGGCTATAACTACCAGAGCTTTTGAGGACTTTTTATTTGGCCAAAAATGCTTAATGAGATAATCAGAGCTAACAATTTTAAATAAATTTCAAAGAAAAAAAAGCAAATCTCAGAATTTTGTTCTCAGTAAAAACCTTTTAATAGAAAAACTGTGCAATATTTGGGATAGGAAATAGTTTCTAGACTCAATTCTACAAATTAAACAATAGTTTTCCTGCTAAAAAGATCAAACATCTAGTTCAGTAAGTAGTGAAGCATCCAGTACTCGAGATGCTCTGAGCAGACTGTGATCAGGAGGCTCAGCATTAGTGCTAGCTGACTGCAGGTAATCCAGGTTGCCTTGATCCCCATCCTCCAGCAGAACATCTCAGTGAGCAAGCACTCAGACTCTACAGAGCAGGATTGGTTACTAAGAAAAAAAAATTAGCAAACACAAATGGAAAAACAGTGATAGAACTCACACATAAGTAAATGGCAAACTACTTCCCTTTCAGCAGCTTTAGCATGACAAACTTCCACACTGCCTGCAAATGTGAATAACCCCCCTCTTTTACCACTACATCACCATGCTCATTGAGTAAATTCAATAGTTTGCATTAGTAAGTGGCAGTCCAAATATTTCCCTAAGGTTGATCTCCTTTCCCAAAGGACCTGTTTGCTTCATTTTACCAGATGTGGCCATGTAGTTTGGTTTAAGGATTCACTTTCTGAACTTAGGCATGGATTCTCCACACCCTGCTCAGCCTCGCTATAGCATTTCCTTTGGCCAACAAATTCTCATTCTTCTCTGGCTTTTCTACATCAGTTCCTGGAATTACGTTTTTAGACCATCATCCTTCACTAGAGAATTTTGTTTGAACTTCACCCTGCAGCAACATTCTCACCAGACAGGACCCAAGAGCATTTAAAGAACTTCACCAGAAACCTAGCAGTTCAGAAACAAGCTCATCAGGACAAAATTAGTAATGTCTTCTCTAGATCTTCTGTGAAGAGATCTTTTGTGAAAAGATCACAACCACTGCAACCTCAAGTACAAGTGCATGTGGTTGCTCTTCAAGTCTGACCAGAAGAATCATGAGATTTCTTGGTAAATGATGCCTTTTTCCCTTCTCCAACAGAGTGCTCTCAGGTGCTTCAGAGTTCAGGAATAAAACAGGTTGTTCTCTATAGTTGCCTTACTAAATCTTCAAATTAATCCACATAGCTTTTCCTTTTGTCTCCAGCAAGACTATAAAGAGATGACAGAGTTATTCCATCTCTACTATAAACGCTGTAGTCATTGTCAAGTTCTTATCACCCTCCTTATCTTTTAAAGTACATAGAGCACACTGTGTTTCATTTCTTTACATAAATAATGCTTGACCTTGTGTTAATTTAAATGGGCTTTACCCCGATGGTTTTAGGTAGTCATTGAAGTTACCAGTTACCAAAGGTTGCCAAAAAAATCATCAGTCATGAAAGGGTTAGCATGTCCGGTGTGAGTTCCCAGGGACATGACTTTTCTGGATGCTTTTGTGTGTAAACTTTACTGTAATAACAATAACGATCAGATCCACTCTGACATGACAATTTTCATTGGTTTTGTTGCAGTAACAGGCTTCTAGATTCCACTTGATGGGGAAAGATGTGGTTACTAACAGAAGAACACACTAAATTATAGAGCTTCTGTGGGTGTAGCAATTTCCTACTGTTAGAGAAAAACAAAAAACCTTGCAGTATTACAAATCCACTGAACAGTCAATTTGTTTTCTTTCCTACTGCACTGTTTAATTCTGGTGGTTTGTTAATTAGTAGCAGGGCCTGCCTAGTTGTCTCAACAAGTGAAATTTATAAAGGCAAGGAATAAAACATGAAGTTCCAGGATGCTGATACCGATTCCCTATTTGTATCTGGCTGAAAAAAAAGAAGTTATGTTATATTAGAAAGCTGAAGCACCTTTTAAAAATTGAAGCACCTTTGACAAAAATGATCCATCCTCTCTGGTTCTAATTGAACAAAAATAGTATTTGCAATTGACCCATCAATCAAGACAGACAGATAAGCAAAATTTCCTTTTTATCTTCTAAGACAGTGAACTAACAAGTGAGCCACCTTTATAAAGAGCAGCCATTTGGAAAGAAAATACAATGTTTATTTCTTTCAAATGTCAATGCTCATGTTCTTAGAGATCATTCCATTAGGCGATCAAAACAAGACTTTAGCAATTCCTCCTTCCTCAGTTGTTTTTTCCCTTTGCAGTATAAATTCTTTGCAGACACACACCAAAGCAAACTGCCCTCCTTACCAACCACATCACCATTGACAGAATGCAAATCTAACTATCACAGACCATCAATAAACGGAATCCTCACTAAAATCAGCAAAACCTTAAGCAAAAGGATGTGCAGCGCTAGGACCTGCCTCTGAAAACCAATTCCTGTTACAGATATATTGAAGCTCTGCAATTCCTACCATCCCGGCATACCAGGAGAGGTTCCTGGAGCACTCAGATCTATTAATCTAAGATGCCTCTCTGTCCAGAGCTGCTGACAGCAGAATGCTTACTGGATTTTAGCCATCAGGCAGAACTGACACAAAAACAAGTGGGTATAAACTAGTTAAGAGAAAGCTTCTTATTTGGATTTCTAGCTATCAGCAAGCCAAGGACCTGTAACAGGCTTCCAGTACCAAAGGAGGAAAAGAATCTAAATACAAGCCTAGATAAACATACTGTATAGTGCCTGTGATGGCAACGAGTGGGATGTGATGATCTAGGGGGTCTCCTCCAGACTTATTTTAAGTAAATAAACCACGGCATAAGTTGTCCCACTTTGAAGCAAAAGTCTTCAATTGGTTAGGCTGGCACATTTAAGGTTTTATTCTCCATAGGAACAATTTATGTTATTATTTCTACAATTTTTTTTTTTTATTTATCAAAGCTGCTGGTTTTCAACTACATTCCACAGCTCCACTAGAGGTGACCATGTGCTCTTGGTACAGAACAGCACGTAACTGCCTCTCTGCTTGCAGAAGAACGGAGCAGCACATAACACAGCTATAAGCACCTTTTCAGCCCTGACCACAGAACAGACCTTCATGCTTCTGATGTCCACACATCACTGTTTTAAGTGACAAGATACTTTTCTTTCCACTCTGGAGATAATAATAAGAGACAGTAGTGTTTGCATTCAACACCACTCTGATCTACGGATGCTTTTTTTATTCTCCTGCCTTAAAATGTACTTTCAGTGGTGATGATCTTGCTGTAACTCCTCCCTTTTGGGATCCTACACACCTTGCAGCACCTGGGTGCAGAGACCATCCCCTCCTGCAAGTATTTTCAAGGTGCAAGAGATGAGAACCATTTGTGCCTTCAAGAAGTCTCTCTTCACTGGCCATCCAGCATGCCCAGCCCTTGCTCCAGATCCTTGGAAGGACAGGGTAGAAAGGAAGGGGTGGGCAGACAGCTGGAGTAGAGCAGAGCAGGAGAGTAACCAGACCATTAGAAACACATGTCAGAACAAAGTATCACAGCAGAGTAATTCTGAACTCAGCTGTTAAGTAATTTGAGTGGACCTAGCAAAACCCATAATTTTGTCTCCCACTGAGCATTATTTAAACTGCCTCAGATGGGATAAAAACTGGGGAAAGGGACAAAATGGAATAGCAAAAATATGGACTCATTTCAACTGGCCCTGGCTGGGATTCCACTCTACACAAACTTCTCCAGTGATGCTCAGGTACTTCTTGAGAGCTTCCTCCTGTTCCGCCCACCGATAAAAATACTCTCTCAAGCACAAAGCTTAACAGCAATAAACTGGCATGAGAGTTTCCACTTGACACAATGCTTAAAGAGCACTAACATTTATTCAAAGCATTTTGGCATGGCTATGTAGTAACAAATAACTATACTTTGAAGGCCCCATCCCCGTTGGTATCTATTCTATGATTGTATGAATCCTACTTGAAGACCTGATCTATGAAAACTGAATTATATTCTCAAGGTCCTGTATTTAAATTGATTAGTTCTAACATTAAGAGGTTAATTAAGTCATATATAAAGTTCACCAACTACTGAAACCTTTTAAATCATATAGCAAGATCTTGTTCAGACCATTTATTCTGATCAAATTAGCTGTATGGATAGAATTTAAGTCACCTACACATTAAAACCAACGAAATTATGCTAACAGAGCAAAAACAGCTTTTTGTATCAGTCTGGATTTTTCAGAAAGAGTGAGAGTGGCAAAACCTTGACTCTGCCATTTTATAAAATAGATCCAAAGCATTGTTGCCTCCCAGTTCATGTTGGCATAATTTGTTCTCTGAATAGAAATGCATGTAGTTTTTAAACTTCAGCAGGCTAATTCATGCATCCATTACTAAAGAGGCTTCAGTATCTCTAACACTCACACAAAATCTCTTTGGAAGACTTATGTGAAGAATGCAATGTACAACTTTAGTAGTTACTGCTGTCACTGCTGAGACCCAACTGTATTGCTCCCTGGCCGTAACACACCAGATTTCCTTGGGGAGCACAATTTAAGTAATTCAGAGCATAGAAACAAACATCTCTTCCCCCTCTCCTTTTCCTCCCTCTTATAGGGCTGTAACAAGCTCCATTTATTGTTTCCAACAGATTTACAACAAGATGGAAATACCCAGCATCTGCTCAGCAATAACAAGATCAGCAGCGACATGTGATTTGAAGCCAATGCCTGAAGAAGCCCCACCTTTCTCCCCCCAAACAGGTTTTACAAACCGTGTTTCCAAAGGAGAGGGATTTTACAATGACAACAACAGCAGGAATGAGGATATAACTAAGCAAAGAGATTGGACAACTGAGAATATAATTTGCAATTAAAGAGCCTATGAGCCACTTCCAATGGCATTTACAGAATCTCCACTCAGGGATTCTTACACTGATGTCCTCACAGATCCTACACTACAGACAAAATGTCCTTAAAAAAGTTTGCATATACAGATGTTTTAAAATACTTAATGACATAGTTTTAGGCTACACTTTTATTATCAGATGTACTCATCACTGTTTGTTGATTTAAGGATTCTGGCAGAAGACGACAAAGCATTCCCTCTAGGAAGCTGGAGTCTTCACAGCATAGTGGAAAATATCATGGCAGTAATCCAAAGCTGGTACTAACATTTCACCCTTCCCACACTGGCATTTTATTCATCTGAAAGCTGGCCAAGCTGTAATTGCTGGAGCTTTCAGCAGCAGTGTCATCTAGCCACGCTCACACAAAAGAGGGCAGTTAGTTCCTGTTACACAAGTCTGGGATTTCAGTCGTACATCTGGGATCTCAAGTTTGTAGTCTTCCAGTAATGTTAGAAATAAATTAACCAAGTGTGTCCTTTTCCTAAATATGATGATTTATTTCCCCATTTACCCTCTTGGTTTGCTAAGAAGGACAATTTTAGGTGGCATCAGACCAATTCTGACGTCTTTAGGCTATTTCTTTGAAAACCACACTAACACTTAAACAGCATATTTTGTACGCTTATGTCAATTCTTGTTACCCAAATGAACATTTCTACTGGCTTTTTTTTTCCCCTGTTTGGTGTGTTTACGGCAAAAGCCTTCAATCCCCACCCCGTATAAAAACAAAAGAAAAAGCCCCCCCAAGAAACCCCAAACAAAACACTCCCACAAATCCCAACTTAAGTGTGGTCTCCCCACATTCCTTTGTGCTGCACAGGACAATGTGCAAAGGAGCAAGTGCTCTGTTTGTTTTACAGAACCATAAATGAATCTCTTTCCTGGTGTAACCAGCAGCCGGCTACCACAGAGAACACTGCAACTAGACTTGCAGAGAACTCTTTGCTGACATCACTCATTTTAACAAAGATCCTGAGAAATCAAGTACAAACCCCATGTTTTGGGTAGCTGTAACACATATACCTCAAAAGTGGCTTAGCATGAACTACCATCTCAACCATCACTCATACAGCAGAAAAGTGAGAACTCATTTTTATTTAATAGTCTGAAAATACTAAGAAGGGAGTTGAGATGATAAACGCAGTACTGTGAAATTCACTGTAAGATGCAGACAGTAACTGTGCCCCACAGGATTTACTTCACACAACCATGTTCAACATATGAAAATCCCATCCTTACTCTAACAATACACTATTGTTTTACTGAGGTGCCTTAGATGGAATTGTCCATCATGTGTCCAGCTTGCAAAGAAGAAGCAGGGTTTGGGATTTGCAGCATTAGTCTGTCCAGTGTTTCTAAGCTGTGAGGCAGGTCCTTATGTGAGGTGGAGAAGGATCCAAACCTGTTGCAAATTATCTCCTGGAGCTGGAAACCCTAATACCAGATGTATCTGCCTAATTTGTCTGGGTATTGTACTAATAAAGGAGTTTGCCCAGGAGGGAATGGGTAGGCAAAGTCATTACAGTTCATCCCTTTTTTTTTTTGTACTATCATCCCATTCCCCTACATGTTTCATTACCTCCCTCCTACAAAACAATAAAAATATTTGGCCAATTTCTGGAAGTAACACTATGAGATGATGCTGCATTTGTTATTATTTAAATTCAAAAGCTGATGCTGCAGTTTCAAGACTCATTTTTGTAAAATGTACGTGCAACGAAGAAGTGGCAGTTAGAATTTGCCCAGCTTGATAAACATCAAAAAGAGCATTTAATAAATTAAACTAGAATCTAGATATATAAGGCCCAGATCCTGTTCTTGTAAGGAAAATTGACAACTCCCTTGACAAGGTGCAAAAGAAAGGAAAAAAGAGAACAACATTAGCTGACAATGTAGCTCAAGCCAAGACAGCAGCAAAGAAAGCAAACTCTTAAATGGACAGAAAAAACTGCTACGTGTCAGTATCCAAACAGTTTTACTAGAGACTGGCAGCATTTAGGAGCTAAAAACCTTTATGAAACAAATAAAGGATCAATAAAAAATGCAGGGTGGAGGGGAAGAAATTATGAAACCAAAACACCGATTAAGAAGCATATGAGTTTATGTAGAGTCCTGCCACACAATACTTTGACAGCAATTCAAAGTGACTGCATGAAGAAAATGGAATTGATACAATTTTTTAAAGTAATGCATGTCAATTGAAGCACAGAATCTCAACAGTTTTATTGTAGAAACACTCATTGTGCACACTCAAAGAATGAACAAAAACATGGAAGGTGGAAGATGTATCAAACGCCTGCAAGGACTAGTAATACATCCTTTTTCATAATGTCATATCCTGTGTAGCCAGGACACTAACAGAAGTTAAGTATTTTCAAAACCCCCCCAAAACGGAAAACTAAGAGGTAGAGGTTTAGGAAAAAACCTCTTAAGTGATCTAGGAGAGAAAAGAAAAAAAAAAGAAAAAGCAGAGCAACATATTATTACAAAAACCTCCAGAAATACGGGAACACAGTAACACTAAAAGCAGTCTAAAAACAACAGAAAGCATATTATGATGTGGCAGCACACAAACTAACATTCTAGAGCCAAACAAATTCCTCTGCATTACTAGCCATGTAGCTGGAATACTGACTGTAATGACATCCATCAGTGAAAGAACACAACAGGAAAACAGAGAGAATTTCAATAGATTATCCAAAAAAAAAAAATGCATCATTTAGATGAGGATATTTGCAAGCCATGAAAGAGCATCAAGAAATTGGCTGTCTTTTCTTAGGTTATTATTAAGGAGAAGCCATTTCCTCTAGTAGATTTAGTTACTAAGAAGTCCACATGTCAGGTTAACTATGAAAAGTTATCCAGGATATTTTCATAAAATGAGTTAAGAGCAGACTTTTTAAAAGTATGCAATAAATTTGAGAAAGACATTTCCAGCACAAGATATACTTACATTTAAGTTTAGCCCTTAAGTTATTACATGGAATTGTTACAAGTCAACAGTAGGTGGTTTATAAAATGTAATTTTATTTCATGTTACTTTGCTGTTACAGAGGGCAATAACATTTTCACAAGGCTTTTTTGGGACTACAATCAATGATTAGCAACACACAATAGTGGTCCAAACTCTCTAACAATCACTGGACAAACTTGACACCTTCTCACATGTGCACAAACCTGCATGGAAAAGTACTAAATTTTATACTTGGACATGTGAACTTCAATTGGTTTTCCCATTCCAGTGTATTAAGAAATGACATGCACTTCAGTCTGCCAAAAAGCACTGCCTTACTCCAGCAGTAACATGCTGCTTCTAATACATAGTAAAGTGAATACCAGAACTACAAAGGCAGGAGTGTAAGTGAACTTTTATTGGGAAGGGATATCAACTTAAACAGCAGCAACTGAAGATTAAGAGAAGCCCCTGTTTTCGAACACACAAGTTTCTGTATTACATGATACGGGAAGCAACTCAATTTATGATTTTCCAAACTTCAAATGCTCAACTTGATCTGGCCCAGTACTTCCATATTCCTACTGAAACGAATACACAGTAGCATGTGAAAGTCAATTATGGAAAGGAAACCCTGCAGAATAAGAAGGGAATGTGGAGAATTAAATGCTATGTGGAACACTCTTTAGTTGCAATTAACTACATTTTCATATCTTACTGTAATACAAAACACAGTCAACTGGCAGGAACTGGTTCAGATTTGTTTTTAAATACCAGGTACACTTTAGTCCGCTACATAAGTGTTTGGAAGTTACTTATGTTTATATGAAATGAAGCTATTAATACTTTTCTACAGCAGTAACCGCACACCAGGAAGGCCAGGACAAACACAAATCAAGGAATGGAGTTTTCCCAAAGCTGCAGTGTGAAAGGACTATAAATTGATTTCCATACACATGGATGGGTTTTCTTTGCTATAGGAAATCCAAGTGGAGCTATAAGGAATGGAGACGTGTAAAAAGGTTTCTTGAGAAGGAAAGGGAGAATGACGCCCCCACGTGCAGTTTAGTTTTCTGCACCTTCTGCAGCATCACATTCTTCTCCTGCACTGTCTGATGTCCATAACTAGAAAGAAGAGAAAAACGGTGTCAGCTTTCAGAAGCGCAGCTGGAATTCCACAAAGTGACAATGGGTGACTGTATGGAAATGGTAATGGATTAGACTTAAGGATCTCTACAAAGCAGCAGTGCACTGGCACTGCACAGCCCTGGCTTCTGGTACTTGCTGGGAGAGAGGTACCTGGAAAGAGCTCCCTGTGCACAGGGCACAACCAGCTGTGCCCTCAGGTAGAGGGGCAGAGCAAACTGTTCTAAACAGCTCCAGCTTTTGTGTTTAACAGCAAGCTGTGCCATCCATCCCAGGGCATTCTACAAGCCTGAACAGCAGCTTCACAGGTGACTTGCACTTCAAACACACCAGTCTGAATCCTAGAAATGTAAACTGCAATTTCGGTTATCGAAGCTAAGCACTTTATCCTGCTAACAACAGACATTTCTACTGAAGGAGTACTGCAAAATAATAAATGTTGCTATAACTTTAAATACAGTGAATATCCAGAGAGGATATCCCTGAAAAACTGTCTTACTTTCATATTTTAATAGAACCTAGTTGTTCCATTAGGCACTTTTCTTAAATAGTTAATCATTACAATAACATACTCAAACATCAACTGATTTTATTCTTAATACATTGAAATTTCAGATATTTTAAAAGAAAATCAGGACAACGAACAAAGCAAGCTGCGCCGGATGTACAACAGGAAAAACTTTTTGGTTTGAGGTTGAATCCCTGACAGATCACGGATTACCGTGGTTTCACTCCTTGCCCCACCTTGTATGTTAGGTTAGCTGAATGCCCCTTCTCCCTTCCACTGAGAACACCATCAAACCAGGAAGAATGTGAGCTACCCAAGCTGTTATTCCAGATTACACAGCATGAACAACACCTAAGTTGACAGCAACTTACACAACATTAAAACTAAGTTATGAAAAGGTACCGTAGGTAAATAGCCCAAGTCAGTGCTATGCTCTGCACTACAATGAAGTAAGGGCTTTGTTCATCACAAATTCAGTCAAACTTATCAAACACATGGTTACAGAACCAGATAGCACATAAAAAGGCAACTTACTGTTAGGTTGTCTCTAAGCAACTGCATGATGAGAGTACTGTCTTTGTATGAGTCTTCGTTCAGTGTATCAAGTTCTGCAATAGCCTCATCAAATGCCTGGAATAATTAAACCATCTTTAGCCTTTCTATTAGCTATCATTAAGCAAGTAGAAGCTAAACTTATCAGCAAAGGTAACTTAAAAAAAAGGGCACCATTAGAAGTTAATGACCTGAATTGCTCTATTTGAAACAAAACCATAATAAAGGCATAATAAAAGATTGCCATGTTGCTGAAAATTTAAGTCACACTGTAAATACAGCCTGTCTGAACCCCTGTAATCCCACTAACCATGAGCTTGGAAACCAGAAACTTTAAATAGATAATTTCCTGCATAAACTCTAGGAAATAATAATTCATACTGTTTTAAGCATAAACTGTCTTCTGCTGTCCCTGCAGTCATACAGAAAAGAAAAAAAGTAACTTACTGTCTTTGCCAGTGTGCAGGCAAGCTCAGGATTGTTGAGAATCTCATAATAAAATACAGAGAAGTTAAGAGCTAGACCCAAGCGAATTGGATGTGTTGGCTGCATCTCCTTCTTGCTGATATCAAATGCCTCCTGATAAGCTCCCTGGGAGTTTTCTATTGTTTCTGTAAAAGAATGAAAACTTTAAGTGTTTTGGGGGCTTGCTTTTGTTTAATTTTTGTTTCAAGACATGACCATTTAAAGTACTCCATTAGTAGGAGACTGAACTGCTCTTAGCAAAACACAGCACTTACTTTAATCGAGGTAATGAATTTACACCCATTTTAAGTACAACTGCAGAAACACAAGGAGCAAATTAAACTACTACAGAGCAAAAGTATTCAAGAAACAGATAAACACACAGAACCGGCTAAATACAAATGACCAAGATTACTGTATTACCTCAGTGGCCTTTAATATTCCAGGTGGGAAAAAAAGTGTTTGTGCATTACTTTTCCTACAGAACTCCTACTTCATTCCTTGTACACGATGGACATGTGCATGTGAGTTGGGTGTGCAGAGTAAAGAAGGCTACTGCATGTAAAGCATGACTTCTTGAGGAAGTTTGGAAGGCATGTATGGGCATGTTCCTGAAAAAAATGAAAGTCTGCCTCCAAAAACTGGGTGTAGAGGTCAAGATAAAAAAACCCTGAGGCTGTGCCCAAAATAACTGCAATAAATACCACAGAGAAAAGAGGTTACCGGACCAGAGAGTACTGTGGGAGCACTACCTATAGGCTATTCCAGATTCACTTCCATAGATAACCAAGGGGCCAATAGCCACCCTAAACATTTTGCAGGAAGGAAGGAGACTGCAGGAAAAGAAAGGCATTGTCAGAGCTCAAAATAGAGCTCTCTGGAGGAGCTAATACTGCAACCACTCTAGAAAATGCTGGTAAAAGAGTTTGGTAAGTAAAATCTAATAAGTATTCAAAAGAGTCAAAACAGATTTGAGTTTTCCTGTATTTACACTGTAATGAGCGCTAGCGGACTATTAATTTGTTGAGAACAGGTGAAAAAAGGCAAAAAACTCCCTAGCAAATCCAAGAAATAACTTACCATGTGAGTACATAAAATATATTTGAAGCTGAGAAAACAAGCAGATGCTTAGAGGCAGAACATTAGAAAAGCTTAAAGCCAAACTCCTTGAAGTTTGCAAGAAGTCAAGCACAAAACGTCTGCTTGGTGATACACAAGCTGTAACTTCCCAGCTAAACACCACCACCATCTGCTAGTAAGGTTATATCAATCAATCTCTCTCCCACTGTAAGCACCCATATCAGCGTGCATGTCATTTAAATGCAGTCATTTTAGCCAAGAAAAGCTGGTATTTCTCTGCTCAGACAAGCCCAGATTTGTAACTGTTGCTTGAGATACAAAATATAAATCAGATGAACCTTGTGAAAGCCAAAGACAGGTTTTCTCTGCTACCCTTGGACCTGCTGTTGCCATTCGAATCAGGTTAAGCATTTCTGAATGCAACTCATTAATGCAAAGACTTTTACTCCATTTTGTACATTTTCATCTTTCAACTTAAATGCTCCTACAATACAAGGAGACCAATGAAGCCCTTGTTTAAGTGACATCAGCCCTGTCCTGCAGCTTTGCCATGCAATCAGTTTCAACCGGCCAGCACTGGGAGACCCTCCCATGCCCAACCCCAGGGGACAGTCCCTGCAGCACGCCACCTGCTCCAACAGTCCCTCTCCTTTGTGTCACAGCATTACTCTAGGACTAATTTTAGTTTGATATGTAGAAATGCATCACTGGCTTATGGCACACAAAGAGCTTTTAACATCACAACAGTATCTGGGCACCTTGCAAGACAGTTCTAATAATTAATTCAATACATCCTCTGAATAGAGAATTAAAGTCTTCCCCAGAAGAGGCTCCTGACGTACTTACAACCACCCACATTCTAATGTCTAGGAATGTTCTACATTCTCAGGATGCCCAGTATCAAGTGGCCATTTCCAAGCCTCTTCTGCTGGATCCAAAAGGACAAACTAAAATTACAGGGACAGTATCATCTCCGTGAAAATCAGTCATTTCAGAGTGCAGCTCATGCTTTTTTGGCTAGTGTACCAACCTAGTGATTTTGATGCTTATTTATAAATTTAGGTGACTGCAATGAAGTCTGCTTCACAGTGCCATGGTTAAAGGACTCCATCATGGAGTACAAAATCTTACAGAGATCTGTTTACTCTCCCCCACTAACTATTTTAGCAAGGAATTACAAACAAACAATATTAAATATGTTAGCACACCTTCATCTGCATTGTTTTCTAGAAGCTTTGAATAAGCACTATGGAACAACCACTCAGAAATTTCAGGTAGATGACAGAACACCAGCTAAAACTCCCGGGCATACTATGCTTAAGTCTACTCAGAGTGTCACTCTGAGTGTATGAACACTGGAGATTTCCAGCTGAAACTCAGCTAACTCAGTGAATCCAAAGTTTGTACATCTACTGTTCCTTTGCCCATAGACCACAGTTCCTCAGCTGTGAAAAACCTGAGACCATAAGGTACTTACGTTTCCTGTCATCACCACAGGCAACTTCAGCAAGGTATCGGAAGTAATCTCCCTTCATCTTCAGGTAGAATACCTTGCTCTCTGGATTGGTTGCATTAGCTATTAAATATTTGTCCAACAGCTCCTGAAACAACAACAAAATAGACATTGACATATCGAAAACACCACTGCAACTAAGTTCAGTCTTCTCTCCAGGAAGTCTGAATGGACTCCAAAGATTGCTACAAGGCAAAAAGGAGTTTTAAGAGCATTTTAGACAGAGGCACACTAATTTCAACAAACTGTGCAAAGGCACAAAGCTAGAGACTACATTAAGGTGAACAATCAACCATCTGATCAGACTGCAAAAAACGTAACAAGAAAAGGTTTACCTGGAGTACCGTTTCAGAACCAAGTTTAGTTTCAGGATATGCACTTCTCATTTCAAAAACACTGCAAATGAGTAAGCTTTTACTGGAAAAATGAAACACTATACAAAAAGTTTCAAAGATACTTGTAAGTAAGACTTTATTTCCACTTCACAGGAAAAAACCCAACTCTATTTTTTGCATAAATTGCATTTATTAGACTTGTGATAAGGAATCGCCAGCCCACCTTCCACAGAGAGTCAAGGATTCGAACCCATCCAGTCGGCAGCCAGCTTCAAACTGCACCAGCTCTCTGCAAGGCTGTAAAGTAACACCTCCTCCAGCATAGCAGGGAGGCATCCCTCATATCCGCCCTGCCGCTGCCTGGAATGGGAAGAGCTATACAGTGCTCTCCAGCACACCCTGAGCTATGCTAACATCACTTCCCTTGCTCACAGCTCTCCTACCTGATCACCAGAAGGGCAAGAAAAGGTTTACAAGCCTCCAGGGAAGGAAGTCTTTCTCCAAGGCCGCAAGGTAAGAACTCCTAGTCCTTCCAAGGCAGGGGTGAAAAGAAAGGAGAGATGAGGTACAGGACTTTTCCCCAGCAAACAGGGTAGTTCTGGGAACTGACAAGGAGGAGAGCAGTTTCTGGCTGATCCTGTCCCTAAACCCAACTCATTACCACAACCACCCACGTTCTCCAGAGTTGACAAAAGATGCAAGTTCCAATAGACTCAAGGAAACCCTGCAATAACTCAGAGCAGCATCACACTAGAAAGTTAAGTGATAAAGATCTACATTAACTTATTTGGAAAGTAAACAGGTCATAAAAGGATCAGAAAGTTTCGAAAGCTTACAGCTGGCTAGTTATGATGATTTTTGCTACAGGAACATGTATCCAAATTCTTAGGGCAGCTACAAAGGAAATGTTTAAGGAGCTATAAGCTTTCAGCACAAAAATCTTTAGCACTTTAATTGGCTACTATAGCACTATAATCAAAACAAGCTAATTTCAGACACAAACCTACTCTCTGTGCACACCATCACACCATTACTACTTCCTTTAATGGGAGCAGAATAGTCCAGCTGAAAGCATTTACTCATACCAAGTCCATTCGAGGTGTTATTGTAACAGGGAACTTCCAACTGGGTGAAAAAAGCATTTCTGCATCCACACAGTGTGTCCCCAATGGACATAACACTGCACACAGCACCCAGACAAGCTCCCGGAGATCCTCACTGAGTCATTAAGGAACAGTACAGAGTTACAACTACCCTTGATACCACCCTAGAGAAAACAGCGTGAGGGAGAGACGATACCAAGCCTGATGTACCCTTGGCACCTACCAAATCAGAGACAGACATTTTTAGGAGTTTCTGTAAGGCTATAAAACCACTGCCAAAGCCTAGACACTGGCTAGTTTGGCAAAGGGATAAGTGAGGAATTTGTGTAAGTTTAACACGGTCAGGTAAGTATGCAAGGGCTTGAGCAAGCACATAGAAACAGTAAAGCACACTGGTGTTATGGAAAATGCAGCCAAAACCTTAGGTATGTTTCAAAACAAGAGTTAAGAGGTAGTAGGCAGATGGGTAATACAACCCCATATTAATACTGTTACTGTGCATGAGTCATTCCATATTAGAATGAGTTATTCCCACTCTACAGGTTTTTGCAATGAAAAAAACTTCACATTTTGGCTCAGTGTTTTCCTGATGCCTGTCTCCTATGACAAAGTCTATGTCAGCCATAAAAGCACAACATTACACAAACCAGTTTCAGAGTCTCAGAGACAACAACCCAGTAACCTCAAGGCTAATATCAAAGTTTGATTTTACAAGAAACTGCCCAGAATGATGAAACGTGACACAAAATACAACTGTGTTTAGAAAGGCTCCTTAAATGCCCCATGTTTGAGCCTCTGAAGGCCATCCTACAGCTGGGACTGCATTGAGCAGCAGAGACATGATTTATCCGTGTGCTCAGACTAGCTATGAAAAACCATGCCACTGTGTAAGGAGCACTGACCAGAAAAGAAGGAAAGATACTGTGTGGCATTTTAAACCAGGTATTTGGCAAAACTGTATTCTTGATTCATCTTTTAAATGTTGAAATAAAATTTTTCAAGATACTACAACATGGAAACAAACAGGCATTTTTCTTTAATGACTTCCAAACAAAAAAAAATTATTGTAAACTTAGCACACAACAAATATTACTGATCTTACTGCAAAAATTCTGTCTTTGGAGGTATCTGTAGCACTAGAGTACTGTGCATAACTGATCTGGCTTGGTTATGACTTAAAAATACTAAAACCTTGGAACCTGGTGTACATAGAAGAACACTTACAAGAAAGTTTTATGGTGTCCAATTCAAGCTCAACCTGAAACCTACAGCATTAATGTCCTCTTCCCTCCACCCCCCCCAGATGGAGTAGGCCACACACTTCTTCCAGGAACACAAGGATTTTGCCATAGTTCCAGCCCTAACACAAAAAGCATCACTGCAGCCTGTGTGTCAGTGCACCCTAGAAGTGCTGACTTCACTATGCAGGTCTGAAAAACAGTGGTTCTGTATAGATTTCTCAGAAACTTACACAAAAAAATTGGATGTTGAGAGTGAACTGTAGTTTTTCAGACAGCAGAGTGGGTTATTTCCTAGGCACTCCTTATGTGGAAGAGCTGAGCTGCCCAGCAGCTCCCATTCCCAGTTCATTATGAGTGCCTCCTAATCCTTACACAACACATGGTGAGAAAGAGACCTGTGCCTCTATCAGCCAGGGAGGAACATCCTCATTCTGGACTTTACGTATCCGGTTTTGGTTTTTTAATAGCCTTAGATGGAACAAGATCTCATTTATGAATCATACAGGTTAGAAGAGAATCCAAACAGACTTTGAGTGAAGCTAATTATTTATCAGGCCAGGCTTTATCTTTCAAATCAATAATGTATTTGGTATATTTTGTGAGCCATTCATCTCAGGATATCATCATCATTTCTTGGAAGGCACCTTCCTCTAACAAAGTGTTGGCGGGGCAGTGAGAGCAGACAGCACAATAAGCCAAATGATTTACTTTACAATGTTGTGAGTCATTAATAGCCATGAAAACTCAAGATTTCCTACATTTGTTCCCTTATGTTTCCCCACTTGGGCTTTTTTACCTTTCCATCAGACAGCAATCAGCCAGGAATCCTTATTTTAAACATCAGCTGATATTAAGTAAAATGAACACAGGCAGCCAAAGCAATGAAGCAGACCTCAGAAAGCCTTGAAATTTTCATGATAACTTTACCTAGGGAGAGACAAGCACTGCCACAGGTGTGACTCTGGGATGAGGTCAGTCAATACAGTAGACTGCCATCCATGCTCATGTACTGCAAACCCACCCATCCCTGTCATGTACCAAAATACAGGGGCCACTATTGCTTAAGAACTGCAACTGTTCCCATCACCAAGCCCTTAACAACCAGCAATTATGTGCTCTCCAACACCAAACATACCTCAGACGCTGCCCTGAAAGCCACACCACATTCAAGCTGCTGCCCTGCCCTGTTGGGGGGTGACTCTCAGAACCCACGAGCACTACGAAGACACAGGAATCAAAGCTCTCTCCCAGGCCAGACCCCTCATGTTCCACTGCAGTTGCATTATAAGAGGTTTGCAGTATGACAGTCGGGGCTGGTAGCTGCTGCTGCTTCTCCCCCACACTGAGACATTATTCTCAAGCAGTGTGCTGGTCCTCCTGTACCATGACAGGATTTCCCCACCCTCATTAGTGCTGCTCATCCATCTCAATTTTTTTCTACTTTCACAATGTGCTAACACTCTTGTCATCCTAACAGCATCATAATCTCATGTCTGATATTCTTTTCTCCTCCTGCAGAAAGCAGGCTTATTTATTTATCTGTTATAGAGATGCCAGCAACAAAGGACTACCGATGCCTGGAACAGATCCCCAGCTGCCTGAAGAAGCCATGGGGAGCAGCCTAGGAGCCTGGCAGCAATCTACTTCTTCCCCCCTTTACACTGAATTTTATTTTTTTTTCCCCTTTTCTCTCCATTGGCAGACTTATTCCTCTACATGCCAAATGAAAGTTCCATTTCAATGGCCTTTCTGGATCCTTTTCCACTTCTACTCATGTTCTTTCCCAACGGAGTAACTATCCTCTCTCATTCCCTTTTTGCCTCTGTTTAGACAGGATCAAGGTGCTCATTGACCACTGCAATTAACCTGAGCCAGAAATACTAAGTCAATACCTCTGCTCCCATCACTTCCCCATTACTTCACTTTCACAAAAAGGAAGCCCTGAAGGAGTATGTCAGCCATATCGTTACTTGAAGTGTCTGACACAGACAAAGCACTCCTCCATAATTATTTGTGATGTGTGCATCCAGCCAGCCTCTCCTTACAATCCACTGCACACACCTCCCCTGTAATTCAGGTTCCAGTCCCACTCCACGTATGCTTCCTGCTGCTTTCAGGGCAACACCTTCTTTAAAAAGCTGACATCAGAAGAGAAAGTCTCATCATCCTCTCCCCCATCTAAGCATATTTTAAAAGGCAAGAGTGATTGAGACATGAAGTTCAACCACAGTGTACACTACTTTCTGTACAAGCATGAGGTGGGTTCAAGTGGCAGAGAAATACCACTGCTTTCTGATGTGTACTGTTGTCTCTTCCCATATATCCTGCTACAAAAAATCTCAACAGCAAAGATGAGTTTGGAAAAAAAACATCTTGAATATCAAACTGACCTTTTAGCTGCCTGCAGCACTTGTGCCATTTAGAATTGGGACTTCAGTAAGAAAAGCAAACACACGAGGAGAAGTCTCCTCATATATTCCAATACCACTAGCTACTGGATTATTCTTCACAACTAACTGTTCAATACCAGAGAATGAACACGAACCAGGTCAGCTCCAGAGATTATCTACTCATCACAAGTAGTTTGAGGCCAATTTTCAAAGCAAGCTTAAGGTACCACGTGCTTAGGTACTGACAGAAGTTCTCACTGTAGTAAAGCCAAGTAACCCAAAATATTTACAATGTCATCATCACTCAGATGTCAACACCTACCACATGTTTGGGTCACATCACCAGCACCAAGTTATTTAATGTTATGCTATTAAAAGACCGATGTACCCTGTCATTTGCATTTCTCACCCACTATGGTTTATCATTTACTTTTGCTCCCCCAGAAAATAAAAAGACAATGTAAAAGCCACCATGAGAAGCAGCAACTCTCCAAAAGTTTGCCTCCGTAAGTATAAACTGGTTAAGCTGCTGCATTGTATTTAGCAAAGAAGAGCGTGTCAAGGTCTAAAATGGCTGGTACAGAGTTTTTTTAAATAAAGTCTATGTTACATAAAATTTGATTTTCAAGTGAGACTGTTTTCAGCAATATCATTGAGCCTAAGGCCCATATATCTTACTTCAAGTTGTTCAAAACACCTTATTTCAACACCACCTTCATCCTTTGGGTATATAATTTTAGATGCTATTTTTAGAAGCAAACATCCTAACAGTTTGTGGGAAGTATTTGGTATTTGCAGGTTTTAGTAACTTTAGACAGGATCTTTCACTGGACTTGAATTTACATGAGACAGAAAGCATCTAAAGAAAACATAATCCAATTGCATTAAGCTTTTTTTTTTTTTACAGAAGAACAAACAAATATCAATGCATATAAAGTTAAAAAATTATACAGCAGATGCATAATGGAAAAAGTTCAATTATATGGAAAAAAAAAATGTTGATTTTCTGCTCAGCAACTCTTTGCTGTCCAAGTTTTCTCAGACGTGCCAGCAGAGGAGGTGATGCCATTCCACAGGGTACTGACTATCACAGGTCCTACAGGAACTAGACTGAATTTTATTGTTGTTTCCTTGATGTTCCTTCCCTTAGTTTGCTGGGTTTTTTTGTTAGTTTTTTTTTTGTTTTGTTTTGCTTTTTAAGGAGCATTGAAGCTCACCACAAGAACAGATGTTACCGGGTGACAGCAAGTAACTGGCTACTTAACATTGTACCACACACTTATTGGCCAAACCCCATAGAACCAAAAAGTCACATGCAAGTGAAGAAACTATTTCGAAATAAACCTATTTTGAGACAAGGTTCCTTAAAAATAATGCACACACAGAGCGCATGTCAACACTTCTTTTAGCAAGTTAACTCACCACCCTGAACATGGATTCAACATCGGAGTCTCATCTAGATCAGCAGCTTGCATCCCACAGGCAGACTATGTCAAGTGTGTGAGGCAACATAAATTCAGCCACAGCTGCAGATGCAAAATGCCTGGAAACATTATTCAGTCTTAAGTATTTCTGAGGGTCCATCCGGACCCAATATGAGAAAAAATACCTACAAGCAGCATAGAGAGAAATAGTTTCCACCCTAACTGCAGTCAAAAAGCAAAGATAAAAGCTGGTGAGGCAGCTCAGACCAACATATTCCCTTAATATAACTTAAATGTGAATTTAAACATATCAAATGTTCTGAAGTGTCTGACAGCACAGATGATCCGTGTGGGCTCAGACCTTTCAATAAAGCTTCTACTCACAAATGACTGCCTGTTTTAATCGTCTAGCAAATTGGTATTTAAGACTTCTCGACTATTTCAAGTATAATCAGTCATTCCAAAGTCCACAGTATGACTCACTGCAGGCCTAGGTGTGTTTTAACATTCAGCAGTTGTTTTCTTGACAGGAAAGAGAGAGTCCCCTGCTGCAACAGTAAGATCACTTTACTTTCAACAGTGTAATTTCAGCGGAAGCAAGTTCTTCATCCTTCAAGATTCATGCTCTGTGCATCAACTCCTTTTGGAAGAACATTAAGTAATTTTCATACAGATCTCTTAAGACTAATAGTGTGTCAGTTTATGTATTGAGGAAAATATGTGTGCACCTTTCCAGCAATGACACGGCCTTAAGATGACCCAACAAAGCACTGCTGAAAGCAGAGACAAACGCACCTGATATGGAACTGGAGAGGGTGACCTAATTCGTCTTTTCCATTTGGTTCTGTGTCTTTGTCTACACAGTTTTAAAAACTGGCAGTCAATACTTAGGACTGGCCCTGAATGAAGCATCTGGAATCCCACTTAACAAATGCATTGGAAGCCTGAGCTGCAGCACGTCTGCCCATGCTATTCCCACTTGGGTCTGAGATTAATTTAATCTAGAATTTATACTCGCTGCTTGCATTTCTCCTAAAACAAGAAGTTCTGTGGTCCCCAGAGAACTATGTAAGCCAGGAACCAGAAATGTGTGGAAATGCAAGTTCTCCTTTCTATAGATTTTCAGACAAAACGAACAATCCAGTGAAAGTCAAACAATTATTCAAGTTTTTAAGGAAGAGTCTAAAGTTTTCCAGTTTCCCCCACACAAAATGTAAAAATGAGTCTTCAAAAAAAAAAAAGTCATTCCCCTTTTCAACAATTACAAATTTTTCTTTAAGTAAGGGTCATACAACACAGCCAAAAGCCTACAGGAAAATTTTCTCGGTATCTGACAGATTTATCTCAAATCAATTCTAACATTCTTCTGTGATTTCATTTCTCATATTTCTAATTCCTCAAAATACTTCAAGTGTTCTTCTCCTCTTATAGATATTATAGACATCAAAATTTTCCCTTCAGAATCCTGACCATCTAAAGGCTTCTTCCACCATTCTCCATTTGTGACCTTCCATAATATGACAGACAGCAACAGAAAAGTCTAAATTGTCATTTAAAAATACTTCTATGCTCTGCAGCTACAGAAGTCCAAAGGTATGAATGACTAAATGACTGACTGAGGTATATCTAGATTAACAATACTCAAAATGAACAACACCACACAGGAGTTACGTGGGCTTAAGGTATGTTACCCTTATGCAAAGTACTGATTTTTAAAACTATTCTTTAATATAATAAACCCTGAAGACTCTACATTTTTTACTTCCTTCAGCTCTGCTCTCTGTATGGGGGGCCTTCATCAGAGGCTTGGGATCACTGAAATTCAAAATGATAATCAAGAGATGCACTTTCTTCCCATCACTTAGAGCAGCTGGAAGTGCATAGTCCATAGACTTTTGCATAGTCCAACTTCACCCCAAAGGAAACCCAGCAATATGTTATTTCATTCGGTCTATTAGGAGTGTGCCAGCATTTTGTTATTCTCCAAACGAGACCACCTACAACAATGAAGTCTAATCTTTAGGTCAGAAAAACTGGAAGCCAACATTTCAGACAACCTGGTTACAACAATTTCTCACAGCAAGTGAGTCTTGACTTTTTGCTAAGGCCCTGCTATCCACTTTTATTAAAAACAATTTCTGCTTATGAGAATTTTGCAAAATGTATTCAACTTCAGAACAAAACTTCTGAAGAAGTCTTATCCAGGAAGTATGTGTCTGTCAGTCAGGTAAGAGTGTACATGATGCATTTAGAAAACTTTTTATCAGAGCAAATGGAAATTTTTCTGTTTTCAGAGCCTAACAGGACTCCTACATCTAACTACTTCAGTGAATGGATCATACAAATTAAAGGACAGAATAAAGAGTAACATAGCAAGTAATAAACCTTTATCAAGGTTAGAAACCAGTAAATCATACCTTTGATCCCTTCAACAAATTTTAAGAAAGGCACGAGCAAAATTGTGGCTAATTCAGGACTTCCAGTTCCTAGGTCTTTACATCTGATGTTCTGGGGCGTGCACAGACCACAGGATGTGAAACTCGGCACTTAAATTATTTTTACTGCTTCCTGTAAGTGCCCAGCTCTCACAAACTGGGCACTGGTACATATTCAGATATACAGGATGAATTAGCAAATGACAAGCTTACAAATCAGAAGTGTGCTCAGCTGAAGCACTCTGATGTTGGTTCCAGCTTCCTGGGAGCAGAAAGGATGACGAGAAACTTGTAAACACCTGTCCAATGAACTTGGTGGAGCTATTCTCATTAAGTGCCACAAATGCAGTGCTCAAACACAGTCTTACTTACCTTACCTGTCTGTGACAAAATTGGGTTCAAGTTCATTGAAAAGTACAAAAGCACTTAAACACAAACAGTACATAACATCTAGGGGCAACAGACCCATCAAAAACAGGAGCATAAAACTAAATATGAAAAAACTGATTAATTAAGCATGCACCTTCACCTACGATTCTTACAAAGTACATTTATGCACTTTTACCAGCCTTCCCCCTGCCATTTTCCTTGCCTCTGAAAATCAGGCATCTCCCATTACTGAAAACAGAGTATCTGTGTCTGTATAGAAACTAGTACAACACCAGTTTAATAACATGCTAAACAACCCCAGTTTGTGCCATCAAAAAGAAATCAACTGTTAATAACCTTCAAGCTCAAGTGTGTTCTTTCCTCATCAAGTTCTCTCTGATATACAGCCTTCTATGTTTTACTTCAAAAAGGCACCTACCAGATTAGCATCTAAGGTAGCAGCAATGCCTGTGAGACAACTGTCTAGCAGGTAAGCATGACAGCGACTTAAAAAATCTTACGAGGTTCACTGCATTAGTAGAAAAACCAAATTTGTGGGTTTGTTGTTCTACCTAGTGAGCACATCCTACTTTTTCAAGGCCACCAAAACAGCAAGCATCCTCCAAGAAATTTAATAATTCTGGATAGCATACAGCTGCAGGGGGAGGGGCAGTAAGCAATGACTGCATGGGATGAAGGCCTCAACTTCCATCAGAATTCCTTGAACTATTTTTACCTGGACTTGTAACAATTTTGAGTCTGTTCAAGAACCTCAATACATTCTAGGCTTTGTTTCTGTAAGCATCAGTCCTTTCTTAGGATTCCATTTTCCTCGCACAAAAGTGAATACTCCAACAGCAGATTCTACTGAAGGACAATGTAAGACAATGTACAGCTATGAATAAGTCAAGTTCAGATCATGAATTTCAGTTTCAAGCATATTAAGCTAGAAAAGATTAACTCACTAAAATTCCACAATTCTTATCACAAATGTGTTGACGGTTGCTAGAAGTTGTGCTGGGAACACAAAGGAAAATCAACTCCCTCTCCACAGATCAAAAAGATGATGTATTCCAAATCAAACATTCCCTTTACATTTACTCCACAATGCTAGATTTGCCAAGAAATAATATTCCCAACCTAAGGTCTGACTTCCATGTAGTGGCCAGTCCTTTCAATCAGTCACTCACAAAGGATGAGTCCATAGCAGTTAATTTTTTACCTTTCGTAAGTTAAAGCAACTCCTGAAACACTGTCCCAACCATGGCTGGGATAACTAAGTCCGAAAGTCGTGTGAAGTGATTAGCATGCCTGACCTTCAAAATAAAACTGCATCCTACATAGTTCCTTGTATCAAAAGGCTATATGTAATATCCTTTGACTCAGTTTCACCTCTACACCACCATACATTTCTGTACAAACTCTGTCCACTGAAAATAGGAAAGCAGAGACAAAGGATTCCCAAGATATGAAACTCCGGTAAACTGTTCATATAGCAGCACCAACCTGATACCTACTGAATCTGCCAAATTTCTGCATGTGTAATAAAAAAAATAAAGATCTCACTTTTCCATAAGCCAAAGGAAACAGTAGGGAAAAAAACACGGCTACAGTCAAAGCTTATTCATTATCAGACATCAGATATTTTAGCTGACATGAGGAATCCATTTGCTGCTGCAAGAATATACCAACTTCATTTTCAATGGAGCCATGAACGTGTGCTGTTGAAAAAAAAAAACTGCTTTGACTATTACTTTTTAGTATGGGGATTTTTGGTTTTTGTGATTAAATTTAAACCTACAAAATGGATAATAATCAGAAGAGGACATAGTTGGGTTTTTTTTACTCCTTCTTATTAGCTTTTATTGTTTCTTAATTATGCAAGGCAGTAGTAGGAACAACATTGTAACCATGGGGGGGGAGGAGGAAGGAAGGAAAGCGGAACTGGCGAGAGCAACACACCAATACATGCTTTCAACAATTAACACTGCAATCCCACAGAATATCAAACAATTACAAGCAACCTCTTAGCCTGAAGACAGTAAAAATGGAGATAATATACACCTTATAGCTCACAACTATTTCATTGCAGGCACTGCCACAGGGTGCTGAAAAGAATCAATAGCACAAGTAACGTTTCTGTTCTTTCACTTGTAAAAGTTCACAATGCCCTTGCTCACTTCTAAAGAAACTGGCCAACATGGCCCTGACACAGTGCAATGTATAAATGTTTACAGAGGTCACTGTAAAACAGATGTTTGCAAACAACTTAAAAACAACTTTTCTACACAAAAATTTAAAAGAATCTTAAACAGTTAAGTTTCAGCTAGAGGCAAGAGAAGTAAGTAACAATCAAGATACTGCTGTTTCCAAACCCTAATGATTTTAGCTGTTGCATCTTCACCAAGTTTTAAACTGTGGCCAAGCAATTATCAAATCTCATCTCTGTTGCTCTATGAAGAGATCCAACACATCAGGACCTAGAAACGAAACACATGCAGAGCACTACCAAACACAGGTGGAAAAAAACTCAAGCTGCAAGTGAAGAGTATTTCCAGGCAAGGGCTGGTGCCCTCACTTCTTTATGCTACTTCTCTCTAAAGAACCAAGAAGCTTGAGTGCAACATGAATCATCGCCATGCAAAGTGACTGAGGCTCTCAGAAAACACACCAGTTTAATCTGCTTCCCCAGAAAGGTTCCAATTCACAAGCTACCCTTTTTTTAAAACCTAATGTCACTAGACAGCAGTGTGCATACAGTACAGTAGATCTTATATTGTACCTTCCATCTTCAAAGTTTCCCATGTGATTTCACTAATTAGGTGAAAGTTGCTGCTGCATCCACCCCTTCTACTTTATCTAATATCTATCTTGAAATCACTCAAACGGGTAGAAAGAAACATGAACTTTGTGCTAAGAGAGTATATGAAACAATAGTTCAACTTTACTCTGAAAAAAATTAAGTTGCCAACCTGTTTCTTTATTGGAGAAGAGTTTCAAGAACAGTTTTAACTATGATTCATAAGGGATGATTCAATTCTCTATATTACCAAATAATTAGTCAATCAATACAGGGACTTCAATAAAACCTTCTCATGTACCTTTCAAATAAAATACCTGTGCAAGTTGTTTGACAGTAATACCGTTTCTCCATTAAAGAGCTAATCTCACCTGAAAGACCAGTCATAAAATTAACAGTTAAAAAGCATTCAGATAACACCTACTTCTACTTGCAAGATAGGCAGTTACAGAATGACAGTTAAATAATCAGTAAAAGTTTCATTTTTATGTATCTATGTATGTATGTATATATAGATATCTCAACACAATTCTGAATGTTTGTATTCTAGTGTGGATTAAATTTAAGTTCTTTATCAAACCGTGCCCTGAAACAATGCCTTACCTAACTGGCTTGAGGCATTTTCTGCAGGGAAAAACTAACTACAGATTCACCATTGCTGCCTTTTTAATAAAAAACCAGCAGTACTTTTAATGCTAGTACAAGTATTTCTAAATGAAGATCTAGAAACATGCTATACCAGTAATAAAAAAAAGCCTTTTGAAAAAAGTGTTAGTAGTATGACTAACAGCAGTCACACTCCACACCCAACACACCCACCCTTGCTAAATCTAAATACTCCAGATGACAAGCAACCTTTCCATACTACTTGCCAGCAGTTGTTTCAGTTTAGCTGCCTTCCTAAGCATCTCAGATTCAACTTAAGAGATCTGAAAAGACTAAAAGCAGATACCATAGTATTAGTACAGAAGATATTATCATTCAAAGAAGGAAGAGCCAAAACCATTTTGTGTCTCAGCTTTAGGAAATCCATCCTTTGTTAACGCCTGCTCATGAATTCCAACCTCTCAGATGCTGACTCATGGACCATAGGAGTGGTAGATGGGAGGAGGAAAGGGAGGGAATCAGAACAGAACGTAACTGCACATGGCCCTCAAAGAAAGAGTAAAAAACGGAAGGCTTGCAGTAGATAGCTGACATTTCCTACCAAAGAAGGCACATCTTTGCAGCAGGACAGGACAGGAAAAGCATGCTCAGCTGCAGGTTTCAGTCTTCACTACTTCCTGCAGCCTTCCATGCTGGAAGGGGAGAGCTGCCAACCAGGCCACTGCTGAGAACAGAATGCAGTGAAAAATTCATCTAGCACAGGAAGAGCTTGCTTTCCATACATCAGAGGTTTGTGTTAGCGTGGCTACCCGGATACCTGCTGGCCACCACTGGATGTGGGTGGAATAATTTTGGTACAGACACTGTGTGAAGTGATTCACTGCCTCTCCCTATGGAAGCACGAGCCCCTCGTCAAGACAGCACAGCAACCAGTATGAGATTTGATGCATCGCCTTCTCTTAGGAACTAGGAGGACAAAGAGAGATTAGGAAGTCTGAGGAGTGAGCTTTATGTGGAGGTCCCAAGAAGTTAGTTCTGAAGTGGGGCCCTGAGTAGAGGAGAAAAAGCAGGGTGATAACAGCACAAATGCTGGCAATTCATCACACAGGTTCTAGTGAAACTCTTGTCACAGGAAACAGGAACCCTACACAAGTCACATAGTTTTCACAAAGGCAAAAGTGTTACAACTTAAATACACCTGTAACTGCAGAAACAGCTCCTTTGGAAAGCATGGACTCTTAAATATGGTAAGGAATCAACTGATTCCTTAACAAATTTCAAAATTATTTTTGAGAAAAGGTAACTCCGTTTGATTGATTTAGGAAAAAAGAACAAACCTGAGTGGCAGCATGCAAGGAAGCATACAGGTATTTTCAGCACAATCCAAAGAGGTACTCCCTTGTACGTGAGCCAGAACACTAAATCAAGATGCAAATTCAGTTACTTCCAAACCAGTCACCTTTAAATTCATGTCTCCTAAACCAATCTAGGACAAATTTAACCCTATTCTCACATTAGCAATACTAGGCACCAAGAAAAAAAGTAACTAAGAGAAGCAAATAAACCACTGAAGATTATCTGCCACACAATTACTATTGCATTACACACATGCAGCTTCCTGCAGCAGTAACTCCTAGGTCATGTAGAACAGGGTCCAGCAGCCTCCACACTGATGACACACGTCTCTTGAGCTCCCACTACAGTGCAGTACAGTTTTCCTACCAAGAGCATCTGGAATTCTGCTTGCACAGAAATACATTTCTGGGCTTTAATACTGGCTTGACAGCTCAAGCACGTCTTTACACATTAGTTTTACATTATTCCAAAATTATTGCAAATTCATCTTAAAGATACCCCTGAGAAGGTGAATCCAACAAAGCCAATTTCTACATCTCTCTCTTTCCCATCTTTAATACAGGGTTCTCACCTTATGAAACCATATTTTATGTTAAAAAATTCCTCAAAATGTCTCTTAAGGACCCCTTCAGAGTATTTTTCTTCATAAGAAGTAAACTAAACGCACAAACAGTTTAAATGCTTTCAGCAATTTATTTGCTCTGATGTGAATAAAGGGATTTTCACATTTTCATTTCAGCTTATCTTACAAATAGACAAGCTTACTAACCACAGCACAGACAGGCACAAGGCTAAGTTTCTTGTTACCTCTGCAACTCTCTGGTGAAATACTGCACATGGATCACTCCATCCAAAGATGTAGACTCCATCCAAAGACACTCAAAACTGAGTATCTCAAATTCCTCTACACAGATAGGGCCCATACCACAGTGCAGATGACCACCCTCATCACATCGACCCACATAATGGTTGTAGAAGTTACTGCACTGACTTCCCTCACCTCAGCATGACGTGCCCCAGTCAAGCCCCCAGTCCTTCCTCCAGTACAGCAGCACCCATAAATACTGCGTTTCTTAAACAAAACAGAAGAAAAAAAATAAAGTCCCCACTTACCAGCACCGTGGTGCAGATGGACCTGAGCTCAGACTCCACCTTCTCCCGATAGTCCTTGATAAGCTGCATCTTCTTGTCGCTGGTGTCTGTCTTCTGCTCGATGCTGGAGATGACCCTCCAGGCCGAGCGCCGCCCCCCCACCACGTTCTTGTAGGCCACGGAGAGCAGGTTGCGCTCCTCGTTGGACAGCTCGGCGCCCTGCTCTGTTACCGCTTTCATGCAGGTGGCCATGTCGTCGTAGCGCTCGGCTTGCTCAGCCAGCTTGGCTTTCTGGATCAATTCGGTCTTATCCATGGTGGCTGGCAATGGGACAAGAGCAGTGTGGTAGCAGGAGCAGGAGAAGCTGGGGATGTCACACTACCAACACGAGAACGCGCCTCAAAACCTGGCAGAAGACAGTAACCATGATGCCGGGATGAAATACCACCGAACACGATTCCAGCGGCACCCCTCGCAACCCACCAAAAACCGAGGATCACTTACAGCCTCGCCTCCCCTTCCCCATCTACAGGTGCTTCTCCTGGAGAGACGGGCTGCAGCATCCAGCCCTTCCACGGAGGGCTATGGGGAGCGGCACTGGTCCCAAGGGTCCACTCCTCGGGAAACCACCACCTAGAAACCCAGCCGGGGAAGGCACGCTCGGTGCTAGCCAAGGGACGGCAGCCTGCCGACCAGGCACTGGAAATAGCCAGTTTTCCATCAGAAATTCCTCACCCGGCTTTTCCTCCCTGCCTCACGTGAGCACATTAAGATGCTGCCTGACAGGGACTCGAGGAAGAAACCCTCGTCACCACCCAGCCCGAGGCCCTCGCCCAAATCCCTGCCCCCGTGTGCCACCATCGCCGCGGGGGAGCGCCGGAGCTGGGCAGACAAGAATGCCGACACTGGCGGGAAAAAAATACATAATAAAAGCAGCGAGACGTGCTTGTCCCCGGGGGAGCACGGCAGGGGTTAAACCACGCCGGGACCCGCCT
>VZRE01013306.1:137731-258802 GCA_013396775.1 Cephalopterus ornatus
GGAGCTCCCGCAGGAGCGGGCGGCGAGCACGGCCTTACCCCGCTGCCTCTGCGGCGGCTCGGGCGGGGCACGGCCGGGAGCGGCCCCGAGGCCCTTCCGGGGCCGGGCCGGGCAAAGTCCGGGCGTTGCCGCCGCCGGGGACCGAGGGGGTGGCGGGGTCCGTACAGACACTGCTGGGCTTCGTATTCCCGAGCTCATGTTCCCGAGGCCCCACGCAGAGGGAGGCAGCATTTCCTATAATCAGCTATCAGTGGATTTGCTTGTTTTCCTTCTCTTGATTTCATCTTAATTCTCAAGAGGTCAGAGCATGCTATGACATACAATTGCAGCGTGTTACCTATGGATAAAGGGTGAGGCACCTACTGCCCTGTGTGTGTCCAAAACGCTAGCCGAGTGGATGCATGACTTTGTGTGCACTCACACAGCCCAAGCCCCAGAGGATGTGTAAGGACACGGTGGGTTTGTGCTGTTTGTCCTGACATGCAGATTCCAGGCGTGGATCAAACGCATCTGGTGTATCAGCTCAGGCGAGTTCAGGTTCACCAGTGTTTGTGCAGTACCGACTCTGCGTGATGAGATTTCTCACCTTTGGTTTCAGCATCACCAAATATAGTCACGCTGAGGAACTTTAGCATCCAGATGGGATGATGAATTCTCTGAATCAACCTCAGGATGTTACTGTCTCAACTCATAAAGCTCTTGGGCTGTGTTTGGACTAGGAGTGGGACTATGTACATGGAAATTTGATCTATGTTGTGAACAAGCCACCCTTTGTCATTTGAGTTTGGGAAGCATTTATTCCTTTATTTTAAAAAAACCAAACCACTATTGATAGCACCCTGTTCGAATTTAATGAAACCTTTTCAGAAATGGCTAAAGAAATATATTACTTTCCCCCGAAACTTACCTCTTGGCAACTTGCTACAGTTTTAGGTAGCCGGTTTATTCTTCCTTGTCAGTAGGATACACTCTTATTTTTATCAGTCCCTAGCAATTATCTTCATTTACATGAAGTAAAGACCAAAATTGACCAATTGTCAACACTACCTTTTTTGATTAACGTCGTGTCTCCATCAGAGATAAAACTAACCATTCCACCTATAAGGCACGTGTGACTGTGTTTTATTTGAAGAAAGGCAGCTGATCTAATTGAGGCTACTTCCTTCACTGATTCCCCTCAGGAAAGGGGAAAATACTATGAACTAGCCTCATAACATTTAGTTCCTGTCTCTCTCCCACCTACTTAGAGGTGAGAGAAACGGAGAACGATCTTGAAAGTTGGGAAGTGCTGAGCAGAGCAGTCTGCGTGCACAGAGCTGTGTGGTGGATCCAGATTTAACCACACGCATGATGCAGAGTCTGATACGTGTGCAGAGCAGCTGTGTGGCCTGTGTGTGTCTGGCTTCAGGCCCCCTGTGTGCTGCTTGCTTTTCAGGCTTGGGTCCTATGAGCTTATGTGCTGTAACACTGCACTACATACAATATGGTTTTTAATCACATAGCCATAAGCTTGTTTTCCCCTAAGAACCCTATTGCTAACTAGGAATGATGTTCTTTGGGGAGCTTTTATGAGAGAGGGCTTGAAGAATTTTTTGTGTTTCATTTAGCAAAATGAATGTTACAGAGAAGATTTGATGTTGTCTCAAAAGGAGTATAAATGGCATGGATATAGAATTGTTTAAATGGAAGACAAATGTGTGTAAAATGGACATTAATGAATTTGGATTGTGAATTAGAATATTTGGAATTTTCAGAGCTATGAAGTTGTGAGACAGTTTCCATGTGCTGAGAGCAGGAAGCCCACCCGCTTTGAAAGCTGAGCCCAGTCAATTTATAAAAGTGCTTATGAGAGAGAGTTGCCTGAGATAGCAGAAGATGAAACTCCAGAAGCTTTCCAATTCTGTGTTTATTTTATTGCTTATTCCATGTATACTGTAATGTACAGTTTACTGCATAACATTATCCTTCATTGAATTTAAAAAAAATTAATTTCCTTTAGAGCATTTCAGGAGTGCTATCTTATTGTTAATGACTTTACCCTTGTCACCACTGTGAAATGGTTTGCATTATCTTGTCTTGTGTCCAGGAAATGAAAAATATCAACACTTCTGGTTACCTATGTGAGGAAATATAAGACCTTAATTTCCCAAGAGGTAAATACTAAATCAAAGACCTTCATTTCTAGAGTGGTAAATGTTTTATGTTACTCTGCATATACTCAAAGTTCACCTCCCACTGACTTCAGATGCACCTACTCACATTCAGCATCTTAGTAGCTCACACCACAAATTACTCAATTGGGGTGTGGGAGAAAAACAAGGATGATATATAATGCAAATTCCTCAGACTTACACGTGAACTTTATGACAGAGTTGGACTATCGTTTTCTAGAGGCTCTTTTATTTCTTTCTTTTTCCCAGCAGAATCAGCTCCCTCCATCACATGCTTTTCATCTCTCTAGCAAAGGAGTTTTAGATGGTACCAACAGCAGCTTCCTTCCCTACTGTCTGTACAACAGGTACATGGCAGATGACGGTGGCATCTCACAAAGCAAACATATAGCACTTTGAATTAAGGTAAACGCACAAATGAAGACCCCCCAAAAGCAGATTTATGTTGTGGGATTTACCCAGGCTGTCACCGAACAACAGTATGAGTGAGCTCTTTGGACATGCAGCATAGTCCTGTACTATCCAAAATAGCCCTGTCGTGGGTAGCAGCAGAAAAACTTACTCATTTTTTGTCCTGCCTTGAGTGGGATGGAGATTCTTTACAACTAGTCTTGTGTTCCCTTAATGGCGAGGGAACATATTTCGTGTTTATTAAGGGCCTGTGGTTAAGGACTTTTCCCTTTGACTTTTCGCTTTTCTCTTTGACTCCCATGCTAGTTCCTGTCATCTTTGCCTGATTATCAGCCCCCTAATTTACACTGCTATCCTATCTCCTCCCCTTCTGATTCTTGCCTTCTGCTCAGCTCCTGCCCATATGCTCCCTGTCATGTTCTTCTGCTGTCATTCTTTCTCTATCTGTACCCTCTGCCCTTCTTTTGTTGTTCCAACTTCTAGTAAAGCTTCTGGGCAGAGAATATGGCTTGCTTAGGAGGACTGGACATTTTGCAGTCTTATGTGAGAACCGGAGTCTTAAGGAAATTCTCCAGGCAAATTTTAAGATGTCATCTGAGGATACTAAAATTGAGTTTTCTCATTACATTTTCCATATTTGGATAGTTTTCCATGAAACCAGGAAAACACTTAACTTCCAGCTGGCCAACTGAGTTTAAAGGCGCCACTCTGGTGGTTGTAGGTGTTGGAATTCTTTGATAAAGTGGTAATAAAGTGTGTTAGCCTGGAAAAAAATGGAATATCCTTTGATTTTCTTTGTGAAAAACAGCTAAACTGTTCTAGCTGAAACATGCAAAACATTCTAAGTGTGTTCACATAGACTGATCTGTATTTAAGCCTTTAGAGAGGAGCTGAACCAATGGTCATGATTTTTCTAGATAAAACTTAAATTTACTTAAATTTGTTTATCTCTCTCTTGGTTGGAGGACTTAGGAATGAAAGAATAAGAAAACCTTTTGTTACACTCGTATTTTATGCTGATACTGTAAAGATGCTAGAGGGTGGCATGAATGCTCTTTTATCAAAAATGGAAAGTCACCCATGTCAGAGGCTAAAGCATCATCATTGTCTATTTAAGTGACAAATAAATGTGAGTCAGGTGGAATCCAAGCTCTTTAAACATTATTCTGATTCCGTATTATATCTGTACTGTGCTTTGAGACAGCCACGGAACTTCTTGAATTTTTGAAAGTACTTGCATGGCTTGTTCATTACTGGGATAAACTAATTGCTTCAGGGAGGACAAACCTCTGAAGATGTTGATGAATGGGTAGCTAATGGTGGGTGCTGCTTTATGCAAATAGTTTCCTTCTGCTGGGAGAAGAGGAATCAAGGAATACTACGGTTAGGAGGGCTATTGTCAGTGTGGGAGAGTGGTACCAAACCTCACTTTTGCTGCTGAGTGCCATTTGTTTGGTTTAGCTGGCTGCAGGATAAGTGTATCTCCCATGCTGGGAGTAGTTTGGTCTTTGCTGGTAAAGGATGATACTGGTCAATATTGATATCTGCTGCAGGGTAAATGCTGCTGTAGTCTGATATGCTGAAGCAGCTACTGATCATGGCTGATAGTAGAGTCTCAACCTTTGTCTGACACTTTTTCTTCCCTCCTACCATTACAGTAGTTGATGTTATAGTCCACTCCTTTTTCTGGGGGTGCAATATATATCATTGTATTGAATGTGACAGGGTTTCTCTGCATCCTTTCTGTGGCATGTGGTACTGAAAAGTGGAGTAGGCTCTGGGGAGCAGGGTCAAACCTGTTACCTGGGTGAGCAATCTCCCTACCTCAGAGAGGTGGCCTGTGAAGGAGGGATGATGCTGGCTAAACAGAACCATTCCCTGTTTCATGCTGTTGGCATAAAAATTACAAGTTTGTCAGTTCTGGTCCTGAGAAGGTCCCCAGAGAATCTCTTGTGAAATGGATCCAAAGCCCTAGGCCCTCACTGTCCTGCAACTCCAAGAGATAGTCCTGATGGAGCCCCATATGGAATTCCACTCCAGGAATATCCTGCACTGGTCTAACTGGACACAAAGCTTTTGCAGATGTCTCTTGGGCCTCTCTCTTTTTTTCACTAGCTCTGTCTGTGACTTGTAAATGGGAGGACAGAGGAACCAGCTGGAGCTAGATGGTATCCCTCAAAGTTGAGGTGTGTCTTTTTTTAAGGAAATTAACCTAATAGCCTTTTAATGGCTTTTATTCCGTTAAATGCAACTTGCTCTGCCAAAGCATGATAAAGGACCACCTTTTGCATGAAAAAACAGGAGTGGCAAAAGTCACTGAGATTGTCAAGTAAATTTTATCCTCCTATCAGGAGGCAACAGTAGGGCCCCTAGAATTAAGACAAATACAGCTAGTGTCCTTTTAATGGTGATTTGATTATTCTTTCATTACAAGTAACTAGTTCCCTTTTCTAATTATATGGCTTGCTTTTATCTAAGAAAAATTACCCAATTTATGCGAGTGGACCATTAAAATTGCTCATCCATGAACAGTTTATTGTGGTGCTATGATATTGCTAGTTTCGGGAAATGTCTATATTGCAATAGATATGTATAGATTTTTGATTCTTCTGCTGTTTTGCTAATGGTCATGACAAATGAGAAAGCAGGTAATGAATGTGGATGTGCAAGGCAAAAATGAAATGCAGAGGGTAAAGAGCACAAATTTTGCACACATTTAGCATGTCTGTGAGGCAGTGAGAAGTATTGGAGGGAAAGGGAGCACTAGGGAGTAAGATGCACTGGTACTTGGAAAGGCTTCAGGTTTACTAAAGGTTTAGCAAATTCAGGGAAAGCTCTGTCTGTGTTTATTTCTCTGCACTTTTTTGTTTTTATCTCTATCATCTTGTCTTTCCCCTGCAACTGCTGTATGAGACTATCCAAATGGAAGAAGGGACACCAAGTGACATAATGGAGGTGGGAGAGGGAACATTGGAGGTGTAGTCAGGAGAATAATGTGAGAAATCCTCAGGTCCCGGAGGGAGGTTGCTGCAGGCCATTCTTGTTAGTTTGGTGTGTAGCTGTGGTGGGCTGGGAATGCCAGCAGGCAAAGATGGTGCAGAGAGGTAATATTTTCTGCTGTATCAATTAACAGTTGGAAAAATAGGCAAGCATTTGATCTGAAAGCACCCACATAGTTTCCATGTATAGTCTAATCGTACCTTTTTCTTCTATGTCATATAATATTAAGACTGATGGATATCTGAAGGTCAAATGTTCATCTGTATGGGGAAACTGACTGGTAAAGGAGTTGTTAATAGTTGTACCTGTACACTGTAGGTAATTCCTCACATGGAAACTCCATTCTAGAAAGAAAGACACTTGTATTCTGAAAAACAGTGCCTGCTAGAGGAGCAATAACAACAAACTGTGATTATCAGACTATTCCCAGCATAGACAAACCATAAGAATAAAGTAAGGAAGGGGAGAGGACAAAAAAGATAGAGATAGAAAGAAGGTAGTCAAGTGGTTAACTAGAGATACCTGTGGGAAGATGTGATATAAATGTACTTTTTCATGTGAACTTTATAGGCTGAAATTAGTCATGTAGTAAGCCTCGGAAATTTGTTTAAAGGTGAGGTATGTTTTCAAATTCAGTTTTGAAGAGTTCATGCTCTTCCATGAGCTCAACATGGCAATATAATGTGTATTTATTGAATTTTTCCATACAATTTCTAGTGACGAAGTTCTTGGTTATGAGTTTAATTACTGTATCTTTCATACAAAGATCAGTAATCTGAGGACTATAAAAAATGGATGTTAAATGTCTAGCTAGTTAAGATTATGTACCAGGTACACCATTAATAATGATTTATATACAGAATAAAACAATTCTTCAGTGTAAGAAGGGGATAGCATAAGCATACGTATACATATTTTAGGCCGAAATGATCTTTGACAAGCCAAGAACAGAACACTACAGATGCATCTTTAATAATTTAATTAATTTTGGTAACATACTGAGTATTTGCTTTACTGAAGCATTTTATCACCGTTGTACTTATCTGCTATCATTATAAGCAAGCTGCTTAAAGATGCCCTGTGCTAATGCAAATTGTATCACTGAATTACTTGCATTAATGTTGTAGGAAGCCTCAGATACACAGAATGAGTGTCTGTGGAGCTACAAGCAAGGAAAAAAGCTTCAGGCTAGGAAAAGAAGTGTCTGGGTGATGGTTTCTCTCCTGCATTAGTGGGGTGAGCTTACCAGTGGGAGGTTTTGCTTTCTGGAGAAACCTAAATGAGAGACATTCCCTCTTTTCATTTCTACTGCTAATGAGAGAGTAGGAATTTCTGTCGAGGTAAAGAGCTACACTTACAACATATGGTCCCAAAAATCTCAGGTAGTTCCACCCCCTTGCCATGGGCAGGGACATCTTTCATTAGACCTCGTTTCTTAAAGCCCCATCCAACCTGGTCTTGAACACTTCCAGGGATGAGGAATCCACAACTTCTCTGGACAACGTGTACCAGTGCTTCAATGCCTACAAAAAATGCCTTCCATATGTCTGATTTAAATCTACTCTCAGTTTAAAACCGTTGCCCTTGTCCTGTCTCTCGAGCCCTGGTAAAAAGTCCTTCCTCTTTCTTATAAGCTGCCTTTATACATTGAAAGACCACAATAAGACCACTTATTGATAAATAGAAGGCTGTATCCTAGAAATGTCAAATCTGTTCCCCAAGACTGTTAGGATGCTCCACAGAAAAACAGACATGGATTTCTTTCTGGTAGGCATAGTTCCAAGTTACAGAATTTTTGAGCATTGTAGCCTAAGTAGCCTGTGGAAAACATTTCCAGAGCACAATTCTTCCCATTTCACTGAGACTCTGGAAGTGTCTCTTTCCAGATCCTTAAGAAACTAAATAAAATGAAATAAGTTGAATATAATCCAAAGTCTGCAAATATGAGAGAAATTTGTTGAATATTCATAATGGCTGAAGTTTACTCCTAATGGACCAATACAGAGACTATATATTAATTATGAGCAGGTGAAGTTCGCTCAGGAGGCACATAAGCAGTCATGAGGTCTGTAAGAAGGGCTCAATTTCATACTGTTTAAAGTGTTATTTGTTAGGGGACTGAATTTTCTAGATTATCCCCTTTTATATCATTCTTATATACTTTCATTCAAAGTCATACTTTTTTCAGGTGGAGAGGAATATTCCATATTGCTGACACAATTGGTTTTATTGTTACTCTTGGCACACAGACATTTAATTGGTTTGAAGGAACAGTAGTTGCAGGGCCTGATAAGTAGGATGATTGTCACCAAGAGTCATTTAGTGCTTTGCTTTCACAGAGCACAAGTTCCCTTTGATTCACTTTAAAAGGATAAAGCCAGATTTTTGTCTGGTGTAAATCAGAGAAAAATGCTGCCTGTTGTGAATATGTGTCTCTGGTATTTAATTAATTGCTTGAAGATTTTTCTTGTAAGCCCATTGTAGGATTTGTACAATCTCATTTAGTCCATCCTTGTTGCTGAAATTCTTCCTCTATACCTCTGTGTACACTTTCTGTTTCTCATATATCTCTGTGACGGGAGGCTTGGTACTGAACACTGCTTGCAAGGTGAGACTATATTGATTTAAACAGTGGTTTAATGCTTTCAGGACTTTTCCCAGTCCAATGCTTCCTGATATTCTGTCAGCTTTCTGAAATGACCCTGAATATTGTGCAAATGCTTTTATTTTGCTGACTACATCAATACTTAAATGATTCCTTCCAAGACTCTACTTGCTAACACTATGTTTCCTCTGTTTTATGTTGTCCATTCAACCAGCATTTGTTAGGTCTGCATGCAGTTTTTTCACAACATTATCTCAGTGTTCTGTTTTAACTGTCAAATAACATTGTGTCACTTGTAAACTTGCCCTGCTTACACACTTTTCCAGATCATTAGTCAAGACATCAAGCAGTAGCCTGCATGTTTAGGCACTGTGCAGTTAATCTTTGGCCTGAGTGAAAAGTAAAACCTGTATTCCCCACTTTGAGTGACAGTGACAGAACTTGATGCATCTGAGAAGGTGGCTAAACGAATCCTGTCCCTGTAGACTTCAGCACTGGTTGAAATTTGAACCAGTTTGAATAAAAATGGTGCTGTGATCACCTTTGGTGGCATCAGAATCTCAGGGTGGTTCCAAGAAACCTGTCAGAGTTGCAGGATTGGAGCCCATGAATGAGTGTTTCCTACAATCTCAGAGCCATACACTTGTTATCTGAGGTCTAACCACCCCAGACCACCCCTGGCTGGCAGCTGAGCCCTTGGGTGGGAGGTGAAGTGTGGGCTGAGGGAATGGCTGCATGTTGGGCTCTGCCATGTGCGTAAGCCTGGCTGGGGAACTGGAGACTGACTCCAGGGAACATCTGGCTCCATTGCACTAAGATCGATGTAAGGCACTCTGTACTTTTTTCCTCTTTCTTCTATCAGTCTTTCTAGTCCTTACTGGAAAGGTGTATTTCTGCACATAGCTTGTCATCACTGTGGCTCATTCAAAATGCAGGAAGTGGTATGGAAGTTTGCAATCTCTGGAAACTCTACTTTCTTTGCTATGTTATATTCCCAAAGCTTCAGCATAGGATGACTAAGTTTTGGCATCTTTTACATTCCCAAATGATTGCCTGGCTCCTACTCAGCTATGGGCTTTCCTCTCTTCTCATGCTGCTGCATTATTGATGCTGCTTCGTTGCAAAAGAGCTCCTTAATGCCCGTGTTTAAGTACAAGAGCCTGATGTGAGACATTCCCTTCTGCAGTTCATCTCACCCCTTAGAGGCACATAGGCAACTTGCAGAGGGAATGGGTTGGGATGAGGGAGGAGAAAATGTGTGAGCAGATGGGGAAAAATGGGATCAAATATCAAAATACCAGGATAGGAGCCCCAGCTGAGAAATCTAAACAAAAAGAAGTGTTTCATTAGTTGGAAGGAGATGGTTATGTCTAGTCCAATTTGGCAAGGAAGATCCACTTACTTTTCAACATTTTGCTAAGGCAGCTTCTGAGGGAGTTGTTCCTGCAGGCCTGTCTCCCCTCTTGGGTTTGTCTTTAATGATGAACAGCAGAAATATGCTGGGGGTGCCTTTGGGAAGGTGGTACGAGAGATGCTGGAAGGCTCTGTGCTTGTTCACTGAAGCACGAGAGCAAATTCTGTGCACGTTTCAAGGCAGGAGCATGTCTGATTGCCTGTGTCTGCCTCAAACCCTGCAATCCTACCTTACAATTCACTTGTGCTGCCTGTGCAAATGTAGCCTAAACCTCCTATATGCATCCCCTTTGCATCTCCCTCCTTCCCTCCACCAAAACAGCCTCAGTATCTCTTGAGCCTCAATTTGTCTTTGTTCGACACAAAATACCCAGTTCCCTAGTGTATCCCAGGAAGATCCAGTAGGGCTTTTGGTGCTAGCACATTCACTTTTTTGACTGGTGAAAATAACTCATACCTCTTGGCACCACACTTTGGTTTCTCAGCCCTGCATCACATTCGCAAGAGGTTGTCAGATTGTGCTTAGCTAGAATCACAGAATATTCTGAGTTGGAAGGGACTCACAAGGATCATCGAGGGCAGTCCTCAAGTGAATGGCCCCTACAGGGATCAAACCCACGACCTTGGTGGATTAGAGCACCATGCTCTAACCAACTGAGCAAATCTCAGGATCTAGAAATATAAGGTGCTCCTATTTTGTTGCTAAATTATAGGCTTCTAAGTTTATAGCTGAAATTCTGGTGTTAATCCCTAAATTCATGACTATATGCTCCATGATCTTCACTTTTAATCTGTCTGTTTTACTCTTAGCCTACCTCTACAACAAGCTGATCTTCTTCTGCACTGACATAGCCTTTGAATCTTCTGGTATGCTCTTGTTTCATTAGCATGTTTTCATTTTCTTGTGCCAAGAAAGTCGTTAATGAAAGTATTAAATAAGATCAGTTCCAAGGTCCCAAGCTTAAAGAAGCCTTAATTGGATGTGCAGGGTACATTTTGTAGATAAACAAAGGACACAGCACAGATCCTCATGGGAGAAAATCAGCCTAATCCTGGTGTCTTCTGTAGAGTTATTCTGCTTACTCAGAGGATGCTGCTTCATTTCAGTCTTCTGTCCCGCACACAGATAGCAAAACAGTCCCTTGTCCTATGGCCTGGGTAGCTTTATAAGGACAATGAAATATGATTTGGAAGAAGTATGATTGAATGGATAATACTGATGTTGAGATGGAGGCAGGACAGAAATACTGGTGTCTTACTGCTGAGTGTATTTTGCAGCAACTTTGTAAGGGAAAAACAAGTGAGAAGGTCTCGCGCAGATGTGGGAAGAGGTAGAGCTGAATGCCTTGAACAGACAGATAAGGAGCCTCATGGAAGGGCATAAAGTCAGAAATGCATTGTGCTCTTGGTGTGACTCAAACAGCCACTTGTGAACAACAGATATGTCTTTATATTAAGGACTAGTCAAGCTTATTGCATGTCTTCTTGTGTATGGAATACTATTGTCATGATTCATGTGTACCTTTTACCTTATTTTATATGAAGAATTAATTGCACTTCCTGTGGAAAGATATTTTCAATGATTTTTTTTTTAATAAATAGCAAGAGTACATAGAGCTAAACACTGAGAAAACCCATGTTATTAAGCATCTGAAAAGCAGGTAGGAAAATTAAAGCTCATGGTCTCCGGTAAGGTTATTTGCTCTTCTGTGATCCCTGAGAGCTGTTGTGCTGTAGAGTGTCAGCCCTTTTCCTGCCCCCTTCTGTCTCTTTTCTCTTTATTATACTGATGCTCTGGGGAAGCATAAAGAAGAAAAACAAGAAATTACTTTCCAATTTACAGACATTAACCCAGTGCAGATGTCCTCTTGCCTTTTCCTCAAGTTTGGGTCTTCACTCTCACAGACTCTTTCCAGACCTAAACAAATCTGAAGTTACAAGGATTTCATCTTTCCAAATTTTTCCTGGCCCTCTGGGCCTGTTGCCTAAAGGCAGTGCTTTCCTGGTAACTCAAGGAGAAATTTATTCAACATGGCATGGATTCTTAGCTATTCAGGGAAGGAGCAGGAGGGTAGAAGGTTATTAACTAGAGAGAGGCATCTCTCTCTGGTTGTGTGTGTCTCTGTTAGGAGTGTCGATGGCTGCTTTTGATATGGGGTAGCAAAGTGTATGAGAGGCAAATTAGTAAATGGGCACATTTAGGGTTGTCCTCACTTTGAAGGATGTCACTGTCAAACTTGTTGCCAGCAGGCAAAATTGGATTTTTTTAAATGAGGGTAAGGACAGAAAAGGAAAAACACATACTATTCCTCCAGTATACAGGCCCCAGACTAGATACAAGCACACTCCATCTCAGTATGAGCATCATCGGAGAGCTGCGTCAAGGCATAGTCTTCATGCCAAGGTGAGTGCACTACTTTGGGCATAAGTTCATTTAGTTCCAGCAAATCAGTGTGAAGTATACTGCAAAATTTTAGAAAAGCTGCAGAGAATTCCCCGTAGCAACTGTCAGAATTGCTTTCCTTTAGCAAGTGTCTACATAGCCTGACCTCAGCGATTCCCCTCATAATAATAATAATTTATGCTGGGTTAAGCTGAGGGCACCAATTAAACTGTAAGCCAGCAACATATTTCTGGAAGTTTTTTTGCCCTGTGTTCAGTAAGCACTGTTTCCTTCCAACTGGTTTTCCTTTACCTGTGAATTTTTTTGACGTAATTCCCCATCATCTGGACAGTCAGTTCAGTAGAGGAGGAGGAGGAGTCAACAAGCTTTATCAATGTTCTGGACAAGGGGATTGAGGGCCCCCTCAGTCAGTTCACAGATGACACCAAGTTGGGCGGGCGTGTGAATCTCCTGGAGTGTAGGAAGGCTCTGCAGAAGGATCTGGACAGGCTAGATTGATGGGCTAAGGCCAGCTGTATGAGGTTCAACAAGGCCAAGTGCCGGGTCTTGCCCTTGGGTCACAACAACCCCATGCAGCACTACAGGCTGGGGGCAGAGTGGCTGGAAATGTGCCTGGAGGAACAGGACCTGGGGGTGCTGGTTGACAGGAGCTGAATGTGGACCAGCAGTGTGTCCAGGTGGCCATGAAGATCAATGGCATCCTGTATCAGCAATAGTGCCATGGGACACCTTCCAGTAGGCCAGGTTGCTCAAAGCCCTGTCCAACCTGGCTTTGAACACTTCCAGGGATGAGGCATCCACAAGTACTCTGGGGAACCTGTTCCAGTACCCAGTCCTTTGGAATGGTATCTTCTCAGTCTGCAAGGTATAGGGATGCCCCAGCTGGAAGTAGGAGAGAACTGGAGCAGTCAAGTCTTTGGTAATAGCGTGCAGTAGTAAGCCATGTTAGCTTTTCTTGATACCCTGGTACTATTCTTGAAGCCATTCTTGCTCTATTTATTTATTTTTATCACAGTGAGGGTCCTAACTATCCCTCAGTATCCCTCACCTGCTTTTCCTGCCCTAAGCACTTGCCAGGGATGTGGCCAAGACACAGTCTTCTCAAAAGGTCTTCAGCTCCAAACTTAAGAACAGGATTGTGGTAGTAAATCAGCTTGCCACCAGCTAGAATACTGAAGACCAGCACTTTGCTGTTTGCCAAAGTGCAAGAAAGCAGGTAATGGCTGCAGCAAAAAAAAAGGGTATCTGGCAGAATATATTGGGATGTCAGCAGAAGAATATGGCATATTTTCAGAAAAAGGATCCACCCACTGTTATCCTAAAAGGGTTACACTCCCCCAACAGGTTACTGAATCTGCCTCCAAACTGGGTTTAAATCTTCACCGTTTTGCAGTAAATAACATTAGCTGCAGGAGCAAGCCGAGTTAATACTTGCTAATTCTTCAAACTCTCCTGCAAGGATTCTCAGTGAACGTAAAGATGACATTCTTTCTTCAATGGCACTGGTCTCTCGCTTGTTTCAGAAGGCCAAAAGGGAAGTGGAAAAGCTCATGACTCCTTGATTTGAGACACCTCAATGTGCAGTGTTGCCCTTTCCATTCCTGTATTAAGCGTTTAGGCTGTAGTTCCACTGTTGTACCAGTCTTTGAGCTTGAGCAGCTCTCTGAATGCACTGGAGAAGGAAGTGCCATTCCCAGTTGGACATGATTATTATTGTTTATTGTGTACTGAGTGTTCACCTCGATGCTTTTTAACTCAGAGAAAGTTTGTGAAAGGCACATACATAACTCCTATCCCTCTGACAGCCATCTAGCTGGAGTTAGGCATGGAAAGGAAAAGACAAAAAATCCATTTCCTGGCTCATCCCTTACAGGAGATCTCTTTTGTTCCATTTCCCCACATTCTTTACACTCTTTCACAGTCAGGGCTGGGTCTGGAAGAGAACCAGCCAGACCAGAAGCCTCCTGCAAAGCCACTGGCTTGAGGCACAGGGATGAAGGTTAGTGAATGTTAGCCTGCAGGGGAAGGGAGAGTGTGCTCTGTGAGCATCCTGTTTTTTCTACTCAAGGATTAGGGTTCTGTTTCTGCAAATGAAAAGGAACACTGGGGACAAAAATCCTCTGTTCAACTCTATTCTCTTTCAGTGATGGGGAGAGGAAAGGTTCCCTCTCCCCCATGTAAAAGTCAGGACCAGCAGTAGATTTGGTCCTTGAACTCAGGACATCATATTCTCTACCTTCCTATATGAATTTTACCATTCATGTTCTCCCAAATCTGGACAGAAATTTCCTAGCACACTTCCAGACGGATGTGACACACATGTTGAAGTACGCTACAGGCAGTGTGCCTTGTACGTACAGTGATTAGCTTATTCTCATTTTGGTTTCAAGCTTTCACTGCCAAATATTTGGGAGAACCTTAGTTCCTATGATATTATTCCTATGATATACATCTGCCAGGATGGATCTGCTCTGAATGTTTGCTTTCTCCAGGCATTTGTCCTTTGAAGCATTGTCCAAAGGAGACGCTTCCTTTGTAATGCCTGGCAAAGGACAGCTTGAAGAACCACAGCAACCTGCTCCAAGCCAAATTCTGAGCTGAAAGGAGGAATGTAGCCAAAACAGTGCATCCCACCATTAGAAAAAATAAAGCTGGAAGTGTTGTTTTTCCCTGCTCAAAGAAAGTGAAGTGAAACAGGAGCCTCACAGCTACTGGTATCAACCTAATTGAATAGAAAAATTATGGCCATCAAGTAATCTGGACTTTATAGCTGAAATCTAATCTCTGTCAAAGCATTTCAAGGATGTGCATCATGCCTGTAAAAGGCACTATAATCATGGCGACAGAATTTGTATGCTAATTTGCACTGCCCTTGCCACAAAGTACCCTGGCAATTTTCCTTCTGTCGTCATTCTGCATTCTGAGAGATGCTGAGACCACATTACGACTCTCAGTCTAGTGTTGGAAGTGGGCCTGCCTCACCCAGGTGGTGTAAAAAATTTAAAGGCAGTAACCTGAGGTGGAGTCCTGTGTGTTTTCAAGCAAAGCCTGGGCATTGATGGCAGTGATGCCCTGCCTACAGTATCTTTGAGAGGCTACTATCACTGTGTCATCATGACTGTACTTGGCGTATCAGGAGCAGTACTCCTGTAAGGTGTGAGGTTACTGCTGCGCTGAGTCCCTTCCGTGCTTCCATCAGCCCTTTCCAGAGTTAGAGAAGCTGGGGAGGACATTAGGATCTTTGTAACAAAGAAGTGTTTGGAGCATAATACAGCACTTCATTTGTGCAGAGAGAAAAGCTTTGTTCACCTTTAGTAGCTGCAAATACAGGAGGCTGTTGGACACAGACACTGCTCTCATCATCTGCCAGTGCCTGGATGCCACACGTGCTGCTAAAAACCTCCAACCCAAAGATGTATCACTTTTCTCTCATAGCGTTTTTCAGGCTCTGTCTGATTCTTGTATTAGATCTAATCCCTGCTATTCCATAATCTAATCTAATCTAGCACTGCTCAGAGCTTGTTAAAACTGAACGTTAACTTCTAAGTAATATTCCAACACTTAATTTCATTCCTTTTGCACTTAATGCATCTTTTTTGATGTATGCTCACACAATATTTAAATGATTGAGATTGCTGTGTGACAGATATTTAAAATATTTAAATTGCGAGATAAGTACTGGTTTATAACTTATCATTTTGGCTGAAATCAGTAAGAACCCTGAAGCACACACTGAGCTTTAGGACTGAAACACTGCTCAGCTCCTTTTCAAGTGTAGAAGTTCAGTTTTCATGCACAGATCTAAAGTTCCTAAATGTTACAACCACCTCAGTTATGAAAAAAATGGAGATTGGGTTTAAGAGACTTCATGCAGTTTGGAGTCTTAATTCCCTGTCAAATACCTTAAAAGCATCATTAAAGGCTGTGGGAGCTGGGCACTTCGGTGTACTGAAGTGTACTGTCTGATGGCCTCTGAAGCTGAGAGGCAAAGCCAATTTAAGATAAGTCAAGCTACAAGCAAAGAACATTTCAGCCCCCAGATCTTTTTAGCAGGTCCTCTCCTAGGGCACAACTTCTTGTTTACAACAAAGGAAACATTACAACTAAAACACAGTCCCCAGGGGGCACTTCCCTGTCTCTGTTAGCCGGAGGAAACAAGACACACCTTCCATGTGACCTGAGAAACTGCTTTCTGTCGTGCCACATGGATCTGAGGGAGGCAGAGATGTCAAAACCATCCCTAGGTTGCTGCTCTATCTTATAAAACTCTAATGCATGTGAGCTCTGGGATGTGGAGATGTAAAATGCAATGCAGCGCCTTTGAAGATCCCACCAGAACCCTTGTCTAATCCAAAGGTCATGTATTCCTATGATGTGTCTTGAAGTAAGAAAAGCAGTCCTTCTTCTTAATGAGTTGAAAGCAGCACTGCATGCTGATAGGGATATGCTGCCCTATTTGTACTGTGGATTGTTTACCACCAGTTGCAAACTAGAGCTCTGCTTTGTGGAAATACTGCACGAGTCCTTAAAACACTTTGGCTTTGGTGGCAGCCAGGACTGTTAGCATCTCAGAAGTCTGCAGGGGCAGTTTTCAATGGGACAGCAGGTCTCTCAGTTCCTCTGGATTATGAATTGTGTCCTTAGGTTGGTCTCCATTTTCAGACTGGTGTTATTGAAAAAGTCAATATTTTATCAGCATAGCTGTCTGCATCTCAATTTGGAGGACACGTAATGTCCTCAGAAGTACTGAGAATTCATGATGCCTAGGCATCATGAACTGGCAGCTCAGTTCTGAGTTTCAGTTTAAGTATTTAACTATAATATTCCTCCTGCATTTGTTATGCAAGCCACAAAGTATTTTTTAATAAAGCTCTTTTGTTAACAATAGGTCAGGTTAAGTTGCAGTACTTTTTTACAACAAGTATTTTATTAAGAACCTTTGATAAAATGCTAAACAGTGGGTAGGAAGGAAACATCTTTCATCCCTTCCACGATCATTACCATGCTTTTTGAGTTTTGGGTGGGTTTATGAGTAGACTACAGGAGAATCCTACACCTTGACTTCTGAAGGCTGCTGGATCCCACTGCCTACAGTGAGGGTTTGAGCGAGGTGCACAGGCCAGGCCAGGCCACAGAACTCTCACCTAAAGAAAACATTTAAAATGTACCAGTTAAAATGCTCTTGCAGAATGATGCCCAGCTGTGATCAGCAGAACATCAGCAAAACAACAGGAAAAACTGGAAAAAGCCTGAGATGGATTCTCCAAAGGTGGTGGCTTGAAATCTGCCCTTACATAACTTGTTGAAGTCACCAAATATGAACCAGGGCCAGCAAACTCATTCAGTTTTTTATTCTATAAATAGTTTCCTCTCTCCAGTGGCATGAGTTTAAGGTTTAATAGTGGTTTGGCAGTTTGCAGAGAAAAACCTGAGCAGTCTGCCAGCTTGCTATGAGGGAGTAGCACAGGGATGGTGAAACACCCTGCGACTCATTCCCACTGGACCCTACTGACTTAAGGTTTGAACTTAACCCCTCTGTGGGATTCAGCATGCAGTGTCTCCAATTATTTGGAAAATGTAGGAAAGCCCAGATCTCCGGGTAGGCTGCCTTCCCCAGCGCCCTGCCTTCCTGCCTGACTCAGCGCTAGGCACCAGCACCTCAGCAGGAGATTCCTGTGTTTTTATGCACACCAATTTCTGCATAGTTTTTCACATGGGGGGAAAGCACCCCAAAACACTTGGGTTTGGTTGGTTTGGTTCTTTTTTTTGTAACGATTATCCCTTACAACTTGCTTTCCCAGCTCAGTTCTGTGTTGCTAACTGGAAATGCAGAGTTAAAGGAGGCAGTATTGAAACTAAAGAAACGAGGCAGGAAAGAGAAAACAATGGCTTGGATAAAAAACACTCCCCTGGACAGAAAAGGAGAGGGATCCTTGAGCTCCGGCCCCTGTCTGTGGGAGGCTGCTTTGGAAAGGCTGGGGAGAGGGGGGCAGGCTGGACTGTGAGCATGGGAGCCCCGTAGGAAGGGAGGGAGCTGGGGGCTGCAGGGGTGTGTCAGTGAGAAGCTGGAGACAGAGACAGAGGGAGCTGACTGCAAGCAATGACTGCTGCTCTACGACCCCCAAGGATGAGCAAATGGGACTTGCCTGGGCTGGGAACAGAGAGGATACATGTAGGTAAGGGAATATACTGGGAGAAGTATGTGTGTACCTGGGGCATTATACCTTGGCCATGTGTCATTCCAAATTTTGTTGGGGATGAATAAAAAATGTTTCTTGAGGGGAAGTTGCAGATTCGTAGCAATCAACTGGTGGAAAGCAAACCTTCTTCTGGGGAGCTGAAGTAGCTGTAGTTGGTCACAGCTTAGTGTGAGCCTCGGCAAGCCCCCCAGGATAGGAAAGACACAAGTCCCTCTGCTCACTGAGCATCCCTGCTGAGGCCCCAGTAGGGAAGACAGTGTCTGTGTCACAGCAGTCACGACAGGACAAAATTCTCCTTTATTGTTTACTGTTGATAATCTTCATTTCAAAAATCATTCAAACACATCAGAGCCATCCCTGCCTCTGCTGTGGATCCCCCACTTGGAGGAGGTCCCTGGAGGGCAGCTCAAGCTGCAGACTTGCTTTGTGTCCCTGACACAACTGTGTGTGCAAAACACCAAGAAGTCTGTGCCCTTGAACTGACCTCAAAGCTCCTCTGTGTACAGCATGTGTTCTCCTATGCAACAGAGAGCCTGCAGGAGTGCCATCTTCCCACTGCCATCCCAGGTGCAGTTAGCTGTTTCCTTTCAGGAATGTACATCCCTCAAACAGGGAGGAATAATCTGTCCAGGAGACACCTAAGATGATCAAATGAGGAGGAAGAAACCTCTCAAGATTCTCTTGTGCCCAGGATCTTGCCTCCCTTTAATAGTGGTTTCTACTTCAGGGCAAGGCTTTGTGGTCATCCAGTGCTCAGTTCTCCATCCATGATATGGGGCACCTGTACAATGCCTGTGGAATGGGATTCATTGGCATTGCAGGTGGCCCAGGTTTTGCCTGTTGCCCTTTGCCTGCCATGGATGCTCTGTGTGCCCCAAATACTGCATGGGGCTGGGCAGGGAGAAAAGATCTCCAAAGACAGCATCTTGAAATGCCAGGGTGCAGTTCTTGGCCAGGCATTTCCACCTTACACAGAAAGTGGGAGCCCTGTTCTTAAATACCTTGAGTGAGCTGTTTTCAAATCATAAAACTTTCTGAGATTCTTCATCATTTGCCTTTTCACATTTTTATTCGGTAGACAGAGGGGAACATTTATTTTTTAAGAAGGTAAGGAATATGTATGTTGTTAATTAACAAATGTATTAAATATTTCACGAAGGGAAGTGGTTTAACAGGCACTATGGGTTTCATGTGTTGTTTACTTTTGATAGCTTAGGTGAAAAGAGGTGTTTGAGGGAAAATGTGATCATCTTATGCCAAGACAAAATGTCTTTTAGCCCAAGTCATTACATTTACTTGTCTGCGACCCTGATCAGAAGAGTAGCGAAACTAGTTCATAAAGTGACGTTTATATCAGTGGCCTGGTGAAAGACTAGAGCCCACAGACTTTAAATATTGAGCATGACACTATTGTGCAGAAGTTGTGCTGTTAATATTAATATCCAAGTCGAATTTGTATGCAAATAATTAGAAGTTGTCACATGGACAGTTTCCTGCATGTGGAATGACACCTGGTTTGAACAAAGGCAGTGCTGAACTTCACCAGCATTTGGGGTTAGATCCTCATTTGGAGTAAATTATGTTTGATACATTGACTTGATTGTGCCTGTATTTGGTAGATCTTTATGGAAGTTAATGGTAGCTCAGGCTGACATTTACATATGACTTAACATTATGCTATTTACATATAGAGCACAGTACATAGGAATAGTCTGCTCTTTGTAATCTAATAAAATGCCAGTGAGTTTGTGGATGTGATGCAATGTACCTGTGATCAAGGACAGCTGAATCAGGGATTGAAAATGAGCTGTCAGGGAAGATACCATGAAAGCAGGCTCAACCTACAGTGCCAGCTCATCTAACTTTTGGCTGCAGGGGGAAAAGGCAGGGGCATGTTCTCTCTTCTCCTGTGTTTTAGTATCTAAAATGATTAATGAAAAATTAGTGCCTGAAAAAATGATAAATAAAGAGCAATCTCTTTCTGTATTCCTTTTCCTCCATAAATCAAATGGTATTTTGGGAGGATTGCAGTCCTACAGATTAAGTGATTTGACAACAAATAATTTTATTGGAAGTTGTGAAGTGAAAAGAGGAGAAAGGAAATTTCAGTTCTTTCTTTAACAAGAAAGAACTTCTTGGCTGTACAGAAAGTATAATTCAGATACAATGGGCTTGTTTCCCTCTCAAATGCAGCAGCACAAATCAATAACTCTACCAGAGTCAGGACCCATCTGCATGAGAATCAGACTGCTGTAATTATAGCTGTGTTGCTGCAGTTGTGCAGTATAATCTCCCATGAGGATCCTCTTGTTACAGGATAAAGAGTGACTTTTTTCAGCTTAGTTTAAACTACCTCTTAAGAAACATCAACTGTGTTGAAAATGGCCGTGGTTCATATTGGAAGAGAAATGTTCACATGGGGAATTATGTTGCCAGCATGATTAATTAAATTCACACTTTCCTTACTGGTGTAATTCCCCTTATCCATTGTTAGTGTCAAGTTCAAGGCAATGTTAATCCTTCTTGCAGCCTTTTTCAACTTCTGTGTAGAGTCTTCTGCTAATAAGCTGCCCAAACAGAGAACCTGATTTCTGACATTTTAACAGAAAGGTGCTTTCTGAGGCTACATTGGGGCTGGGCAAAGCCAGAGGTCAGTGGTGTAATCCTGTCTGTGAGACCTCAAAAAAGTGGACAGTGTCCAGTAAACGTTAGTGTTCCCAGTGTTACATCCTTGTTTATTTGTGTTTGGTTAAAAAAATGAGATCTTGGCCCCACTGATGCCAATGGCAGGAGTTGGAGAGGGTTGGGGTGGGACAGGTTTTTGCCCAGAGAGCACAGAGCATTTCTCCAGGAGTTGCCTTTGTCTGATTCCCAGCCTTGGGCTCACTTCATCAAGCAATGTTTTTTTTCTAAAAGAATTAGTGAATTGTGTAAATCTTCCCCCATGAGACAGGTTAGTTTTATCAGTTCCAACAGGATGTAGCCATATGCACAGAAACTTGCTCAAGTCTGTGCATGAAGGCTGAGCTTGGGCTGGTAATAAGGATTGATTTTAACCTCGGGGTCATTTCTCCTGGTTGTTTGTCATGACCTGCTACACCTTAGAAACCGGACTGATTCTCCTTCCATTTCTCAATCTGACTGGCAAAAAAGATGCAATATTGTCAAATGTTGTAGTCAGCAGTTTCGGTGCCAGAGGGGCTGTTCTTCAGCAAGTTCCCCTTGGCTGTCAGGACACCGAGCACTGTGCCATTGGTAGTTACCTGCCCTGGGGATAGAGCCCACTGTTGGCTGTTGGCAGTGCTTGCATTTTGGGTGAGTTGATGCCGTTTTATTCTGTTTAAAGGCAAGCTGAAATAAAATGGGTACTCCTTATGTGATTATGAAATATACACGTTCCTGGTTTTATTCTATGAAGAAAATTAAATCCTGTGGTTTTGGTTTAGTTTTGTGAACCTTTGAAAACCTAGGTTAGAAAGAAGTGCAAAATTCCTCTTAAAGCCACTGAAAACACTGAGTAAAGATGGATCAAGAAACGGCTTCTGCCTCTCAACTTGAATACATGAAGGTTCCACAGCTGAAATCTGAAGTCAGAAATCTGCATCCTGGGGTTCTGGTAGGTTTAAATCAGAGATAAGATGAGATAAGATGATTACTGATCAGAAGAGCTGTTTTGCTTTTTTTTTTTTTTAATTTATTTAAGGAAAAGTGTGTAAATTATCCTTCTACTGAGCCTGTTTTGACCAGTTCCTTACTATGTGTAAAAAGTGTTAAAACCTGAATCCTGCTTTCTCCGTAAGAAAGTGCACCAAAATTCCCTGAAGCTTGCTTTGGTGGAGAACAACATACGTTTGCAGGTATGATCCCAGCTAAGAAACAGCACCATACACGTGGATCTTAGCTCAGTGGAGCACTGAGATTTAAAGTCAGGGATCAGGCTTGGATTTTGTCTCTCTCTTAACACAGCTTCTCTCACCTGAAGCTGTAGGAGTTGAGACAAGCTGAAGCTTATTCCTTGTACCACTCCCAAAGAATAGGTTCATATTTCTATGTGATAGCTACAGAGCCATTTCCTGTACAAGAAGGTATCATTACAGCTTGCATTCAGACCAGAACGGCTACTGTGATCAGACTTACTCTTCTTTCTTAGCTTCCAGTAAGCTTAAAACCCCATAGCTCTGCAAAATGGAGCCCGAAGTTTTTGCTGTGTCACAGCTGATCTGTAAACTCAATGATGAATATTTATGGTGCAATATGGGCTTGCTTTTTAGCTGCCATTTTTCAGGGACTAGCTCAACATTGTGCAACCAGCTCCACCAGTCCTTAGGGATATGTCCCTTTGTTCTCCAAACTCAGGTGAACTTTGACCCTGCCTTCACTGATAACAGCACATAGCAGGGATGGGGAAGGCGCACACCTGAAGCATGAATATCCTGCATTCTTCATGGAGAGAAGGAAGAGCATCCCAGCTGATGGAAATCAGTTGCCTCTGTGTGTTGCTATATGGATGGATGGATGATGCACAGGAACGTACAATAGCGTGCCTTTCTCTACAGTTCGTGTCTGTTCCTTTTCCCTTACTCACTAGACCTGCTTCCTCAACACTTTGAAATAATTGCATTGACCTTATACGCTTGGAATGCAGAGGTGATACTGCTGCTCTGAGTCACTCCCGTGGGATGAGGTAATGCTGCTAATGGCTTCCCCACGCGCTGGGGCGGCGGTGGCTGCTCTCCCCCGTAGGAGTGGTGATCCAGAGACTGTGCAGCTGAGCGCGGGGGCCGTTCCTCCTCCCAGACCTCGCTTTCCTATTCTTCAATAAATTGATTAACCCCATTGCTTCATGCTTTCCTTATGCTTTCTTCCCTGTAAATCCTGCAGGAAAATGCCACAGCCTGGCTCTGCTGGTTAATGGGGGCACGGATTAATAAATCAAGGTTTTCTTCTTGCATTGCATGTGAGAATCTCCCTGGCACAAGTGGTCCTTCCTGCCCTCTCTGCAGGGTGTAAGCTTCCACGATACACTACAGGCGAGATTTGAACAGTGGCAGCTCCACATATCACATTGCACATTGCCAGCAGGATGTCCCTTTTGCCTTGGATGCCCATGCTGCCTCTAAACACTTGCCTCCTTCTGCCTATGTCTGCATTCCTCTGCATCACTGTGGATTGCTTTGCATCTTTCTGAGGTAGTCAGAACAAGGTGTCAGGCCAGCAAGCACTCCTCCTGCTCCTCCTATTGGGAAGCGGTCAAATCTGAGGAAGCAAGGCTTGCTGGAGGCTGTGCTCACTTTGTTTGCTCAGAGACCATTCACACTGTCTGCCCTATATGTATTTTTTAGTTACGTTGCCCCTGGGTCAAGTGGCACTCACTCGGAACAGGCAGGCTTTCCTCCAGTGCAGCAGTGTCCTTACAGCCCTGCTAGTGCTGGCACAGAGAGGATGCATCTGAGGGCATGCCCAGGTGCTCAGACATTGAAGTATTGATTTTTATTTATTTTTTTAAATGTACGTTTTCTATCCTGTTATATAGTTTACAAAACAAGTCTATATTTTATATTACTCCCAGCCCTCCTGCCCTTTTGCTGGGAACAATCCTCCCTGTCAGCATGCAGCCCCAGCAACAGGGTGTGCCAGAGGGGGAGTGCCCCTGAAGGGGACCACAGAGCACACTGGGCACCTTGTGGCTAATCAGTTCTTATCTGCTCTCCTAAAGCTGACAAAAGCAGGCATAAGCTATAACAGGAGCATTAACTTGGCATTACCAGATCCTATTAATTCTATATAAAAGTAATTACATGTTGGTGTCAGATCTAGATTGTATACATACCAGAGGTTTATCTCATGGTACAAATCTGATGCTGGTGATGGCGGAACCGCAGCCACAACTTCACATACGGAAATGATCTTCTTCCCTGGCACTGATGGCTACAGGAGATGGTGCCCATGCTGTTCTGTGCTATGAAGGTTGTAACTTTTGGCACCTCAGGGTATCAAATGAGTTTTTCACAATCATAGAATCATTTAAGTTGGAAAAGACCTTGAGTTGATGGGTTGAGTCCAACCATTAACCCAGCACTGCCAAGTCCACCACTTAATCATGTTCCCAAGCGTCACATCTACACATCTTTTAAATCCCTCCAGGGCTGGTGACTCAACCACTTCCCTGGGCAGCCTCTTCCAATGCTTGACCACCCTTTCCGTGAAGAAATTTTTCCTAATATCCAATCTAAACCTCCCCTGGCATAAACTGAGACCATTTCCTCTTTAAAAAGTTTCCCATCACTGCAAACAGTAATTGTGGCTGTGAGCACTGCCAACATTGCATCCCTCATATTCAGCTGCTCTTTGCCACCATTACTTTGAAAAGAGATCACAAATTTGTGAGGATGCATGTTCCCATAAACCTAAGTCTTCCAGCACATAAGCAACTCAGGAATTTTTTGAAGATGGTGAGTATTTGAATGAAGCAGGAAGTGTCATGGGCTCATGGAAGATGCAGTCATGAGGTCTACAAAATACCTGCATTCTTCACACATTATTCAGAAATCGTCTGCTAGATTTTATCGGATGGCTAAAGAAGCTGAGGCAACACTGACTAGCCTTTAAACCTCTGATTTAAGTGGAGAAATGCACTGGAAAGGCTTTGAAATTCTACATCTGGCTGTATAATAGAAACACCCACTTGCTTGTCTGAAGTCTTCAGATTTCTTATGCATGCTGTGACATTTCTCCTCCTTCTAATGGCATTAATCCTACACTGGGATTGCCTTGGCTTGTTGCTGGGATGGTCTCCTTCCCGGCCTTTTGCTATAGTTGAGCAAATGAATACTTTGTGGTGTGCAGAACTTGCCGTTTGGGTATTATTTTTGATACGTGTTTTTTTTCTTAAATTCCAGCACTGCTTTTCTCTCTCTCCCTCTCTTTTATGTGTCTTTCTGTGTAGTGCAAGCCCATCTGCATTTAGCTGAATGAGTGGGAACTGTGGGCACGCAACAGTACATGATCCCTTCTATTACATAATTAAATTGCCATAATGTATATGACTTAGGAATATGTCTGAACAAGCTGCTATGAATCATACATTTTTCAGCCTGAAACTGCCCTATTTAGCTTTTGTTAATCATTTCACTGCTCCTGCTTTTCGAAGTAAAGCTTCCCTTTTCTTCAACTCCAAAGGCAAAAAGATGGAAAGGGTGAAACACATTTCCATCTGAGTTATTCCAGTGAAATATGAACATAGGGTAAATTAGACCATGGGCAGTTGAGATCAGAATTGGCACAGAGTCTCTGTGCCCCAAGTTTCTGCAGTCCCAACAGACTAAACTAGCAGTATCAGCAAGCAAGTAGATGGGTAATCGTTGTAGTTCAGTATCTCACATATTTTTTGTGACAGATCTGCAGGGCAAGTTTTTAAAAAATTAAAAAATCTTATATTTAAATCTGTAGTTTTCTTTCCCTACCGGTTGCTACTTGATCATAATTAAAAAAATAGAAATACTATTCTGAACAAATCTCTCCGTGTCTTTAACAGGATCCTGCTCTAAGCAAAATCCATCTTGTCTTTATCCGGAGCTCTGCCTGATCAGAAAGAAGGTCCTGCCAAAAACACATGAGAAATTTGGCCAGAACTAATTGTAAGAAGTCAGTGGTGTAGGGAAAAAAGGACAATGTCTGCTTATTTACTCTATGTAAAACTTTGTCTTTGCTGGAGTTACTTTACCTTTCACCCTGCAGCCTCAGGACAGAGCTTGGCACTGGAGTACCTGAGCTTTCAGTCTCATTCAAACATATGCCATAAGTAGACGGAGTAGCTGAATCAGTGTGTCTGGGGAGCAGAAACATGTGTGAGTCAAAAGTGACACATACCACTGGATTAAATAAATCCGCTTGGATAAGAGAGCTCCTGCCACAGCATCGGCACCGTCTGGCGAAGAAGCAGGTCTGATGGGCCTCTCTGCTTGCGCAGCTGGGGAGCTGCCCTGCCCTGGTCCCAGCACAGTTCCCAGGCAGGGGATTGTGTCTGGAGGCTGGCACCAGCCAGCAGATCTCTGGGTGGGATCACCTGCCCTGCGGGTTTCAGTGGGGTCTCCCTGGTTCTCCCTGCAAACAGCAGTATCAACAGGCAACCCGTGTTTCCGCTGGAGACTTGCTGTGCCGTGGATTTTGGTGATTCACACTCCTTCCTTTGTTTCTGCCTTATTTCTACTGTGTCAACCACAGCACAGCAGTCGCATCTCAGGGACATCTTATTACCAGGCAGAATTTTATACTGAATGAGTAATTGAACCTCTGCAGTGCGTTTTAGAGTCAGGCTTGCAAAACCTCTGTTGTAGTGAGGGGACTGACAGCTATGCAAAGGAAACACTCAGTGCATTTCTGCCCTGCACGGGGGAAGATAGTGAAGCACGTATTCTGGTGAGTATTTAATGTTCTATGTTTTGCAAGACACACTCGCGGCACCGCTTGCACGGGTCCAGCCTCTTTCTTCAGACTGCGGCGTGGAGACTGCATGGAATGAATAGCGAATGCTCCGCTGTGACGGTTCCGAAGGGGAGGGGAGCCTTTGTCATGCAGATTAAAGCGCTTGTATTCATACATGCAGAGACTTTTTTGGCACAGTCTGGAATCTTTCTGCAGCTTTTCTTCTTCAATTAGAGGATTCACCAATGTTATTCCTATTCCTTCGTGGTATAGGTGTCTGGCATGAGCTTACATTTCATTCAGAGACTACATTAACTGCACAATGGTTCTATTTATAAAGGTTTACTAGAGAGCACAATTAGAAAAATGTAGATGGGGTGACAAAGTCTGATTCCCTTTGCTCTCAGTGATTATGATAATGTGTTCCTCTTACACAGCCTAGGGTTATAGGGCACCTTGTTAGTGTTAAATACTCTCAACTTTCAGACTCTCTTTACTGCGTAATAAAAGTAGAAAGTGTTCTTACCTGGTGTAGCGAACTTGAGCTGTCCACCTGTCTGTAAAATGCTACTGGTGGTAAGGCAGGTTTGTACCCATCCTGAGACAGTCAATGAAAGGAAATCTCTGCTGAAAGCTGGTGATGGGAATGGCCTTCTCCAACTACATAGAGGTAAATGTGAGCTGTAGCTTGCCTCCCAGAGATTTTTCATTTAAACATAACTGGACTTGCTGCAAAATACTCTGACATTCACTGACTATAGCCAAGACTGTGTTCGTCACTTCTGAGCCCATCAAGCTCAGTGGGGAAAAAAATTTCGGAGGTGAACGAGCATCCTAAAAGTTAAGTACCTTGAGGACGCTAAGAACTACAGAAAATATGTCTGTGACCCTTCAAGTCAGTAGCACAAGCAGGAGGACAACCCTGGAGATCAGTCCTTCTTCCCAGTCCCACGCTCAGCCCATGCACCGACTGTTGCTCACTGTGCCACTGCATTAGCGATTGCTTAGGTATTTACTCCATGTAACGATGTGCCTCGAAAATTGTAACATTTTAAAAATATTGGGGAACTGTCTGAGTTATTTCTTCTGTGCAGTTTTCTCAAGCTATCTGAAAAAGAAAAAAGTCCTTGATGTAATTCCAGTGTACACAAAATCACATAGATCACTATAATAAAACAATAAAACAGACTCTGTATGAATGACATTCGTATGCATCAGCAAAGCCTACTACAGCCTCTTGTTTGAACATAAGAAACTGTTACATTGTGGGTGTAAAAATAAAGAAAATTATTAATGCCTATTCTTGGAAAATATAATTGGATTATTTTTATTAATATTTTCTGATAACTTCATCAGTGAAAATGATGCAAATGCCTGTCAAGGAGTGCTCCAGGTGTCCAAAGTCATAAACTTAAAAACCAAAATTACCTTTGATTTGATTCCTGATGCAGACTTTTCACCCTGATAGGCCAGATACCAGCTTTTCAGATGTTGCCTAAACCACTTTTTCTTAGGAAATTCATTAATTTCCATCTCATAGTAATCACCCTGAGTTACCCCTCAGTTTAGAACAAGAAGTACTGAGCAAAAAAGTCACACTTTACTTTTTGTAGAGATGGAGAACCACTCAACAATGTCACATTTTCTTTATTATAGTGCAAAACACTGTGTACCTCTCTTTAGAGGAGGATTCTTCTGGATTTATCAAGATCCTTACAGTTTCTGAGCAGTTCAGGAAAGGAATAAATGAGAAGGAGCTTCAGAAACTAAGCCATGATGTTTCCTACTATATATTTTTCAATTTTTTAGAGCATTTAATTGCCTACTGAAAAAAGTTTGGAACAAGATGTGCAAGTAGGGGCATTTAAAAATTATGGCACCAGTTTAAGTGCCACATCTCGAAGTCAGATGGTTAGCTCAAATGTAGCACATGGCCTCTGTAGTCTGTAGCAGGAAAGCAATCAAACAATCAGCCAAGGACCCCAATATTAGAAAAATGGCCCAGTTAATTGTCAGCTCCAAATCTCTTCTGAGAAAACTGAAGTGAAAATTATTCTCATTCAGAAGGCATTTGTAGTCAACATTTTATTCCAGTCAAATGGGTTTTTAATTATTTCAAAGCATGTCTTTCTATTTTTATCACTACTGATTAGCCAAAACAAATCAATTTGTGAGTTAAAGAAATTCTCATTGAATTGAATTTGGTTTTAGCCAGACTCTCATTTCTAACTCCCAATACAGCTAAAACACCTGCCTTATAGCAAATAATAGTTTCTCTCGCTTAACATGCACAGATGTCCTGGAATACAAGAGAATAAGGATTTGGAGGGACTTACCTAGTAGGTTCAAGTAACAGCTCTTTTCCTGGGTGTTTGTGTGGGTTATTTTTTAAATAATGGAAAGAAAAGTAAGCCAAGGGAACATTATTTTGTATTAAATGTGGGGGATCTAATCCAAATGTTGTGAGATGCAGAGCTTTTTCCTCTGCATTTGCTGAGCTGTGGACCAAATGCCAGGCTATTCACTGCAAAATGCAGCTTTTTGTGATGGCAGTCTTGACCCCATCCCCGATTCGATGCTGGAGTTATATGAGAGATCAATGCTGGAGTTATATGAGATCAATAACTCAAACTGTGCTGCTGACGATATCTCTCTGTGGATGGGGATCAAGATCCTCTTGTCATTTGCATTTCCATGCTGTAGCTGGCAACTGGTGCGTTGAGTTGTGAGGCCTCTGATAACAGTGGGCACCTCTCCTTGGAGGAATGGGTACCCGCAGTGTGATGGAGGGCTGGAGCAGGCGGAGGAGCCTGCTGGTGCTCCAGGGATGCTACCCTAAGGACATGGGCATCCTTGGCAGGCATCATCACACAGCAGGTCTGAGAACGAAAAATGGGACTGTTATGCCATTTCATGTGATTTCAAGGCATGTTCTTTCATGAATATCTTTTAACAATGTAATTTGCTTACTTGAGACAGGCACAAACAGGAGTTCTCTGCTGCTGAAAGACAGCCCTGGTGACTGAAGTTACTGCTTCTGCTTCAGGGAATGATCAGCAAAACCCTTCCCTGTGCAGTGCTGGCAGCCCGTCTCCTCTGGCCAGCAGGATCACTGTCTTTGAAGTATGAGACTGAGTTACTTGTAAAGAGTGAGGGACTCCTCAGAGTCTCGTCTCACCTCAGCTTTATTGCACAGGCAATGGTCTGGAAAGATTGTTAACACCGACTGAATGTGCAGGGAGCGGTGTAGCTGATTTGCAGACTCGGAGGCTTGTCTGCACCATGCTGGGATGTTCAGGTCCTTGCTGTGCACTCTGCTGCCCTTTCTGAAGTGAAACTTGTTACCTAGAAAAGGAAACTTACTAAACCTAAAGCTGATCATTGTTTGGACTGAAGAAAGGTTTTCGCTCCCCAGACTGTGAAGATCTCTCCTATGGCACATTGGGTCCATGACGTGTTGTCTGCTGCTGACTGCACACTTAAAAGCAAGCAATGATCTACAGCTTTCACCCAGCCCTGAAGAGCAGATCCTAAAAAAGACTTATGAGTAGTTGTGAACCAGCACAGGAATGCCAGACTTGGGTATGGCTGCGTCCTGCCTCAGACACTGGGACTTCTGGTGAAATGCATCCAAGAGCAAAGATGGGTCACTTGCAGGCTGCAAACCTGGGAGTTTCCTGAGAGTGAATGATGGAGTAAACCCCCAGAGAGACCCTTACATGTGGTGTGACCTCTAGACAGGACTCATAAAACATTAATAAATTCTCTGTGAAGGGCCATGGTTTCCACTACAGCAGTACAAAGCCCTTCCCTCTGCATCTTCCCCCATCGGTTCCCATGCTCCAGCTGAGGCTGTGGGCTGATCCCCTCATGACTCTCTTAGCATTTAAGTTATTTCATCTGCTCAGTGAGCAGGTGATGTCTGCCCCTCCCTTCTTATCAGAGACCATGAATTGTGGATAAGTGTGGAAAGCTGGATTCAGAGGCAGCCCTGCAGGCAGCCCTCCTTTACCTATCCCAGGGGAGATTGCTCTGCCCCCACAACACCAAGGAAGGCAGGACACGTTCATGGTGATGCTCAAAGGGCTGAATTCCCCCAGTGTTTGTGTTTCAGGATGACTGACGGAAGTATCCAAGGAAATGTAAGCTGTGATTAAATCTTGTGTTCAACACTGCAAAATAATGTCCATGTACAAAACTGAAAGCAAAGACAACCTTTTATTTAGACTCTCTAGTTGCAATTATCTTTGCAACGGCAGAAAGGGAAGAAAAATCATATTGTTGTTGTTTCCTTTAATGGATGTCCTCTGTTGAAGGGCATTATCACAACAGTGATTTGGCAGTGGAGGTGAGCTGAAGCTGAAAGACCAGATCCTCAGGTGGTGTAAAATGGCTTTAGTTTGGTGGAAATCAGTGGAGCTTCATTGTTTTATCCTTTACGATCTGATTCATAAGCCCCGACACCTTGGCTCCTGTTTCTGATTGCTAAAATCACATTTTCTCTTAAATAACACTTTTAGGGTGTTGTAAAAGAGCTTTCACTAAATTTAACAAAGAGAAAATTAAAACCTTGTGAACTAACGGATTTAGTGCTCTGGCTTATTCTAATTCAGTCCTTGGGCAGTTTACTTTGAGAAAGTGCTATGACACAAATCTGGGGGAGAGATTTTAAATAAAAACCCATCTGGATCACATAAACAGACCTTTCTTACTTGAAAAAACCCCTACCACTTTTGTTTTTAGAAGTAATTATGTGATACAAGCTCTTCTCATTTGCCAATCTCTCAAAGCCAGCCCTGAGATAAAGGCATACCTAAGGCATTGGGCTTTTTCCCAGACCACATCTGGCACATCCCATGGGCAACATGAGGTGCTTTCTGTCTCCTTCCCCGCCTGGTTCAGCTGTGGTCAGTGGCTGAGGGGGGTGGAGGTTGAAGGTCTCCAGGCCCACCTTGCTCACTGCTGGCCCCTTGCCCAGCTGCCATGACATCTTCTCCCTTGGTCTTGTCATGATAGAGTTTGAGTTCCTGTAGGTTGTTCCCTTCTGCGTTGTGTTTGGTTGTGGTTTCCCTTCCCCTCCCCCTGGTGTGAGATGTGTGGGACTGCTTTTTCCCTCCCTGTGTACAGGTGATGTCATTGCAATCACCATGACATCATTTTCCAGGAGGGGAAAGAGAAGAAAGGCTTGCTCGTGCCATACCTGCCCAAGCAGGTTTGCTGCTGGAAAGTCTTGGGAGCACTGATGCAGAGTGAAACTGTCAGCAGCCCTAATGAAAATCCTAAACATCAAACACCGCCATCCTGAAAGCAAAGATCAAAAAGGAATTAAACCCATTAGTGGATGAAAAGGTAAAGCTGGAGTAAACTGCATTTGAACACTGTCAGATTTATTTCTAAGGTATTTTTAATTGGAGACTAAGTAAGTCAATAAATAAAAATGCAAGAATTTCATGCAATTGCTGGCCAATAGTAAAAAAAAATCTTGGCTCTTGGCCCTGGAAGACCATCTGTCTTATACCTAGCAGGGGGTTGCACCTAAATAATCTTTTTTTTTTCCTCTTGGTCTGCTTGTTGTATGTGTTATTACTTACCCTGGATTTCCTCTCTCTCTGCCTCCTGCGAGGCTGAGCCAGTCGCATATGTCAGGTTTCAGCAGGCAGCAGGCTGCCTGCCCAGGTACCAGATTTAATGAAAATTCTGTCTTTTCCCATCCGAGCAAACCAGTTATCATCCCCTGTGTGTGCAGGAGAGGAGTGACAGTCTCTCAGTCCAAGAACTGTCTCATCAGCAAGAGACCCCTGGAAAAGGGCTGTCAGGGACAGTGGTGCATTTGTGAGTGTCCTGCCCTGCCTGGATCCTGAGGATTTACTGTGCTTGCAGACATCTTTATGAATGTCCCCTTCATTTCTGTTTCCTACCCCAATATATTATCCCTGTTGTCACACAAAATGAGGCAAGCTATTAGTACCACAACTGAACTGTAAACTGCATCTTGTTTATATATATATGTACAACTAGCAACACCACAACCCTCAATTTTTTCATTTATTTTATTTTTCTGGTTTTTCTTTTCTTCAGTCCTTAAAGAAAGGGTTTCTTCTTCAGGAATTTAAGAGGTGAGTCTCAAAATTCAATCATGTTGATTGATTTTAGCATGCCAGGTTTGCACATTATTTCATCTTCCTTTGGTTTTTAAGATAGAAGACCAGGAGTTGCTTTAATAACAGAGATGTCCTTGCGCTTACCACAACAAGGTGTTCACTGCTGGAAGAGAAGAAATTACCTTCCTTGTTGTAGGTGCTCTGGGACAGAGAGAGAGTTGGAAAAACTGTGTGGGCTAAAAGTCCCAAGGCAATAATGATAAAAAAAAGGAGGGCATGAGGTTTTGTTTATTTTTCATGTCATTAGTCTTGAAGACGAATGGTTAGCAGTACTCGAGGCTCAGGCACACTCAGTTTGCAGGCACGTGTAGCCCTGCTGGGAGGTGGGATGGTGGCTCCAAGACCTTGCACCTGCCCTCATGGATCCTGCAGGTGTTCACAGCCTGGCAGACTGGCCCTGCCCTCTCCATGGCAGAAGCTTTCAAACATCATGGAGCATGTGATGCTACAGGGGAGGGACAGCAAAATCATGAGCTTACCAACTTGATTGTGTAGGTGAATCCTGGTCTTACCTGTCCCGTTCCACATGCTACTGCATCAGTCATATGAGGATCTCTACTGTTACTGCAGTTACAACAGCGGCCTTAAAATAAGGCTAAATAAAGCCATGTTCCTGTGAACTAGTTTAAATCTGGATTATTACTTCTTGCTGAAGTGTTTAATGCAAGGATGGTGGCATTCCCTATGGCATCCTGACACAGAGTAACTCCAGTGAGATTGTTGCCCAGCTCAGTCCTGTTATAATGTTTCTGATTCTTTTAGACCAATTGAAAACATTAAGTACTGAAGACACAGTCCAGCCATAATCCTGTCCAGTCATAATACAGTCCAGCCATATTGGAAGTCAGCCAGCTGGTTCAGAGGTCAGAAAGATTCAGCAGAAATAAATTATTATTAAATATGAGAAGAGCAAGGTAGAAGAGGAGAAGGAAACAAAGTAATAAAATTTTGCAAAGTGCAAGAGTGTTTTCTATCAGGCCTTCAAGTGGGGCAAGGATGCTGTCGTGCCAGCGGGAGGGACCTCTGGAGAGCAGTGAGTCCCAGCCCTGCTCTGTCACTGTCACCTGCAGCACGTCGCCCAGAACTGTGCCCAGCTGGGTTCTGAAGCTCTCTGAGGATGGAGACTCCACAATCTGTTTCAGCCTTCAACCACCCTTACAGTAAGAAGAATCTTTTCCTTATGTTTAAACATAATTTCCTGTGTTTCACTTTGTGCCCAATGCCTTTGGGCCTGTCACTGGGCACCATGGAGAAGAGCCTGGCTCCATTCTCTTTACTCCTGCCCCATCAGGTAGTTAATCACATTGGTAAGATCCTGCTGAGCCCTCTCTTTTCCAGGCTGAACAGTCCCATCTCTTCGCTCCTCCTTGTGTGATAGATGCTCCAGTCCCATCACTCTTGTGGCCCTCGTTGGAGTTGCTGCAGTATGTCCACATCCTCCTTGTACTGGGGAGATTCTCAGCTTCTAGGTTCTGTAACAACAATGTGGCTTTTGCCTACAATTCCTCTATGTGCTGTCAAATAATAAAATAGCTGTTGCTCAGCAGAATAATTTTTGAAAAAAATTATTTCACAGGCAAGGCCATTTTAGGCTTAAATTTAAGTTTTGCTTGGGAATGGAAAGGTGTCTGTGTAATGACCACACTGGGATATGCAAGCTCACACAGATACTTCATAGTTTTGTTGAATGCACATCTGTACACAAATAGCCAAAGAACTTATAATGTGTGCAAGGAAATGGAGGCCATTTGGAAACCTGTATAATTTTGATGGAGCATAGAACAGAGGATATTTTTTCCTGTCCATGTACTAGCCCATTTTAGTTATTCTTGAATAGACTTGGAACTTTACAAATGTACTTGATATTCAAATTATTTTACTAGTGGTTAAGTAAATACATTTCCTCTTGGAATTTTCTTATGTTCCCTAAGATAATCCATTGTTCATGCTGCAGGAAAAGTCACCCAGCTCATACAATGTCATTTTTTGCTTTCTGAGCATCTGACTGCTAATTCATTCATGCATTTCAGTTTGTCCAAGCAGACGTTCCACAAAAGCCATATGATCAAGGTCTCTGATCAGAGTGATGCAGGTGTGCCACTGGGAGCCAGAGGTGCCACACCACACAAATAATGATCACTCACTGCAGTACTGCTAATGTTGCTTTGTACAATTTAAATGAACTGTACTGAATTAACAGCTCCTTGGTAGACCCACTTATTCTGGGGGTTGTTCTTTTTTCTTTTGCAATTATATAACCGTAGTTTAAATGACTAAACACTTTGAAATGTAGGCCAGGTTTCAGAGATGTTGCAAATTGAAGTGAAGTTTGATGGATACTTTGATGAAGTCAAATGATAAGCAGTTACTGTTGTGAATAAAACAAGAATATTTCCTCATATTTGCCCAAGATTCAGTAATATATGTTGGAGACCAAATTCTTCTGGCAGGAACCAATGGGGTTCCTTCCTCATTTTTCACTCTGTCACACTTCCACTGAGCTGAATGAGGAATCTACCAATGCCCTTGTGTCAGTTTGAACTTTGCAGCTCCCACTGGCACCACTTTACATAGCACAAGGCAATTTGTTTTCATTAAAAAGAACATTAAGGTGATGTAGCTGAAATTGTTCTATGCCCTAAATCTATATAATTTGTTACTCTTAAGCAATTCGGCTCAGCTTCCATTAGCACAGGCTGACATCAACAAACCATTTCATCTTCCAGGCCTGTCACATCAAGTATTTTTTACAGCACTGTTACAACTTCATTTCAGAAAGCGACTGTGACAAAGAAGGGGCTGCATTAGATTCAGTGTCAATAGCAATCTAATTTGCTTCTCAGAAACTTCATTAGCCAAAAATAAATTAGAAAGTGACATGTGTACAGCATAAGCAATTCAAAACCATTGAGAAATGAAGTCCTTTGACGAAGCAGTGCATGCCCCAGCAGAAGCATCCTTGGCCACAACAATTCCTTAGTGGTTGCATGACTATTGCTGGTTCCATTCTCTGTCTGCAAGGAAAAGATTTGTTTTCAGACTGACGTTTTCTAGAGTTGCTTGTGTTCCTGTCAAGGTGTCTGCCTTTCAAATGAATGGGCAAACTTGGGTTTCAAACAACAGGAGGTTAAAATCCAAGGAAAGCAACATCGTGGAATAAGAGGGATGCAGGCTTTGGTGGGGAGCTTTGGTGGAGAAAAGCCTCAGGACCCAGCAAAGTGCAAGGGCTGCTGGTGGTTTCTATGAGTCTGGAGGTATTGGAAAGAGCCAAGAAAAGGTATTCAGTTTTTCTATGCTTTGCTTAACATAGTTCATTACTTCTATTGCCTCTCTATGTGCTAAAATTCTTTGAAGTTTTTAACCCCATGGAATGCTCATGGTGCATTGCATTGGATGCTCTGGAGTCACCTCTGAGGTGCAGCTCTTCTTAGGGCTGCTCTGCCTTGCTTGGATCAGGTCAGCTTTGAATTTTACTTCCTTTAAATGCCTTGTTTTTTAAAAGTATAAGTTTGCTTCTTGTTCCAGACCTTTCTGTCCCCTCCAACAGTTGCTGCATTTGAAATTTTACCAACAGTGATTTTGTGTCTTCAGATTTTTATCCATAAAAATTTTGGAGAGGTATCAGGCTCATGCTGATCTTCATAAGATCCCATACATAACAAATCTGTTTGATGAAGAAAATACTTTTTTGGGCTGTTTATTAGTCACTTCTTTATCCACATAATGCTTTATTAATATTATATATTGACAATTTCTAATCAGAATGCCAATACTGTGCTCAGAAAGAACCTTGCAAAAATCTGTTATGTCTTTGCAGTTATAAATCAAACACTTAATCTCTTCAAAGAATTAAATATTCTATTTGGCAGCTCTTATTCCATAATTATATTTCTACTCTTGTCTTTCAGCAGCCTTTTTTCTTTTTTGTCTAATACCCCAACTCATTGTCCTTCAGTTGCTGAGTGACACTAACCTGCTATTTTTGAATTTGCTGCTACAACAGACCTTTCCTAGACTTCACAACCTGCTCAAGACAATGATGTTTATCCAACAGTTAATACTAGCAAAGTGGACATCCTGTCTTTTTATTGTCACCTGCCCTTCCCGCTATGACTTTTTCTTCTAGGTACTTAGTTTTCTTATGAATTTCCTACATTTTATAATATTGGATTTTGATGCCAGAAAAGTCATAAGATAGGGCAAGGTAAATATCTAATTGATATCTTCCTGACATTGTTCACTGACATTTAAAGAGCATTTCAGCTGTGCCCGTGTAGCGACGCAGTGTTGGCAGTGTTGGCATCCATCACCACACCAGCACTGGTTTTACCATCAGTGCAGTCCATCCAATTAATATTTCTCACACTTGTTGAAAGTACATCCGCATTTTGGCTCCTTCATCTAGCTATGACTCCTGTGAGCACAGCTCCCGCCCAGATTAACAGCCAAACTCAACATTTCTGTTCAGAGCTGTACTTATCCGATCAATTTAAAGTTAATAACCTTACTTAATGCATGGCTTGCATTCACACACTGCAGATGGTCCAAAATCACATCTAACACCTGCTCACCCATTCTTAGATGAGGCAGCAGTAATTCAGAATAGGAAATCTCTCTCATTTCTTATGAAGTGTCTGTACTGCCAACTACCTTCAGCTGCAGCGCATGCTCAGCACATCCACGGTGAGGATGAAATGTTTGAACCTGCAGAAAATAAACACTACCTGTCTTTTCCCAGACCCTGAGAGATCCAAGCAACTCCCTTTCCTCTGCAGAGATTTGTGTTACGCACCCTGCAGAGGAACCCTGGAAAGTGAAAGGGTTGGCTGAGACCCATCCTAAGAACTGTGCTCCTAGCTCACTTTTGCACCAATCTAGGCATTATGACATAAAGGAAGACTATAAAAAGGTCCTGCACAGCAGCCCTCAGTAGAGATATTACTGGTTATCCCTAAGTGCACAGAGGCTGGCATGTGGCAATTGGCCAAAGAGTGAGAAGGAATACACAGCAGAAAGCTGCAAAGTTCTTTATAAGTTCAAGTACAAGCTCAAGCACCAAAAAAAGACCATTCCCCCCCCCCAACATGTAACAAACAAATCTTGTCTTGTTATTATCTTCACAATTAATAATCTATATTGTTCTTTTTTGTATTATTTTCTTCACTTAATCCTTCGCTGCATTAAGCACACTGCAAACACTACATACTAGCAACTTTTCTGTTAAAATCCCTGCCAGCCAGAAAGCATAAGGACCAACTCTGCACTGCTGAGAGTCAATGGTTGGATGGTCAGCAGGTTGTCTCTGCCCATGTCCAGAAAGAGAGATAAACACTGTGCAAGCCATAGACTGCTGTGGATCAAAAGATGTCAAGACATGCAAGAAGATCATAGTTTTTCACTGTTGCCATAGAAATCCTCTGTTTCAAGAAGCACCTGTTCTTTCTGTGACCTGGGTTAGCACACCCTGGTGTCATTTAGTCCCCTGTGAGCTTGACTTACATTTTTACTAGGTTTCACTGGCTCATCCTCACACCTCTGATGGGACTGCAGAATGATATTTAGCACTATGAGGAAGTTAAGGCACACAAAAAATAAGGTGACTGACAGTGCATGCTTATACACAGGCATCAAAGTGTGAAAGCTGTAGGAGAACTTCCCCAGGAGGCTTTGCCAAGGAACTCCTGAGCCAAGTAGATATCTTTGTACCTCATAATACTTGATATGTTCTTCCACCAACCGTTTCCACTCACTGTTTGAACACATACAGTTGTGACATCCACCAATATCCAACTCTCCGTGAGTTCCTGATTTTGACAACACACTGTGTACACCTCTTGTTTCTGGATCTGCCACTAGACAATTTTAGCTGAAGTCCCCTAGCTTTTTTTTAGTTTATTATGAGAAAATGAATCACTATTCCCTGTTAACTTTCCCTATGTTCCTTGCAGTTTTATAAACTCTAACATATATTCCTCATGGTCCTCCATTCCTTAGGCTGAAGATTCCTATCTCAATCAGGGTGTTCCCCATATAGGAAATCACCCTTGCTTCACATCTTTGTGCTTTTTCTGCTACTATTGTATTGCTTTAGGAAGAGATGCCAATGCTATATGCTGTAGAGGTGTATGGTAAGATACAGGCATACAATCACTGCAATATTTTCTCGTTTTTTCTCAAATTCTTTTCTATCACTTCCTAATACTGATATTAAAATTAGCCTTTTCAAACTAGTCCTGAACTTTGAGTTGACAGCTCAACAAATCTCTCTAAGATCACTTCCCTGAGAGGTAGCAACCCATTCACTGTGTGCATGGAATTGAAGTTGTCTTTCCAGTAGGCATTATTCCACATTTATCAATATCAGATTTCACTTTGCTTTTTATCATCCAGCCCCTTATTGCAAGATTGTACTACAAGTCTGTACAGTCAGCTTTCAGTTTTATTGCTCTGAGTCAGTTCGTATCAGCAGCAATCTCTGTTCCTCACTCTTTCAAACCGTTTATGAAGATGTCATATGATCTGTATGATTCACATGAACCAAACTCTGGTAGTCCTGTGTCCAAGAACACCTCCTGCCTATTCCTACCTTCTTCTTTCTGTCTTTTAATGGTGATTTATTCATGCAAGACCCTTCCTTCTCATGAGGTTTAGGAGGAGACAAGCTTGCAGACTTACCCGGAGTTAGTGAGCATGAGACAAAATGCACTTTGTCTGCTCTTGACAGGAGAACACAAATAGTCAGCTACATGGAATGATACTTGTGCCTTACACTGGCCAGGCTTCTTGTAGCATCACCATGACATGAAATAGCAGAGTGTACAAAAGATTTGGTATTTAACTGTTTGAACAAAAAGAGATGACCGTGAAGTGTTTGTACCTGCCTGCTTGGGCTCTTCTGGCTCCATTCTTGAAAACCTGTCCTAATCTAAGAGCACCTGGCAGAAGAAGTACATTAAACTCTTGCAGGCTGATTCCTAAGTGTGTGTTTGACAAACAAAGGGCCAGATGCCTGGGAAATCACTGGGACACTGCAGTTCTCAGTGCTGGCAGTGCTGCACAACACACATCTTTTGTAAGGAGAAGGGAAAAATTTCATCAGGAGAGGTTGAAAATGTTGCTGGTTCATGAGTCTGCTGTGGGGAGCTTGGAGGCGCTTCCGGAAGAGCAAAGGAAAGAGCCAGTGCCACCTGCACGCATGCGTTGCAGACATGAGCCAGCAAGGATGTGAGGCAAAACCAGCTCACAGCTGCAGAAGCACTTCTCACCAAGGCTGCTGTTTTTTGTTCTTCGTGGCTGCTTGGGGATGAGTGAAGAGCATGCATCTGCCCAGGACCACTCTCATCTCCAAAGTCTGAGTGTTGACATAAGCCACCTCAGGACATTCTAGTAGCAGTAGAGAGAAGAGCAAGTTTTCACTGTGTTTCACTTTGGAGCCAAAATTGGAGAGGTTAAATCCTTTAATTTTTTCTTGATGTGTCTAATTTTCTTTACACAGGCTGACGCACACTGTAGTGCCTTTATGCCCTCTTGAGAATGTGGAGAAGCTCATGCAAATACGACTTGTTAATAATACCTCACCTTCAGTGAATACTGAATAGTTCAGAGGTCTTTGAATAGGTAATTCTGTTATCTAGTGGTGGTAATGAATCATACTTGCATGTGAAGTTCTATTTGCCTACACTTTAAGCTCCAGCCAGCATCCCATTCTGATATAAGAGATTTGCTAATGAGCACTAATTCAGAAATGAAGCGATCATTGCTAAGAAAAAGTGGTTGTGATATTCTTCCTGTAAAGAGATTAATATTATTTTAAAGAATATAATAATGCAATGAATACCAAACGTTGCATTTGGTGATAATCTGTAGAACTTTTGTTCCTATGGTGCGTATTGGGTTATTGCTTAGGTACCCTGAAGCTGTAGTGCAACAGGTAACATAATGCTTCTGCTCTGTGAGTCTGAGCTGGTGGCTTGTGCAGCTGTGTGTCTCCTTCTGCTCCAGTGCTAGTCTGTGGATAAACAACTGGGGCCAAGCACGACGAAAGCTACAGGAGATGCTACAGAAATCAGAATCACCATCACTCTTCTTCTGTAGACCTGCTCAAAGGAGTTTGCAATTACAAACTCCTAACCAGCATGTCTCACAAAGAAGCTCATCAGAAAGAGAAGGATTTCAGTTTTAATTGTACTCTGTGGTGAAATGAGAGGTTGGATGATACCCAGTCCCTATTTGGAAAATCTTCCTGTAACCTTGGGGAATAGAAAACTCACTCATTAAAAAAAAAAAAGAAAAATGTAAAGCATCAATTCTGCCCAACCTGAACAGGACACAGGTGAGCTGTGCAGGCATTGTGGATCCACACCCCACTGTTCGGTGGGTCTGGTGTTTACAAATGCAAACAGTGAAGGTGCTCCATGAGGTGAAGCTGGATTCCTGAAGCCTGGTAACACAGCCCAGTGCATCTGTCATGGGCATAGGGCATAGCTCCCATGGGCACTTTGGATTTTAGAGAACATCAAACATCACTACTGGGCCACAACTCCCTACACTCATGATATTTAACCCTCAATTTTCCTTCCCTCTTCTCCACAAGATCCCAGGTTCCCCCTCATTCCTCACATCTGCTGTCTGTTATGCCTTAAGACTCCTACTATGCAACAGCTTCCACATCTCTTACTCGACCCTGAACTTGTATCCACAAAGCCACCCATGTCCCCGGACCCCTATCACTACAATAGCCACACCTTCTATCACTCTCCAGCCCAGAAAACATCCAGATTCCCACTGGCCTGCTCCTTGGGCTGGGCAAAACTAAACGGAGGCATCCTGGCTGCCGGCCAGAAGTACATATGTGCCACTTGGCCAGCCAAATGGTGCGTGTGTTGTCCCTGGCCAAGAGCCTGACGCGGGGTCCTGCAGCCTGATGGGCCACTTGGCTGCCCCTCGTGGCCTCTGGAGGAGCTGTGTGGATCCCACTCCCCTTCAGCAGCTGCGAGACCAAGCAAGTCACCTCACGGACCATATGTTGCACAGATTTTGTCCTACTTTCTCTCTCTGGTGCTGCATGGTTGCTGTCCAGGAGAGGACTGGCCATGGTCAGGAATTTGTTTTGGACACTGGTAGTTCTTCCGTCAGAGGTAGGAAAGAAATTGATTTCTAAGAGTTCCTACTGACCTATTACCTTGGAGATGCTAAGAAATGAAAGTAATTTCATAATCTAATGCTGACAAATCCAAAAGCTTTCCAATAGAAGATAACCCTGCTGAGACAGTATGAACTTATGCTTCTCCCCATTCTCAGCTTATTGTACATAAGAGTTCCAAAAAATAGGTATTTCTTTCTGATCCTGTTAATGTAGCCTAATAATTCTGCATATGATACCAAGACTAAAATAAACCTGGATTTTAGTGGGGAAATGCACCAAGGCATAGATTATCTTTCATTAACAAAGCATCTTATTTTCAGGTAAATATCTGCAGTATTATAAGAGGAGGGAACTGATCCGTGAGTAGTCCTGTCTCTGCTTGCTGAAGCCTTTCACAAGACAGTAATAGCTCTTTAGCATGGAGGATTTGGAAACTGCTTTAGAAACAGTGCTTGGGTGATATCGAGCCAATATTTACATCTCTGAAACCAGGGGCCTCAGTGCAAGCTCTGACAGACAGGCAGGACCCATGAGCTCCGACTTGGGCTTCAGAAGATGTGCTCTGCTGTCAGGCGAGTGCAGTGATCTTTGACCAAGCTAAAAAGCAGGAACATAGGGAAATAAAAACGTTTCATTTCAGTGTTGAAGCAGAGTTAGTGTGAAAGCTGAACCTGCAGTTCAAACTCTCCAAAGGATCACTTTATATAAATATTTTTTATCAAACATGTCTTATAGCAAAAAGAATTTGGATTTGGCAGATGACTTTGCTTAAAGCAAAATAAATTTCCTGCTGTAGGATGGTTCATGTTCCTTGGCATTCAGTACATTATTCAAGGAGGTAGCTTTGCCTGACGACAGTGTTTCGGTATCGAGGTAGCGAGACACCAAGCATACATAATGTTTTCAAGCTGCTGAAGGAGGGCTGTGCAGAAATGTGCTCTGCGGAATGAGAGGTGTTTTTTTTCCAAATGGTGGCAGACATCAGGGTCGATTGCACTGACCTTCATGTCTTCATGCATCTGGTACCCGTGAAGGTTTGTGCCAGTGAGTGGGTAAACTGTTTTCCGTACTGGGAACACCACAGACACTGTTCCAAAGAACAGCCTGGGGAAGGAGCCGTGGATAAGCCCTCCCTGGCATGGAGTGGTTGCCTCATGAACTGGTCCAAGCAGATGAAATTAATTCCTAATTCTCAAAACATTGTCCTGTCTTTTCTGAGGACAAGGTGGCTACTCCCTTTCTATCTTCATTACACAAGCACTCAGTTAATGCAGGCTTTAAAGTGCAGCCTTAGCTTTTCATATCCTGTCTTGGAAACTACCTTGGAAATGTAAAGATCCCACATTTTCATTTCTTTATGACAAGCTGTTTGTTATTTTAAACAGCGAGGTCTTTGTGCATGAAAAATTTGTTTGGCAATTACCAATACGAGTCAGTTCTGAGGAAGCTGTGTTCTATGTAAAGCCACAGGGCAGGTGGGTGTGAATTATCCTAGTGCTGCCTTGTTCTTCTGAAAGCAAATGATATTAACTCATGGTCAACACTGTGAGAAATGCTGGCAATGAATTTATTCCAAGTGGTACCTTGCATCTCCCTCTGACTTTGGCATAGCTGACCACTTTTGGACATGGGCTTCTATTTTACATGGCTCATTGGTTTGTGTAGGAAAGCAGTTTTGGTGTTCTTCCACAGTTTTTGATGAATATTTCACACAACTGGGTCTCTGGCTATTTCCTGCACTGAAGAAGTATCAGAGCAGTTTGTTCTGCTTTGTAAGCTCTAATAATTCAAAACAGGGATCAGAATCACAGATTTGATTTTAACCAGAACAAGGTCCACAAGAAAATAGAGCTTGAAGAGATCTTGGAATGCTTTCTGGTACACCTTCCTGCTCCAGGACAGGATTGGCTCTGCCTGACAAAATGCTGGCAAATATTTCAAGAGAAAAGATTGTTTTGGGCCAATTGTGCCCAAAAAGGTAATCATAACCTGGTTTGGATATGTTATGGCCCATGTATATTTTGTGAGTACAGCTTAAGCATTTGTGTATCAGTGTAGTCTAGTACAGACATAGTCATGAAGTGACTTTTTAAATCTTTCATCTAGAAGCACCATTTTAGTCTGAGTTGTTCTCCTGTGGGTGAGAAGGGTGGGACCATTCTGCAAGTGCTCTTTGCTGGTCCAGTGCAGCCAGCTGCTGGTCTGGTGACTGGTGAGATACTGTTCTGCCTCCCCTTCCCTCTTCCTAAGGCACAAGGGTCTCTTTATTGTTGTATTTAGAGAAGGGTGTCCTATGGCGGTTAAGATTTTCCAGAGAGCTTTTTTAAACTATTTATGCAAATGTTTTTTCCCGGGCCAGTGATGTTAACATGTGAACATAAATGTCCCAAGGGTGTCTCTGAATGTTGTCACTGAAATGCTGGAGCTCAGACATGGTGTGACCCTCACATCTAGGAGGTGCCAGCAGTATCTGCTGTAGTGGCAGCAGAACAACCATGAGTTTATACTATTAGGCAGGGTCTGTGTCAATGGAGCCTGGAAACAAGATCTATTTCCAGCTCTGCTGTGTCTATCTCACCTTGGCTCCCATTTACATTCTGTCCTTGTCCCTTCCTTTGTAAGATGAGAATAATAATGAAGTCAACCATTAAAGCCTGGTGCCAGGGGTAAGCAAAGGAAATATATAAAACATCACATGAAAAGCCACAAGGAAAAACTCCCTACAAATGCTGTCAATTAATCATTGCATTGCTCAGATAACAGTGCACAAGTATCACTGTGCTGATATATCTGGTATTTGGTTCTCAGAGATATTCTCATGTAAGTTAAAGTAATTGTATGTGGATTTATTTTCCATTTATCTACTTGACTGTATAGTGGTCCATCAATGTTCAGCTGAGTAGCACAAGAGCGCCCTGCAGATAACCTTCCTACACCAGAGATCAGCTTGTTTTCAAGGTGATTGCAGGCTGAAATCTGAGACAAAACATATGATTGATACTCCATGGTTTAAAGAGTCAGACTAATGCCTTATGATTCATCTATGATTTATAAGTAAGTACTTGCACTGATATAACGATGGGATCATTTGGTGACTCATGTGTAATTTAACGTGTCTGAAAAGTTCAGGTGTGTGTCACTCAAAAAAACTTCTTACTGAACCGAGGGGTTCCCTGCCTTGGCCGTGCCCCGAGGCCGATTCCCCAAGTCCCTGCTGAGGAGCAGCAGGGAGGCCAGGGGTGTTCTCCTCTCCCATGCAGCCTGTCCTCTCTGAAGTCCAGATGGGCCTGATGCAAAACATGGCATGTTCTCCAGGGTTTTATTGTTGCAATTTCTCTTTTTCAACAAATAATTGCCATGGCAACCTTGCTGCTGCTCAAGTCTTCTCACTTCCTATTTATTCTAAAACATAGCTACAAACTCTGACTCCTCCAAACACTTACATATTTAAGCCATTAAAATCTTCATATGAGAAAGAGTGGGCAGGAAAACGTGATCAGCCCTGAGCATATGATGACCCTTCAAGGCTTCATCTCCATGCAGATTTTGGATCTGAATTTTAGTCAGGAAATTGCAGTTTTCATTGATGTTATGATAGTAGTCTGAGACCTGGTGGTGCAGCTCAGGGAGGAGGGATGATGAACACTTGGTCTTCCTCTTGGATGCTACAGCATGCCTGGGGATGGGAGAGATGGATCTGCTAAAATGAAACATTTATCAAAAGGCAGTTCACTGTAAATTTTTGCAAGAAATAAGATGTTCATACATCACCTGAGGGGATGCCTAAATGGAAGGCAGAGACAAAAAACCCCCTAAACAAACCAAAAATCCAGGACAAGGCGTGACCTCATCTCCCATTCCCAGGAAGTTTTGCCACCACACACACACAGACACACATCTGGACACCTGCAGGTCCCCCACACTGCAGAACTCTAACAAGACAATTTCACTTTCCCCTTATTTTTTTAAGACTTACGGTGATTACTAAGATTCTTGCCTGTTTTATTTTCTTTCCTGCTGTTGACTGTTGTTTTTAAGACCAATTTCTGTGGGAATTTGAAGGAAAGATTCACCACAAGGATCTTGCAAAAGGTCCTTGAAGCTTCTGAAAGGGTTCTCTTCTAGGGATGCCTGGTCCCATCAAGCTGTGCAACATGGTGCCTGCTTGCTTCCTGAATCACTGGATTTCATGTTCTTTCATGAAAGAACAGTTTTTCATTGTAGAGAGAGTAACTATGATCTTGCTGAGAGAAAAGTTTGTGTCTCCTCTGTGCTCAGAGGGTTGCTGCCCTACTTTCTCCTGGTACAGTCTAAGTAACAGCACTGAGAAGGGACATCTCAGACCAGCATCTAAGCCGATGTTGACTGAAAACTCATCTCTTCCAGCTTGGGCCGCCTAAAAATATCTAGATCTAAAATCTGTTCCTGGGCCTACCACGCTACATGAATTTGTTGAAAATAATTTGAATTGTCTATACACGACCTTCCAAAAGTGAGGATATTCTCACAAAGTGAGTATAAGAGGAGTTACTTGTTGGGGTTTACCAGATTTGGTATAATCATGCTTTGAGATCTGATTAACGGGCAGAGTTCAAGCATTTATTGTTTTCTTTGGCTCAGGTCTCTCCCTGTAAAAACAGTCACAGTTGTCATGCTCTAAAACTATTTGCGTGAGAGGTTTGATGCAAGCCCCTAGAAGGAAATTAGGAGCTATGGAAGGAAAATGCAGACAACTGCATGGGGCGGGAAGAGGCTTTCCTGCAGAGGTGAGTCAGTTCCAGGGGAGAAGGGTGGCTGTGTCCAAAAATAACGACTCAGAAAACAGGCACACACCACTGCCCCGACAGCATCATCCACTTGAGAAAGATGATGGGTTTCATCTGCAAGTTTTTTCTCCTCTTTATTCATCAAGCAGGTTTCTCATCTGCACAGAATGCCACCATATCTGTGTTTGTATTTTTGGAGTCCATGTCAACCAGGCCTTCGAAAAATACCCTGGCCACAGTCTTCTCTGGGTATAGAGATAATTCAAAGTGACCCCGAGGAAGGAATTTATGTCCAAGAGTTAATTTCTGTTTCCTTATGTATTTTGAAGGCAAGTTGATTAACATGCATTTAACGTTCATATCCTTGTAGGTCTCACTAATCACTCTCTTCTGTTCAGGCTGATTATACGAAAACTCAGGAAATTCTGGACTGTGTTACTCTTTGGATAATGCTGGTGACAAGCATATGTTTTTTAGTGTTCCTACAGTGGCATTGCTGCTGAAAGGCTTCTTCATCCTCTGTGACTGCGTAAGTCATTCTGGGCATAACAGAAATATTGTCCTGAATGATTAACCCCTAGTGTATTTAAAGCAAAATCTTAACTATTTGGTGTGGTTGTTAAGTAGAGAAAAAGATCCCTGTAAAATGTTTAAAAAGAACAGGATAACAAGATCTTCACATTAAAAAGTTGGCAGGTAAATTACCCTATATGAAATGAAGTCTAGTAATACTCACGACTGCCACTTACACAGGAGCAGAAGTGAGACAGAAATGATCCCCCCCTGCAGAAAACAGCCCTGGCATTTTACCTGCTTTTGTCTGTCTCAGAAGGGAGAGAGGAAGGAAGAAGAAATCCTTCAGACAAGAGAAAGCAGGGCCTGTCTCACCTGCAAGACACCTACAACCCTAATGCATCTGCTGGGCTGCAGGGACCTGACTGGCTTGCTGACCGTGCCAGCTTCCCTCCATCATCCTCCCAGGGAGTAACATGGGCAGAGCAGACCTTGTCGGAGGGTGCAAGGGCAAATGTGAGATGCAGAGTAGACCCTGTCTACTCTGGTGCAAGGGGACATGTGAGATGCAGGGGATGGGTAGGGACTCACTGCTACTTACCATCTGCCTTCCACCCTCTCATAGTCAAAGCCAATGCTGTCTTCAAACTCGCAGACATTTTTCACTGCTCTGCTTACCCTAAGATCCTTTCCAGACCCTGCCTGCTCCAGCAGGCCAGAATCACCATTTCATTTTCAGTCTGAATCCGTTCCTGAGCAGAGCAGCCCGTTTGCTCTTGCGGTGCAACTGCTGGCAGCAGTTGTGCCATCCCCTAACTTACTCACCATCCTTATCGCTAGTGTTTGCTGCACTAATGGAGATCACTGCTATCCCTACTCTTCCCCCAAGTCACTAGGCTAAATCAGACTTATTTTCTTTGCATTGGCCAAGCTTTCCCCCCAAATCATCCCCAGAGCCTGGTCTGCTTTGGACTGTCATAGTACAGACTGTCCCTAGGCTGGGCTGGCACTGACTCCTCATAGCTTGTCATTAGCTCACTTCTGCATTTCATGCCAAGGTAATTCCTTAATATATTAAATAAGTTTGTCTCTAAGACAGTAAAATCGAAGAAGCACCATTGCTTGAACTGGGAAGTTTGGTAGTCCAAGCATGGATGGCGTCAGCCCTCATGCTGTGAATCCAAATAACCTCATCGATTTCAGTAAGTTTATACTAAATTAAACCTGTGTCATTTCATCCAATTGACATATTGCATTTTTAAGAACAAACATGAATTGGGATCTTAATGCAAAATTATCCGGACATCTGTAGATATTAAGGTAACCTCTACCCATAAGCTCTCGGGACCTGGATGTTCTAGGTCAGAGCTCATAGGTAGGGATAAATCACTTCTCAGGCAGCAAACAGGGACTGCAACAATCAGAGAGTGACTTCCGTGGTGAAAATCAAGGTAACCTGCTGAGACTGATGACATCATATACAGCTCTTGGCATTTTCTGTGAGGTTAAATCCAACTGGTCACAAACTATTTAAGTCCAATGAGGAAAAATTAGAAGGAATGTGTCTATGAGGTGATAGTAAAAGCTAGCCTAGGATGTATCGCAGGAAGCCAGTCTGAAAGCTTGTATTGGGAAATTTTTGTGAGTTGTTATTCTGCTAATACTAGAGTGGGAGGCGCTGTTGATTCCCTCTAAAGCAGAGAGGCCCTGCAGAGAGGCCTTGGCAAATTAGGGGGCTGGACAATCACCAACCATATGAAATTTAAAAAGGGCGAGGGCTGGATTCTGCACCTGGGGCAACCCTGGTTTGTGTATAGACTAGGGAATGAGATGCTGGAAAGCAGTGCCATGGAAAGGGACCCGGGGGTCCTGGAGGATGGCAAGTTGAATATGAGTCAGCAGTGCCCTGGCAGCCAGGAGGGCCAACTGTGTCCTGGGGGGCATCAGGCAAAGCATCCCCAGTCAGTCGAGGCAGGGGATTGTCCTGCTCTGCTCTGCACTGGTGTGGCCTCACCTTGAATTGTGTGTGCAGGTTTGAGCACTGCAATATAAGTAAGACATTTAGTTATTAGAGCGTGTCCAAAGGAGAGCAAACGATGGTGGTGAAGAGCCTTGAGGGGAAACCATATGAGGAGTGGCTGAGGTCACTTGGTCTGTTCAGCCTGGACAAGAGGAGACTGAGGAGGTACCTCATAACAGGACTTGAGGGAGCAGCATGAAGTTCTGTCGGGGAGGCTTAGGTTAGATATCAGGAAGAGATTTTTCACCCAGAGGATGGTTGGGCACTGGAACAGGCTCCCCAGGGCAGTGGTCACAGCACCAAGTCTGACAAGAGTTCAAGAAGCGTTTGGACAATGTTCTCAGGCACACGGTGTGATTCTTGGGGCTGTCCTGTGCAGAGCCAGGAGCTGGACTCAATGCTCCTTATAGGTCTCTTCCCACTCAAGACATTCTGATTCTATTATTCTATGAAAGAGGTTTGCAGATTAAAACCACTGTAAAATAAAAAATCCCAAATCTGTTCCACAATCAGAAATCCTCAAGATGCAGAGTGGGAGTGTCAAGTAAAGACCCTGCTTCTCCCCCAAAAAAGTTGTTAAGCTTACTATAAAATCACTTATAGCCTGGGGTCACTTTCCATACTTTAATGATTGCTTTCCTAATGTGAGCTGGGATTTTCTAGGCATGTCACAGCAGCACAACCCTTTCTCAGGAATTCCTGGCAAATAAGCCTGAAAGGGGTGAGGCCACATTCTAAGAATAAAAATCCGGGGTAGGATGGTTTGCAGAGGAGATGCCCTGATTTGGGTTAGCCTGCCTTAAAACCTCACTCATGCACTGACAGCTGTGATCTGTTGTGTTAGTCCTGGTGACTATCAGTTCTACATGCTTTTCCTAGTTTTGATACTCTGAAATACAAATGCAGCCAAAAGGGGGAGAGAATACCCATAATGAGGAAGGGGCCATGATGCAAACTTCTTTCATATGAGTCAACCGAGAATCACAGCAAGGTTGATTTTTGTGGGGAACAAAAGACAGCCCTTTGGGACCTATGTTCTCCAGAAGGTGGCTGCACTGCTTGCTTTGCACTCATGTCTCATGATGCCCCGCCTTGCCTGGGGAATGGGAATGTGTGCGCACACTCGTAGTGGAGCTGATGTGGTCAGAGCAGGCGGAGCTCTGGTCTGGTGCTGCCCATCACTCATCTCAATCGTGATGAACACCTTCCTTTTACTTTCGTAGTCCAGCTGCATCGCAGACCTAAGTGTTGCCAGCAGAAGACAGAACAGTTCTTTCATATTGAAAAAGGAAGAAGGTGCTGTGGAACTATGTCTCAAAGACCATTAGCCAACGTTCTCTAAACTTGCTGTTTTGGATTGTTGCACAGTAGTTTATTGCTGTATTTAATCCAGACAGCTCTCACAGTTTTCTGGTGAGCATCAGAGAGAGGCACTCTGCTTCATGCCATAAAGCCAGGTCATCAACAAAAAAATATTTTGGAGGGGCTATAGCCCCTAATTATAGCATAGCTGTGCTAATGGAGACAGAAGCGGGAGTTAATTCTGTGCTTGTGTTACACTGCTTTCTGAATCACCACCTGAAGTTACTCTGGGCTTACCATGGTGTGGTGGGTTGACCTTGACTGGACACCAGGTGCCCACCCAGCCGTTCTATCACTCCCCTTCCCAGACGGACAGGGGAGAGAGTAAGATGGAAAACAACGGGTGGGTACAGATAAGGCAGTTTATTAAAGCAGAAGCCAGGCAAAAGCTTATGCACGCAAAAGCGAAGTGAAAGATAACACAGTTTATTCTCTACTTCCCATGAGCAGCGATGTCTGGCCACTTTCGAGAAGCAGGGCTTCAGCACACACAGCAGTTCCTCAGCAGGCAGCCACTGGAGACAATGAATTCCTGCCTTCCTGCTCCTTGCCTTAGCTTTTATATCTGAGCTGATGTCATATGGTATGGAATATCCCCTTGGTCAGTTTGGGTCAGCTGGCCTACTTGGGTTCTGTCCCAGAATTTTGCTCTCAATTGAGGAAGGAATGTTACAGCACTGATGCTGTGCTCAGCAAAAGCCAAAACACTGGTGTGTTATCAACACCCTTCTGGGTGCCAATGCAGAGCACAGCACCATGAGGGCTACTGTGGGGAAATGAACTCCAGCTCAGTCAGACCCAGTACACCTAGGAAACCTCTCACAGAATCATAGAAACACTTAGGTTGGAAAAGATATCTTCGTCCAGCTACACAGAGGAGCCCCTTGCCCGCGGTGCTGCCTGGTGCTGAGCCTTCCAAGGGCTATAGATGGTGAATAGGGTCTATTCAAGGACTAGGGTGGGACTAGAGCAGGGGCTGCATCCCACAGCTCTCACACTTGCCCTCAACTGTGTGCAACAGCCTCAGGACCTTTCCTGCTGGGCCACTTTCCAGCCACTCTGCCCCACGCCTATAGCACTGCCTGGGGTTGTTGTGACCCAAAGGCATGACCTGGCACTTGGCCTTGTTGGACATCATACAGTTGGCCTTGGCCCATTTATCCAGGCAGCCCAGATTCCTCTGCAGAGCCTTCCTACCCTCTAGCAGACCAACACTCCCACCCAGCTTGGTGTCATATGTGAGCCGACTGATGATGACTCGATCCCCTTGTCCAGACCATTCATAAAGATATTAAACAGGACTGGCCCCAACACTGAGTCCTGGGGAACACCACTAGTGACCAGCCACTGGATGTGATTCCATTCAACACCACTCTTTGGGCCCAGCCCTCCAGCCAGTTTTTTGCCCAGTGAAAAGTACATCAGATCAAGCCATGAGCAGCCACTTTCTCTAGAAGGATGCTGTGGAAAACAGTGTCAAAAGCTTTAATAAAGTCCAGGTAAACCATATCCACAGCCTTTCTGTCATCCACTAAGATCTCTCTGAAGTTTCTTAAAGAGGATTTAATTTTCTTTCCCTACAGAGATTTTAATTTTCTTTGAGTAGGTTGCCTCCCCATTTGTCAGGACAGCACAAGCCACCAACTAGCTCAGACCCAGAGAATAATGGCTAAAACCATTGCTTCAAATTGCACATCTGAAAAAGGGTTCTTCGCAACGTGTAATCCTAATATTGAGAAACCATAAGACAGGGCTCTGCATACAAGGGGATGGTTACACTGGAAATTTAGCATATGTGTTATGAAGAGTGGTGCCTGCCATATTATCTGGAGAGGTGGGAGAAGAACTAAATACTCTGCATGTTATCTCAAAAGCAGAGACAGAATAAAAGCACACCATTGTGCCGTGAACAATTCTGAAATTAGACTTGATTGAACCACTAATTATAAAATGTATTCAGCATGCACTCACTTCTCTTCTGGACAGTATATAGCCCATGGATCAGCTCTGATTTTCCTTAATTGTGTTCACCAGCCCTTGTTAAGTAGATTGAATGAATGACAAATTTTTAGCCTCCTGGCTTTCCAGAGTATTTGCCTCAATTACATCTGATACAAGGCCATTCCCTAGCATAGCAGCATATTTACCTGCAATTTAGTGCCTGTTCTTGGTATTTTTACATCTAGAGCAAGAAGATAAACCCTTAATAAGCAGAAAATGTTATTCTGCTAAAATCAGGGAAACACCAGGACTTGCAAATGTGCCATTAATACCCAGCAATTGTTTGAAACTGCTCTGAGCAGTTTTTCTCAAAATCCCTTAAACCCTGTCTACATTAAAACTACTCTACGTGAGTAGTGTACATGAAGTGCATAGATTATTCATGGTTATTGTTTACTTGCAAAGCCTTAAGAGCAGCCAGGGAAGGAACTAGAAATGTTCTGTGTCTCTCCAAGCCAAGAATGTGGATTTTCTTGCTGTTCATCCCCAATTCTCCCACTTTATCTCATGACTCAGCTGCCTGATGCAAGGGTTTGCAATTACGGCTTTGCTGATTAGCTCCCCAAGAGTTGTGATGTGGTTTCTAGACTTTACATGAAATTTTGACAAATGTATGGATTTTACAAATTCACTTTGGAGAAGCATTCAGTTTGTGAGTTTTCCTTCTGATAAACCCCAATGACCTGAACATGTAAGTCACCTGGAAGCTGACACAGAAGCCAGTGGGGCAAACCAATATTCAGTTCTCCTCTGAAAAAATACTCAGTTGTTTGTTTAGGCCAGGTGACAACTTCAGTGCAGAAAAGACTCTCCAAGCAAGCTACCTCTGAGTGTCGAGCCTGAGACACCGTTAATCCATTCCCTTTGTTTCCATCAGCTGAGCTCAGAAACAGCCTGATGGCAGGCATTGCCTCCTGTCACGGGGTTAGTACTCCGTGGACAAAGGTGTAACTTTGTAAAGAGCAGAGGAAAGTTCCTACTGTTTGTGCCTGCAGTTGAAATAATCTCTCGCAGACCAGCCAGCTTGGCTGGAGGAAAGGCCCCGGGGGGTGACATGGTCTCTGCTTCCTGTTTTTCTCTTTGCAGTGTAAACGGGTTTCTCGGATCTCCAGAGACTTGCCTGAACCAGAACCACAGATCTGAGCATCCTTGAACTTTTGGCAAGTTTGGATTCAGTTTGGGATGCAGAGATTTCAGGTCAGATGTATTTTTAATAATATTTATACTCAGAAGGCCCTGCTCGTCCTCCTGCACTGCATGATGCAGGACCGCAGGAGTGCTGAGGTACCTGTGAGCCAACATGCTGTGTTAAAATGGGAGGGTAAATCTCAGCCTGCTGAGGAGCTGTGCAATTTTTCTTTGCCATTGTGCATTACATGAATTACAAATGCATGTCTGTGTAAGGAAGGTCTGTCGTTGGCAAACTCTGGATACACCATGGGGGTAAGCTGGGGAAGAAGCCACTCTTTCCTGCCTACCCTTCTTAGCTTCCTGTAGCAGTAGGTGAAACACCAGTAACACATTTCAGCATTCAAACAAGTAATTTTCACTAAAAGTCTTGGTTTTATTAAATTTTTAATTAGTCTTCTCTTTATTTTTAGACATTCGATTTAAGGAATACAATCTTTATAAACGTAGATATAAAAATTAGTGGTCTGGTCTGAGGTATAGACTGGAACTAAGCCATCGTGTTTTTGTGTTAGTATTTACTGCTCTCCCTAGAAATAGTGCAAGTCAAAGGAATCAGATGGTTCAGCCTCATACCTCAGCCACAATTAATATGATTTGCAGTTAGCCTTTTGCTCAAAGTGGTCACTAAATGCTGATTATTAAAACATGAATTAAGATCCTTAGAATTATCCGCAGAGCCTCATGGAAAAGGGGTGCCTTAATAAATCTATTTTTCAAGCTCTTTAGCCTGAAAAGGAGCATTTTTCCTCTTAGAAAATAAAGTCTGAATAGCCATTTAAAATTTATTTTATTTTATTAGTAGTTTCTGTGGGCTGAGGTGATGAGGTTGGTGCCACACTTTTCCACTGGGTGCCACTGGTGCAGGCATGAGCATGAAACAAGAGCGGCATAGGCAACTGGGCTAATTGGGGTTTTGTCCACTCCAGCTAATGTGCTGTGGAAAACTCCTTCAATTTTTAATTTTGGTCACATATCCCTTAGAAATGTTCAACGCTGCTTGTGATGATGCCAAACAGTGCTTGCAAGTGCTTTGCCAAGGCTATGTGTCAAATCCAGCTTTCTAGCCAGGACTGCTCATGTCAGATGATGCCAGCTTGTAGTTTCCTCACATTGATATAATTTTCCAATTATATGGAAAATTATGCAGGTGAGGTTTGGGGATTCCCTTGCCCCTGTATGTACAATGCCACTCTGTCTTTCAGTAGACTACAGAGCTACTGGGTAGCCAAAAGTATGTGCAAGTTCTTGGAAGCAATCTCAGCAGTATTTGTGCTTTTGTGGCATTGTGATGTCTTCCCACTGAGCTGAGGAAGAAAAGACTTCTGAGACGAGGGAAAGCAAGGACCTTGAGCCTCACTCCACATCTTCCCTGAAAAAGTGGGGCTTTCTACCTATTAAAACATCAATATTACTTCATTAAAGTAGAAAACTTTTACTAGCTTATGTGCTCCACTAGCTAATTGCTATTACTTATTAATGTAGAACCACCACCACACTGGTTAGTGAATTATCTATCTTCCTGCAACCAGGGTTTTTTCATCTCTCAGGTTTTACTTGCACTTTGGGATTTGTTGCCTGGGACCAAAAGAAATCCTTCTGGGCAAGGCCATGTGCAGCACAACCTGTGGTGGAGCACCATGCCTGGGGTAGGGATGGTGCAGGACCGAGCCTGGGCATCTTACCACTGCAAACACTTCCCCAGGGGTGCACTGCAGAGCCTGCAGAGGACACATGAATACGGACACAGAAAATCACTTGTAGAAACCCCAGAGCAAGACATTTGTGTCTTTTGAATGAGACCTGCCTTTCCTCTGACTGCTTAAACTATGTTGGGGTTGGGTGTCCCAAGAAAATTTCAGTGGTGGTGAACCCACTCGGGAGACCAAAGGCTGAAAAGATGGATGCTGTAGAGAGAACAGTCATGTCTCAAAATCCTACACTAACAGCTGCCACAATGCAGGCTGCTGCTTTTAGTTACATGCACATCCATATTAATTTTAACTCAAATATTATCTCTTCCCACCAAATCTGCAAGTTCTAGGGTGTTCCTGTATGTCACATCTTTTCTCTTGACAGCAAAAAGCTAGCAAAGGTAGTTTCTGCATTAATGCAAAGATATCATTAAGGACAAAAACAGAAGCAGGAAAAAAATTAGTTTACTCATGAAGAAAAGATTTTTAGTTACAAGTACCAAATCTGCCCTCTGATTCAAGGTGGCATTTACTCCTCCAAGGAGAAAGCAGGGATGTGTGTGTAAAAGGGGTCATTTTTTCTTATGTTTTATGTGCTTTCTCATGCTTATTTGGGTATTCTGATTAATGACCCCACATGAACAGGGATTTCATCCTCCCAGTGTTACCTGGAAGCTAATAGCATTGCAAGAAGGGAAACTGCCTCCTAAGTAAAGGCATCAGGCATGTAGATAATGGCTTTTAAGTATTCCTGGTTCCGAAATACTCTCTGTCCCTGTGGGGGTTTCATAAATCACCCTCTCCAGAGCTGCTCTCAGGCTTGTCCTTGCAATCAGATGTGCCCAGTGCTTTTGAAAGCCACCATGTGCAGAACAAGTCTATCTCATAGGAGAGGTGATGTTGTGGGTTCTCACTGGATGGGGAAGGCTTGTGCCTCCAGCTCAATGCAGCATCCACAGTCTGGGAGATCCTCTCCTGAAGCCCACAACGGCAAACATTTTCTGAGCTCAAGAAGCACCACTGAGGACAAACCCATTGGTGCACATGAAGCCTGTGTTGCCAGCAAAAGCCATCTTACCAAGGAAGAGCAGTGGTATGATAGTGAGCATGTGGATGATTTGGCGCTTCCAAAAAGCTCACAAGAAGCCATAGTGTTAATTAAGTTTTCAGAATTAATTGACTGAATCTATTCTTTTTCTTCTTTTGCTGCCTACTTAACCTCTGAACAGCAAAAGTGGAGGGAGACCTAGGTCTGCTCCCATCTCCTATGTCATTAAAGGTCTTCTGCTGGAAGACCGTGGCCAAGAGCAGGGGATCAGTCCACATCCTCCAGACTTTAGGTCATCTCCTCCCACACACTGTTCAACCAGTTCCTGACCTGTGCTGCCCCGAGCATGTCCTTGCCTCACCCAGGTGGCACTGCTGCTCCAGCACAACCATATTGTCCCAGTCTGGATCATGACCAGTTCTGCTCTCAGTCCTGTGTGGGTTGAATTGCTTCATGCTATTTTTGCTACATAGTGGCATGCTAATCCAGCAACACACGCTGCTGATACACCGTGTGGGAAAGTCTTTAGAAAGTTAGCAAAAACTAAAAATCCCTCCGGAAGAATTCTGTGAGGCAGCTCAAAAACATTCCATCATTATGTTGACACTTTCCCATACTGTAATGTGCTTCTTCATGTCTATGGTGCTAGTATTGCCCTTCTGCAGACTGTCAGAACAAGCTTATTTGAGTAACCCTGCTCTGTTCTGAGGAAGATGGGGAAAAAGTGGGCAGGTTTTGATGTTGGTACTGATCTTTGTAGAAAATGGTGTCAGGAGGTGCCCAGAACAACTCTCCCCTGGTGCTAAAGACTCTGGGCATCCTCCACCCTGGTGCTGGAGATATAAAGGGAGGATGAGGAGAGAAGTAAGGTGCCTGGAAAATGATGGCGGATGATGTGCCATGTCTATTTGCTGCCGTCTCCCGTGGCAAACAGTAGTCTTTCACCAAGCCACATGTGTGTCAGGAACTGATAGGATGGAGAAAATGGTCTCATTGTCTGGTAGCACCAGATACAGGGAATAGGCAGTAGATAGACAGAAGCTGTACTCTCTCCATAACAACCTTACTGCATTTTTTAGGTGAAATTGCTTGAGTGGACATAATGTTTCCAGATTGGAAAGTGGTATTTCAGCAGCTGTGATGTATATTAGAGTGGACAGTATGTCTGAAAGCTCTCAAGATCACACTTGCTCTTGCTCCATGCCTGTGTCATTGAAAATAGCACCTCAAGAAAAAACACTTTGGAAATAATACATTCCAGCCACCACAACCTGGAAAGGAAGTGACACAGCAGGCTGCACAATAAATAGGAAAGCAGATAAATCCCAGCAGATAAATCGGATTTATCAAATTAATGTTTTCAAGTTTAAAAGTAGTGAAAAAAACCACTAATCAGAACAACAATATCTCATTTGATATTGTGCAGGCTGCTGTGAAGTGGCTGAACATGTGAAAATCGGGCTCAGCATGGCTGAACACTTAGGGGCACTGGCATGTTGCTGGGTGGCATGGCCTTCCATGCCTTTTGCAATAGCCCTAACTTCTTCTGGGGCTACTGGTTCTCAGGGCTGCTGGGTCCTGGTGCAGATGCAGCCTCAGGGATGCACAGCAGCACACTAAATGTAAACAGCCTGCTGAGGAACAAGCATCAGGGCTTGGGCCATAATGGAATTGGGCATCTAAACAGGATTTTTGCAGGAAGAGCACAGTGCTGCGGGTGACATGGGAAGCCCTGACAGTCTTATTTCAACTGCTGTGATTCCTAATTATAATTTTTTCTGCCTGTAAGTGCTCTCTGCTACTCCACATTGATCATAGTTATTTACCTTGGTTAAGGTAAATGCAAGGGTTGATTAGCCCAAATGTACAATTTGTATAGGAAATGGGGAATGTTTCTTCATATAGGAGCTAGATATCATTAGTTTTAGTAACTGGAAGAAGGTACCCATTTCTTTCAGCTAGTTGAAACAAACAGGACATGATTCCTTTGGCTAATGATGTAGCTCATAATTTTGAAGGGGTTAAATTATATATGACTCAGACTGCCACCTATAAAATCCATGTAATCATAGCATCATAGAATCATAGAATGGTTTGGGTTGGAAGGGACCTTAAAGATCGTCTAGTTCTATTCCCCCTGCCATGAGCAGGGACACTGTCCAGAAGACCAAGTTGCTCAAAGTCCCAGACAGTCTGGCCATCCACAATATCTCTGGGCAATTGTTCCAGTGCCTCACCACCCTCACAGTAAAGAATTTCTTCCTTATATCTAACCTAAACCTACTGTCTGTCAAGGTGAAGCCATTCCCCCTTGTCCTTTTGCTACACGCCCTTGTAAAAAGTCCCTCTCCATCTTTCTTGTAGACTCCTTTCAGGTACTGGAAAGCTGCAATTAGGTCACCCTAAAGTCTTCTCTTCTCCAGGCTGAACAAACCCATCTTTCTCAACCTTTCCTCACAGGAGAGGTCCTCTATCCCTCTAGTTATCTTGGTGGCCTCCTCTAGACTCTCTCCAATAGGTGAATGTCTTTCCTGTGCTGAGGACCCAGGGCTGGATGCAGCACTCCAGGTAGGGTCTCACCAGAACAGAGCAGAGGGGCAGAATCCCCTCCCTCGACCTGCTGCCCACACTGCTTTGAATGCAGCCCAGGACACATTTGGCTTTCTGGGCTGCAAAGGCTCATTGTAGGGTCACATCCATCCTCTCATCTACCAGCACCCCCAAGTCCTTCTCGTCAGGGCTGCTCTCAATCTGTTCATCCCCCAGCCTGGATTGATGCTGGGGGATGCCCTGACCCAGGAGTAGCACCTTGCACTTGGTCTTGTTAAACCTCATGAGATTCCCATGGGCTCAATTCTCAAGCTTGTCAAGGTCACTCTGTGTGGCATCCCATCCTTCACGTGTGTCAACAGCACCAGTCAGCTTGGTGTCATCTGCAAATTTGCTGAGGGTGCACTCTGTCTACATCACTAAGGAAAACATTAAATAACATAGACTCCGGAGAGACACCACTTGTCACTGATGTCCATCAGGACCCTGAGCCATTGTATACCACCCTCTGGGTGTGACCATCCAATCAAATTTCTTATTCATGTAACAGTCCACCCATTGAATCCATATGTCTCCAATTTAGAGAGAGGGATGTTGTGTGGGGACTGTGTCAAAGGCTTTTTATTCATGTAAAATCCCAGCTGGAATCTCCATACTGGAGCTGTACAGCTGCACAGGTACAACCCTTCCCTGCTCCAGACCAGTAGTCCATGTATTTACAAAAGGCTGGAAACAGATATGAAAATCGGGACCTGCTCCTTCCACAGTGCCTGCTCTTCCTAAAGCAATTGATAGGGTGGACTCACATCCCTTATCTGTCACTAATAAAACAGTCACTGTGAAGAGAAAAGCAGGGGAAGCACCAGGAAGACCCATAAAAATTGTTCAGACCTTGTAATCACAGAAATGCACCCACCAGGATGTGACTGGTGCTGGGTAGGAAGTGAGTGGGTGTGTTTGGGGTCAGGCAGAAAAGAGCTGAGGCGACCTATGGGGGTTTAGTGAAAAGGAAAGTGGGGGCTACCGTTGTCATCATTAAAATGATAAAGCTGCATTTCCTTTCTTGAAGAGCATCTCACAATCTTGTGTGGTTGCTCAAACCCTGGATGCTGGAATGACATTTCTGGTTCATTGAGCTGGAAGTCTCTCATGGTATTCCCAACCAGCTCTCACTACAGGACTTACCCCCAGCTCTCCCCAGCCTGATCATGGACCTGTCCATGCTTGAAATGGGGTGCTGAACATCTTCCAACGCTGTGCACCCAGCCAAGGAAATCAGTCCCTGCACAGGCCAAAAGGGAATCCACATATCAAGGCCGACATTACATCTCACGAGCAGGGGGTTTTGACTTATCCATTATTTAATCATAACTCTAGGAGGGAAGAAAATCTCATATGAGACACCTTATTGTCTCTTATTGCTGCTTCCCTTACACACCTTGGACTACTATCTTTCCTGGAAGTTTACTTTTATATTTTCCCACACATTCATACTCTAAGGACTCCTCTCACTGCATCACCTCAGCCTTTGGAATGGCAGGTACCACCTCTAGAACCAGGGACATGGGTAAGCTGTGTTATGTGGGCATGCAAGGGCCTGCCGTGGATCCCAGACTCTCTACTTCAGTGGTGGAGCGTTCCCCTTCATGTGCCCTCTGCACCAGAATGGAGGGCAAAACCTTCCTGGTGTCCTCACACTAATGTACCAAAGAGGACACATCCTGTGATATTGAGAGCAGCCAAGCACCTTGTGAAAGTTTTTCTATTCCTGTAGAATGAAAAAAGTTTCTGAGGTGGAAGGGAGGTGCTGAGCCTTTCCTTGGAAAAGTCAGTGCAAAGCAACAGCTCAGAGACGGATAAAAATCCCAAGCCTTCTGCAGCTAAAGCCAGATTTGAGCTTCCTTAGGTGTGAAGTGTAAAAAAGGCAAATATACACTGTTGCAAAGAAGCTAGGAAAAGAGAAAGGCATAATATTTTAGCTTGGCAGCTATTTCTACTTCTGTGAAAATATGTAGAAAACTTTGCTAATCTCAAATATAAGAAATTTTTATTCAAAATGTTGCTGGTTAGTAAACCCATTTTATATGTGAGACATGGCAATTTTATATGTGCAGTTCTTATTTTTTCCCCCAAAGATGTGAGTGTGCATGTGTGCACAGTTACAGCTCTGCAGGTCTTAATGGTCATCACTGGCAAGAGAAATGTCGATAAAATTGCAGGTCTCATTAACAGTGGGTCCAAGCCAGCAGAAAGAGCAGCCAAATGCATTTAGGTATTAAAAGCAGCTGCAGACAAGGATCTTATGAAAGCATTAGGCTACCTGGCTGGAACAGAGATAAATCAGGTGGGTTAACCAGAGCTTTTCAAATTAGAAAAGCAGAGCAGGGGCTGGAGGGCTCCTGCCTGCAGGCATGGGACTGAGCAGCCCTGGAGGGAAGCAGAGGAATGGGGCCCCTGGCAGCGCTCCTTCTTGTTCAGGAGGACAACAGGAAAATGCCTGTTTTCAGGTTGGAAGAGTATATCCAAGTTACATAGACTGCTCACCTGTCTGGAAAGTTTCTTTCCAGCCTCGAGTTTTGGCTGAGAACAAACCACGGTACTTGAGCGGGGCAGTGCAGGCTGCACACACAGTGATTGGGATCAGCTGCCAAGGAGGCAAGGGGGAAATTAATAACCCTGACCACAGCCTGGCCTTCAGCCAGCAACTCACTGGAGCCTGCCAAGCCCCAAACCAGCCCTAAGAGCCACTGATTGCATAGAGAACCCTGTCCACCTGCCGGCTTCTTCCTTTTCCTCCTCCTCATCCTCCTTCTCTCTGCCATTTAGGGTTTGAGAGCTGCTGCCCTTTATCTCCACTGCTCCTGGTCAGGGAAATTTGGCCAACATCAGCTAGATATAAAATACCAAAACCAGGAATTCCAGTGTTTGGCTGGAAAAGGAGAGCTTACCCACTGTGACTGGGAAAATCTGCAACTTCCCAGCACACAACAGAGACCTTAGGGTTTTTACATGAGCCTGGAATGGGGAGGACTTGAAACTACCGAGTTACAGGTTCAGTTTGTTTGTGCCTTTTACCATTTCTCTCTGAATCCTGCAACACTGCCCTCCAGGTAACTAGGTAACTAATGCACCAGAGATTATAAACTGCTGTGTCTAAAACATTCCAAAATTAGCATTCCTGCAGTCCAGATGGTGCATTGTGAATGCCTAATGGCATGGTATAAAGATTTTATTGGCACTCGTGAGGGATGATCTGAACAGCTGGCTTGTGCCTCTTCCCCACATGCATCATGGATCTGTTGAAGTCCATGCCGAAAAAACCTTCACATCCCACTGCTTTGTATTTCGTGCATAAGTGTGTATACATACAATTACTAAATGACAGTAGACAATATTGAAAGAAAATCTTGTCAAGCTATACTTTACGTTGATGCTATCTAGAATATTCAGTTAACTCTCTGTCTCTCTCCCTCACCCTCACTTCTGCTCATTTCAATCTCCTGCAAGTCCAGGTCCTCCACTGGTGTAAAACAGTGTGGTGGTTGTGTTGTGGGTCTGGTCCTTGCTGGACTTCCCATTTCCCAAGGGATTCTCAGACTGAAGCACTGAGACTGATGAGCCCTAGGGTGGGCTGCCAAGCCTGGAACAGAAACCCTGGCTGAAACCAGGATTCAAGCTCCACCATGTCCTCCTTCTGCCTCACAAAGCTTCTTCAAACCAAACAGATGCTTCCAAGGACTGTTGAGGTGCTCTTGTAGCATTGATATTCACATCTCTCTTCTTTTTAACATTAATATACTCCTTCTCTTCTTATTTTATTTTGCAAATAACATCACAGATGACTCAGACAGGGCACAGCAGTACTGGCAATACAGCGGTGTTACCCAGCATGTGCTAAAAGCAGGATAAGAGGAGGCTTAGCTCTGCCCTGGCCAGCAGTGGGCACAACAGAAACCTGGACTTCTACAGTTCTCCAAATGCTTCCAGGAGAGACACGTTGATAAATAGTGAGACATGCCTGTTTGGGAAATGGTTTGCTACACTACTGCAAGAAATACCTCTGGGATGAACTCTGCATGAGGCCTCTAAAGCATAAAATAGCCAACCCTCTCTTTGCTGTACCCATCAGCATCAAGGTTGTAGCAATGCAGGTGGAGCATCTTCTTGAAGGATAAAAAATAGAGTGGCAAGCAGCCTGGCACAGAACAACAGGGCAGAGCACAGCTTATTAAACATGTGGGGTTTCTTTCAATGTGCCAGATAACACTGACATTTACAGATAGATGAAATAAAATCTATTTGATCAAATAGCTTGTCAAAGTCATATATAAAACATGTACTTGACTAGATTCAATAAGGAGGAGAGAAAGAGCCCTGCCCTGCTCAGCTTCCCTGGGGTTTCCATAAAATGAGAAGATGCCTTGGCAGTTTCCAGTCTTGTTCGGCACGACCCCCTCATGCTGCAGGGGCTGTTTGTCTCTTCGCTGTGCATGAGGACACAGGGGGAGGCTCAGGGAGCCATATCAAAAAGTACGGCTTCAGCTTTGTTTTCAGTCCCATTACATGGTATCCATGGAAACAAGGATGACTTTCCAATCCTTTTCTAGGGAAGGCACGGAATTCACTGCAATACAGTCTCTTCCACTAAAATTTTGAAAAACAGCTCCACAGGGTGACTCATTTTTATCCAAAAAGCCTTCAGTAGAATTGGTTGGAGGGAGTGAGCCCCTTTTAACCCTCCCATGAAACATGGCATTTCTTAGCAAGTCTGTGGATCCTGCTTTCCAGCTGGATTTCGTGAGAGAGGATGTCAGCCAGCACCAAGTGGACACTAAACACCTTCCCGAATTCCTGTGTTGGAGGGAGGTGGTAATGGAGAAGTGGGGAGGGGTGAGTGGAGGCCATGAGGTGGAGGGTGGAGGCCAAGGGGGTACTGGGGGAAAGCAACTAAATGAAATACCCACCCGGCTTCATGAGCAGGGCTGGCCTGGGGCTGCTGATACTAAAGGCATCACATCTGGCATGTGTCTATATGTGACACAGGGGTCTGACAGGGATATCTTGTTCTGCCTAGAGATGGAAAGTTTCTGGAAGTTTTGAAGGCTTAAGGGGAAAACTATTTAAAAAAACCCCAAAACTGAACCAAAAAATTTGGGAAAATGCAAATCATTTCAGTAGTTATACTGCTTATCAGAATGATGTGTTTTAACTCTTAAAGGGTGAAAATATGTTGTATGCAGTTAGTACAGCAAAGGACCTGATGGATATATTTACAAAGCAGAGTTCCAGTTTTCTACTTTCAAACAATGAGAGACAGCATCACATATGCTGAAGTATTTACACGTGTGTTGCTCACTAATATATTTCTAACTTGACCTAAAATGAAATGCTGCAAATTAAAAGGAGCCATCTATCTGTCTTTTCAGCAAGAGGGGAGGCTGTATCCTATGGCTTGGCAACAAGACATTAACTGATTTAACAGAATAGAGCAAAGGCTTGAAAAATGACCATTTGTCCTCTCTCTCCATAGTCTCTGTGAGGCAGCTGACACAACACTGCAGTCAAGACCAGCATTAAAGTAGGCCCACAATATTGAAGCCTAGAGTCTGTAAGCATTTTAATTGCTTGATACCATTCAGTTTTGAAATAAACGACCTTCATTTGAAGTACTTTAGTTATTAAAAGCATTTTGAAGAGCTGAGAATGGCAGAAGTCATGTCATGTTAAAGATCTCTCTAGCCTTACTTCACTGTTCACTCTAAGCAAAATTAATTTACAAGAATGTTTCTTCTACAGTTCTTCTGCAAGTATTCAGTTTTCCACATTAAAAAAAAAATAAATAAGCAGGAATTTTTTTTCCTTCCAAATCTTGCACTTTCCCCAAAGTCTCCAGTCTTTCAACGTGTTCCTCCTGATCATCCCACATTTAAGTTCCTGCACTGGATTTTCCTGTTGATCAAGAGAATGGAGTCTTGTAACCAAACGTACCATAGCCCACATTTTCAAAGCCATCAGTCCCTTTGCTCCCATTAATAAAAAAGCGGATATGCGCACCCAAACTTGAGAGCTTTTACCCCATTGTCATTCTGTGCCTGTGTACCATTACTGAATGAAGGAGAAGAATTTGCTTTGGCTTGTTCACCCTCCTAACAGTTTGTTGCTCTGGTTTCCTATGGAAGTCTGCCACTCTATCTGCAGGTCCTCCCAGTCCAGCTGCTGCAGCTGGTGACCACTTTCTCCAGCACTCGACATCTGGGAGGTGCTACCAAAGCCAGCTAGGCTCTGGTGGGCAGTGGGGACACAGGGTGAACAGGGGATGTTTCTGGGCATGTGGTGGCTGTAGGGACTGGGGCTTGATGGCCCTGACCTCACCCCATGGTGGCATCAGCCCTGTGAGAGGAGAGTGGGATGGAAAGGCCGGAAGACTTTATGACCCCAGGGCAGGATGTGACCTGGCTCTGGGTGCCTGAGCCTCTGCCGCTCCCCTTTGCCACACTGCTGCCAGAGCAAACAGATTGTATTGCAATCCCTCCCAGCAGGGATCTGCTTTTCTGTGAAGTATCATGCCCACTAGCCATGCAAAAATAAAAATGCTTTAAAAAAGATCATGTTCTTGGGCTCCTGTGAAATCATATCTGGCAGCAAGTTTCCGGGTGGATCTTTTCTCTCTGAGGCACTGCTTAATTAAACTTGAACACCAGTTCCCCCTGACCATGCTCTCTGAAAACAAAAGACACGCTGCTGGGGTGTGCACTCCCCTGCTATGCATGACCATGCTTTGCTAAGGGCAGCCATGTGCAAGCCCCGTTCCCAGCTCCAGCAGCACAGCTGGGACCCCCTTGATGCTCACTGGGGTCTCGTCTCTTCCTGGCCCTGCAGTCACAGGAGGGGAGAGACATGGGTGAAGAGATTCACCATTTCCGATGCTCTTGTTGGCAGGGCCATCCCTGGTACACAACATTACTCCACAAACCCAGCTGTAAAGTTTTGCTCCACCTGAAGAAGATGATTTTCCTTTTCTGCAGGTTGTTTTGGCAGATCTGGTGGCTCAGAACAACAAAGCAAAGCAAGGAATGAGAGACAGATCCAAAACCACTAAAATTCCCACTTCTCTCCAAAGCAGACTTCGTTCTGCACGAAACTTCTTTCACTGCATCTGACGTGGGATTCAGCAGCCAGACAGCAGTACAAAGAGGCCTAGACTTGATGTTTGTTTGGTGGCTGCACAGAGCCCATGGAAACGTTCCTGAGAATTTTTTTTCCTCCTATTCAAAGCTTTACCTGCTGGTGAGTCACTAGAGGGCTGGCTGAAGGAGTGTATTGTGCATAATTATTTGGAAAAACAATCTGATGTGCTAACTCCTGTCACAAAACCTGGGATTTGTAACATACAGAAGGACAAAATGCAACATAAATGCTTTAGAAGATTCCTCGTCTCATTTAATTCCCTCATTGCAGTCTTAACCGAAGGCCAGGAAGATATGGGACTCAACAGGCACTTCCCAAGCACAGTCCCTGGTGATTTCTGAGCACCAGAAGAGTTGTGGTGCAGTGATCAGGAGCAAGCAGTTGCTTCAGTCCTTCCTCCTCCCAGCAGCAAGAACCAGGAGGTGTGAAACAACAGGCATGGAGATTTGGGATCAAAGGTGTTCTGCCTCCCTCGATAACCAAGAATGTAAATGCAGCAGCTGCCTTCCTCTCTCCTGAGGAGCTGCAGGAAGGAAGTGTGTAAGTGGAAGGCATGGAGACTCACCCACGTTTCCCTGTGCCAGGGGCATCTCTGTGGCACAAAGCAAATGCTCCTTCGTTTTTTTCTGACCAGAAGACTTGTGTATCCCTCAGCAAACTCTCCTTGGCCAGACACTTGCTGCTGTGGTGGTTCCAGTGTTCTAATGAGGGCTAATTCTGCAGGAAATAAATGGCATTTTGATTTCGACTAGCAGCAGGGAAATAAAAGAAGGTAATAACACATAAATATAAAAATGAAATAAAATGTCAGCCTTTTGGATGGCCTTAGCTGGCCATGTCAGGCCACTTCAACCATTCTCAGATGCCTGCTCCGCACACAAGGATCCATCTGTCTTATGGTACAGCATCTTTTGGGCTGTGGGTCCTTCCACACTTCACTTTTCCCAGCAGGAATGTGGTCAGAGTGATAACAGGCCTGATGCAAATTTGCCTGTTCCTCTTTCTCACGATTTATACATCTTACCAATACTGCCCCATCCTGAGGTCAGAGGTGCCTTTTCCTCCCCTCCATCCAGGGAAAGTGTCTGGTTGTCTGAAAAACAAGTGCAGGACTGGTGGAGACTGAAAATCAAGAAGGAGGAAGAGGAAAGAAAAGTGGAAGCTGCTGCTCTGGTGCAGCGTGAGCTGGGAAGGTGATGGCCCGGGGCACCAAGAAGATTGATGCAGTTTATGATGATTTTGCATCTCAAGAGTTTTGTTGATGAATGTTAAGATGCAAGTGAAACGAGTTGGTTCTGGGACAAGCCAAGTTGCTGATAAAAATGACCATTTTTCTAAAATGCTGGGTGCCTTAAATGTCCTGGAAAGAGAATGGGTTGATAGAACAGCAGGGTTTTTCCCAATCACATGTGGTTTGTTTGCAGAGCACCACTCCCAGGGAGGGCAGCTCTCTCCTGGATGCAGAAGGTGGAAGGGCTGGGGGTCACCATTTGCCTTTCAGACAGAGGGATGTCTCCAGCTTCACAATGAAAAAAAGAAAAGAAAGCAAGAGTCCACTTGTGACAAAGGATGGTTGACAGTGAGTAGGGAGGGAGGATGGATGTGGAAGAATGGGGATGTGCAGGGGGAGGTTTTGACAGCATTTGATGGGGAGCAGATGGAGAACCCACACATCATAATTTCTCCCAGATGTCATCACTGAAATGGGAGGGAGGCTTTTTCCTAAGCCTCCCAGGGCACTGCAATCCCTTCACATCAGCTCCACGTTACCTGCTGCAAAGGAACATGTGGCTAAAGTGCTGCCAGATACTTCACATGTGCCTCACCAGTGAGCAAACCCTCAGAGACTCTTGCCCAGAGACTGGAGGGGCCAATTTGGGCATTCCCCACCATAGTGAGAAGCTTCACAGCATATGGAGGAATACTGACAGGAGAGCCCTCTCCAGAGAAGAGGGTCCTGCTCACATCCTCAGAAAGCAGAATGTTGGTGGGGTTTGGTTCCCTCATTGGCATGTAGAGTTTCCATTGCTCATTAAGGCAGGTCTGGTTAAAGAAACCATACATGTCTTTCACTCAGTGCTTTCATAAATAGTTTCAAGTGGCCTTTTGGCCCGTTGGTGCTGCTCTACATTCGTTGGGAAACAATGAATGTAGAAGAACACCTGCTAGTGTCTTCCTACAGCCCTGGGGGGAGGCCAGATCCCCTGCCCACATGCTGCAGTGGGGATGCATGCCAGCTGGCACTGCTCTGGGGCTTTTGGGGTGCCTGTGGTCTGGCTTGCCAGCCTGCCAAGTACTGGATGGCATTAGCCGTGTCAAGTTGTGCTCAGCCTCTGGACTCCTCCAAAACTCACGTTGCCCAATGGCATCTACAGCCAAATTACAGGGCACTTAACCTGCCACGAGCCACTGGCTGCCAATTGGCATGGCTTACTGGGACAAAAGGCTGTAGCTTAAAGCCACTTAAGAAAAATTATGGTGTTTCTGGTTATTTACTGTAATAAGAATAGTGAGTGGGTGTTGCAGCAGCAGTGCAAGTGTTGCCACTGCTTGTCTGTCAGAGCCCAGCTAGCTGGTAGCAGAACAAGGTACTGAGTAAAATGCGAATCCTTTGGGGCCCTCGGAGCCCAGGGAAGCAAAATAAATGCCTGCAAATGCAGAACAATACCTACACCGTGGTGAAGAGCTGTGAATGAGGAGAGAGCTTTGAGCGAGCTCAGCTATGAGCACAACTGAATGTGTGGCCACAGCATCAGGGGCTGCCAGAGCTGACAAACACGGCTGCTGCCGGCTTGCCAGCCTGGAGTTTCTAGCTGTGGGAATTCCTCACAGGAATAGCAGGGCACTCACAGGAGGGGAGTGTATCATCAGTGCCCTGAGGCAGAGGACCGAGTGGAGATTTCCCCTGGGGTCTCAATGTGTGAAAAACCACTTCCTATCCATATCACAAATTGCTCCCTATCCATATCACATACATCTCTGCAGTCCTTGGTACCTAAGAGGCAGTGGCAATTGTGTTCTTCCTATGATGAAGAGTTCAAGGACAACCTCCAGGGTTCTGCCAGTGCTTCCAGCAAACTATATCCCACAGTTTGAAGGGTGTAGAGTTTTTGATTGATAGAAAACACAGCAGGTCAGTTGTCCAGCCAGTTCAAGTTTCTGTGCTGTAAAATTCACTGGCAGCAGAAGCTGTGTCAAGTCTGCATCTCTACAGGCAGGCTCAGGATCACACAGAGGAAGAGAGGAACTGTGATCTCTGGGTGCTTCTTGCCTGCATGTCATCTTCAAGAATAAGTAGAAAATAAGGAGGCAAGACACTTTTTTCTGTTGTTTCTTCTTTTGCATTTGACGTCCTGACCTGTATCAGAAACAGTGTGGCCAGCAGGACTAGGGCAGTGATTGTCCCCCTGTACTCAGTACTGCTGAAGCTGCACTTTGAGTACCGTGTTCAGTTCTGGGCCCCTCACGACAAGAAAGACATTGAGGTGCTGGAGTGTGTCCAGGGAAGGGCAACAGACCTGGTGAAGGGTCTGGAGCACAAGTCTGATTAGGAGCAGATGCAGGGGATGAGATTGTTTAGTTTGGAGAAAAGGAGGTTCAAGAGGGACCTTATCACTCTCTACAAGTATCTGAAAGGAGGGTGTAGCCAGGTGGGGGTTTGGTCTCTTCTCCCAGGTAACAAGTGACAGGGCAAGAAGAAATGGCCTCAAACTGTGCAAGAGGAGGTTTAGATTGGATATTAGGAAAACTTTCTCCACCAAAAGAGTTGCAAAGCGTTGGAACAGCCTGCCCAGGGAAGTGGTGGAGTCACCACCCCTGGAAGTGTTCAAAAAACGTGTAGATATGGTACTTGAGAATATAGTTTAATAGTGAATGTGGTGGTGGTGGTAGTAGGTTAATAGCTGAACTTAAAGGTCTTTTCCAACCATAAAAATTCTGTGATTCTATGATTTTGGTTTATGTTTTTCTTGCTACAGGGGTAATGTGCAGGTGCATGCACTGCTACTCATATGACAGGCATCTGTTGCCCATTACACTGGGCTGTCTGAATCCCCTACCTGCATTCTGTGCACCATGCTCAGTTTCTCTTCATCATCTTTGCTACCACGGGCTTTTCTTCCCCTTTCATTCAAGGAGCTTTCTCCTCTTGGACTTTGAAGTTGACTAGACTGTTTAATAAATCTTTAAAAAACAATAGGGACCCTTTCCAATAAACAGAGACCCCTTCCAATCAACGAGAGCCATGTGTCAGAGGAGTTCAGCCTTCCATGAGACCCCAGACATCTGCCTGGGGGTTGCTGACTGACCTACACTGCTCAGGATTGTCTTTAGCTCTTGCTCTGCACAGCCCAGGTAGCCAGGCAAGGGAGTGGGTTGTGCAGTAGAGGGCAGGGCCCTTCCACTCCCCAAAAGTCTCCAACTGGGCTGTGCCAGCTCATGCCTCTTTGTGAGTCATCTGGGAATCACTGATGTGAAGTGAATAATGCAAAGTGCTCCTTCCCCAAGCAATAATCGTGGGATCACTGCTGACTCAGAGGCAATGTTTAAGGACCAGAGTCATGCCTACAGCACCTACCAAAGGCAGCGAGCAGGCTGCCAGCTCCTGCCCTAGGGATCCAGAGGGCACTGACAGGCAAATAGGGGAATCATGAAGATACCACCTGCATTGATGTCAGGGGGCTATGCCGTGATGTTTGAGGGAGAGTTGACTAGGTGACATAAACAGAAAAACATCCTGCCTGTCAGATAACACATCTGAGTTTAGATCACAGAGATGCTGCTCTGCTTTATTGAATTGGTCAAGCAATTAACCTAATTTTTCATTTTCCAGACCAGCACGTCCCATAAGAATTTAAATGTTTCCAAAGAGCTAATGCCATATGTGAGGTTTAAATATAACCTCCCAGTAGCTGATAAGAAAATAGAGGAAATAAATAAATTGAAAAGGCATGTGTTAGTGAAGACATTTTTAGAAGACTTATAACCAGAGCAGACCAAAAATAGTCCATGAGCAAAATGAGCCTGAAGTGTCAGATCCTGGACTGAGGAGCCTTTATAGAAAAACAAATGTTTTGCTCTGTACAAACTTGGTTACAAGTTGGATCAGAGCAAATTTTTAATATACAGCCCTCAGCCCTGTGCCTGTGCTGTGAGCACCCCTTTGGTTAACCAAGCATCACCTGAGTGTCTTGAGTGGGATCTGGTTCTCAGCACTGCCAACACTCTGTTCAGTGGGATGTTTCCTATACCTGCTGTTATTTCCTAGATCCCTAGCAGTGGGCTGTTATGGGGTGGAGGGGGTGGTGGTGGTGGTGGTCATGCCCCGGTGTCCCCAGAGCTTCTACTTTTGAGCTCCCAGGGAAAAGGCCAGCACAGCCAAAGCACACCACCCTCAGGTCCCTGCGGGAGCAAGTCCTTACAGCTGGACCCCGTTTGTCTGAGTTTTAACCCATACTCAGTGTTCCCAGAGTCAGCTCTTCTGCATTCCTGGCTGGTGGTGCTGCTTCTAGGCATCCAGCTCCAGCTCATACTTCCCCTGCACGTTTCTGGCCAGCCAGGACTTCAAACAATAATTTTTCCAGCTGCATCATTCTGCAGTGACATGGAGTAGCTGCCCCATGCTGAATGTGTGAGCTCCTGTCTGCACTATAAAGAGTTACCCAGCAATTCAGTTGGCCAGATGAGGACAAGGAATAGTTTTAACGATTGCAGTTATTTCCTAAAATGCCCTTGTTATTCTGTGAGGGGAATTTTGTTTGCTTGTTTGGTTGGTTGGTTGTTTTGTTTTTCCACACAGTTGACATGAGTTCCCTGGCAGCACTTTGGTTGCTGAAGGTGAGGGACACATGGATATGCCTGAGGAGTGCATGGGATGCAGCCAGACAGGCAGCAGGCAATCATTTTCCACATCTCCCAAAGCAGTGCTCCCCTCTGTTTTTACAAGGAAAAAATGACAAAGGATTTGGGCTTTCAATGCATTTGGGGGTAGAGTGTGAATTCAAGGCTGAAGCAGTTTACCAAAATCTCAGCATCTAGAGTGCTGTTGTGGTTGGTGGTTGCTGGAAGCTTGGGCGGTTGCACAGCATTCCCACCAGCTCCAAGTGGAAAACAGAAAAAACCCATGCCTTGGTAGTAGGTAAGAACCAGCATGGCAGAGCTAGTGTGGGCTTAAGAGGTAAACCACATGGGTTCTTCCCTGCCATGAATTTTCAGTGTTGGATTTGAGGGTCTGGACTGGCACTGTCTGCTTTTGGTTGGCATGGGAAGCTTTTAAGCAAATCAAGAACTGTATTTCATATTGCATAATGCTGAGAAAAAAATCTGTCTCAAAATGACATCCCCATCTCAGATCTTTCCAGTTGGCTCTGCAGAGGCAAGAAATCCACAAGGTTTGCCTAATTTTGCCAGGGGCTCTTGAGTGGATTAAAGTGCTTTATTTTCCTGTCAGCAAGGAGGAGGCACCAACCCTGGCACAGCTTTGCAGAGATGCTTGAGCTCTAGAAGTGAAAAGTGCTATTTTGCTTCTGTTTCGATTTTAATTCTATTCAGTTGCAGAACTTCTGTAATTATTTTGCTTTGTTTGTTTTGTTTTCAAACAAAGAAACATCTCTTCAACCTAAATTTAGTGCCCTGTGTTTGTGAGCAATCTGCAATTAGCAAAAATATATCTCTGTGTGTGATGGCAGAGGAGAAAAGGGACCCTATTAGTATGGTGGGTGATGGGATTTTCTCCCAAATAACAACATGTAGGAAAACACAGTTAAGCTTGGACATCCTGCCTGTTTCTTTCCTGATGCAAACATGGACATTGATGCTAAGGCTATGGATAGAAGTTGTCCCTGAACTTCTTCACGGATTTTAGCAATGTGCTCCTTCCACCCGGCCACCATGATGACCCATGTACGTCCTGTACCCTGCACTCCTCTCCCACATGCTTAGAAGGCATTTGCAGACTTTGCTGGCTGCTACAGTTATATTTAAATCAGAAAATGAAAGCATTGCATATCAACAGCATTCTTTTAAAGTATAGTCAATCCCTCTTTAATCGAATTGTTGCAAACCGTATGATTCTTGTTTAACTGCAATCTTTTTTTATTGATCTACACCAGCGCCCAAGTTTTATCCCTTGTTTTGTCTGCTACAGGTTGGATACACCTCTGTCTCTCCCTCTTCCTTTCTCTCTACTGTTTCCTGAGGATGTGCCTGGCAGTGTATGTGGGTTTTATTACAAAAGAGAGCAGTTATTATTCAGCACACTAGCTTGGAAAGGGATGGAATTTGCATTTTAGCACGGAGGAAGGAGATTTGCTGCCATCTGCACCTGGCAAGAGAAAGAGCTCTGCAGCTGGAAGCAGATGCCAAACTTCTGCCAAGCACCCTGCCTGTGAAATAAAGCAGGCTGCTCAGTTCTTCACCCGGTACAAGTGTTAAGTCTACAAATACATTATCAGGTGAAGTGCTTTTAATCACGGAATATGTTTGGATTGCATACAGCTGGATCAAGCCATAACAGGAAATGGCCATACACATGCAGAAAGAGGGTTTTTCCCCCCGTTTCTATAGTTTAAGGAGCAAGATCCACTGGGCTATTATACTGGTACTCACATAAGTGAGTACTAAACACAATTCAGATCTGTCACACACATGCACTGCACAGCAGAGTGAAACTCCTGGAAATTTTACACAGATACAATCAATGTGTTGTCAGCCCATTACATGGGACTGCTAAGAGAATAAAAAAGAAGGAAAAAAAATTGTAACATTATTTCCTTATTGCATGGGCAAACGCCCAGTATTAGGCACAGAACTTTCTAAGAACAAAATCCAAAGCTGGGAGGGATATGGTAGATAGGGGTAGGTGCAGTAGGTGGTGACACTGTGGGTTAACAATGCCATCATATTGACTCATATAATCTATCTAAGTAGTTGTGTACATGGAATTGGTTTTTCTGATGATGAAAAACCTGGGCTGCACTGACAGCTGCTGCAGATGAGGGCTGTGCAGGGATTGCAGGTGAGTGTTGGGGCCAACTGCTGGGGTTCCCCACAGAGCTCTGTCATAAGCAAACTCCTGCAGCCCAGGAGCCCCCCAAGTGGTAACTCATGGGGTACTATTGCCTTCAAAGCAAAGGAGAGGAGGCTTCCAGACTGAATTTGGGGTGCACGTGGCACTGCCCTGGCCCAGCTCTGCAAAAGCCTCCATCCTTGCCACCACCCTGCACCAAAAAGGACTCTGGCTTGGCGGCAGAGTTCACATCTCAAGGATAGGGTGGTCACTTCCAGGATGCCTCTGAGGGACTGTGGCTCCTGGCCACGAGCATGCCAGCGCATGGACATCTGCCTGACAGTATTTGGGATGGGGCCCTGGATCTAGTTAGTGTACCAGCACAGAGACAGTGTTTCTAGGGGCTCAAGGCAAAAGCTGTGACTGTTATTTAAGGATTTTCATCTGCACAAGCTACCTAATACAGGAGCTGTGGGGCAAACCAGCCTTATGCTGCCTGCCTGCAGGGACAGCCCTGCTTTCACTGGAGAGAGCTGGAGCTTCAAGCCTGAGTTTTTCACCCTGTGGGTTAGTAACTCAATTGGAGGAAAACTGAGAACGCTTAATTCCCTTCCCTCCTTATTTGTTTTTCATGAGTCACTCCATAAATAATCATCCACTGTAAATGCTCAGCTGGGAAGGTTTTGGTGTGGGACCTACCACTGCTGCGCTGCTGGTACCGAGTGCCAGTGTTCTGCTGGGAAGCTTCTCATCATGAGCTGCAGATCAGTCCGCAGGTAGCTTTTGAATACCACCAGCAGTACAGACATTTGATTCCTCAGGTAAATACAAATTGAAGAAGTAGTATTTAATCAGCATTTAAGTAAGCAATATAGTAGCACATGGTCTTCGGTCACAATTGCTTGTTCTAGTCTGGCTTCTGTCCAATGTTGACTGTAACTTGGAGGGCTCTGCTATACTGCTCCCAGTCACATCTTTGCCTCTGTGTCTTGCTTTTCAGGAGGCTGCACTGCAATTACATGGCTCTGCTTCGTGAGTCTTACACACTTCTATTCATCTCAGGCTGCTGTAGTAAATCAGGAGGAACCTCATGAGCATTCATGGCATCAGCACAAAAGCAATAAGAGCCACATCCAGCACGGCAGGGTCATTCACTGCTTTACTATTTGCAGGCTAGGCTTGCATGGCTGTTGTGGATGCAAAAAGAAGGGAATAGACACAGTTTGCCCTTCCTCTTCCCCTCCATGCCCCTAGTGCCATCCTTTCCTCTATCGTAATGAGGAGATTTAATGTGTCAGTGGGAAGGAGATGGGCTTACAGGAGCCACACTGAATTCCTAGTGCCTCATATTTCCATGGCTGTGGATGGTGCTTACCAGTTGCTAAAATCATGTAGGATCCTTCCAGCCACCCCCAAATACGTATTTTGGTGTTATACAGACCCTTCCAGTACCAACTCTGCAGGTGGACCTGTGGAGAGGCAGGAGTCAGGGATTGGTGTGGCTATTGGTGAAGCCACACCAGAGTTATGGATGGACCTCAGCACCGTGACCAGGAGTAGCCCCAAGAGCCGAGCAGCAAGATGTGCAAGGAGGACCAGAAGGAGAGGATGAGTGAGCGCTTGGTTCCCACCTCTGCCTTCCTCCCTGACCTCTTCCTCTTTGTTTTCTTCCTGTTGCTCAGAGCAAGCTGCTGAGTCAGAGCAGCAGGAGCAGGAAATTCTCTGTTTGGAGGGTGAGATCAGAGTGTTGTTTCTGCTAAGCAAAAGCAATTTATTTTGCTTTGCTGGCAATTTCAGTGCAGTGGGGCCAGCAGGTTGGGCAGTGTGCTCTGTGGCCGCCGTGCGAGCAGGCTGCTTGTTTTCCTCACACCATTACGATAGCAGAGATTGCAAATGCAATTACACTGGTTTCACAAATTAAGTGTTGCGTGTACTGTAATGAAGTGTGAGTTGGATTATTAAGAACAGGTCATAAGATATTTTTCACACCCATTTTCACAATAAGTAATTGTAATTATTCCATCCCATCCCAAGGACTCTAAATTTTAATTATATTGTAAATTGTTATGAAATGCTGAATCTAACACAAGAGAAAACACAAGGGAAAAAAAAGATGCAGCTTTTCATCTAGGGATGTTATGATAGTTCAGAAGATGCTCTTTTCAAGTCTATTTTGTTTTGGAGGTTTTATTAGCTAAGAAAGTAGGACTTTATATTGAGGGATGTAAGTTTTGGCTCTGAAGGCTTACAAAGAGATACTTTCATTGGACTGCAAATTATATTTCCCTTACAATGTTGAGGAGCCCTTGTCTCTGTCTAAATGAAAAGCACAATTCTGTTGCCTTTGTTCATAAGTGGTCCTTTCGGTTAGAGAGTTTGCATAGTAAAGCCCACAGAAGAGAGAGCAGAATCTGTTTCTCTAAGAGCCTCTCTCAAAGAGCAAAGTCAGAATTTTCTTCCAAAATTTTTAGTGGGAAAAAAAAAATCTTAAAAAATTATGACAGTACTGCTTTGGCAGTGTTTGTTTCAGCCAACAGTACTAGGTTTGAAATTATACTGTTGTCCCAGATACACACTAATCTCCCTGCTCCCATGGGTCATGGCAGCAGTCCCAAAGCCCTCACAATCCACAGTGCCTGCGTGTTAGTTTATATTCTTAAATCATAGCTAAAGTCATCATCCTGTTTCTCCCTCTTTAAAAGTATTTAGATGAGGTACCCACAATTTTGGTGGCTGAAATCAAGGGATGTGCATCTTGCCTTACATGAATATGTGAAGATGAAGCTGAAGGGCTTCTAGTTTAATAGGGAAAAGATTTAGAGTTGGGTTTCTTTGTCCACTCTGAATCAGTTTTGTGGCTTGGGTAGCACAAAGTTGTTCATAATTTTGCGTGTTACTGGACGTCCTTCACCTAAAAAGCATCTTATGCTTTTCCCAATTTCCCCTTCTGCTCAGAGAGCTGGGCAAGCCCTGGTGCACTGGAGTCAGGGAAACATGGAAAGCTGCTGAGCTCCCAGCCTCTTGAACCACAGCACATCAAAGGATCTGGCCCAGGTGTCCTGACTCATGCTTTTCTTCCATGCTCTCCACATTGAGGCATGTCTTGTCAAAAAAATGCAGTCTTGTCATTATTTCAAAGTTGTAGGGGGGCTGAAAGAGTTGCCGCTTTTTCCAAAGGCTATTTGTCTATTCAGAAAAAAAAAAGAGGACACTTTTTTTCCCGGTGCGAAACACTGCAGCATCTTCTGCTGCTGCCATGCAAGCACAAACACTTTTGGGTGAAGAGACAGCTATTGGTGACCTCCTCAAAAAGGGGAAACCTCTGGAATTGCTCACTCTACCTCACATGGGCTCTGTTTGAACCCGCAAGGTCTCACAACACCTTGCACAGAGGGGAGGGATGGGCTGGTACAGGGAAGAAGGAGCTTTGCATTTCCAGGGAGCAGGTAGTGCAGGGTTGTTTGGTTGACAGCACCTGCAGATGGCTGGGACTGCTCAGGCTATTGGCCACTTTCCTACTTCCACAGATGTGTAGAGCAGGGATTCATCTTGGGCGAAGCCTTTTTGTGCATGAGAAGAAAAAGCTTAACTAATGGAGAGCGTAATTAAATAGTGGGTAATTGCCATCTTCATTTCCTGTACCTTGCCCTGGGAAGATAATAACAGGGTAAGCCATATCAAAATGTTCCTGAATACCTTTAGTGACATGACAACAGAATTTAACTGCAAAAATTTCTAGAAAATCATGGAGTCAGCAGTGTCTCTTGGCACTTGACAATTCAGGCCTTGCTCTAGTAAGGCAGCTCTTTGGAAATGCTCATGAGCAGTGGTTTGGTAGTAGATAGTTGCCATGCCATCTTTCTTTCCATTTCTTCCGGAAAGACTGGGAAGCCCTCTGTTCCACTCCATTAAGAGTGGTTGATCCCACTCACGGAATGTCTCCTTCTGTGAAGAAGTACTTGGAAAGAGGAGTATGGGGTAAACAACGACCTTTTCATGGGGAGTGCAGAACAGATAAAAACAGGATTGTCATCTCCATCAGCCATCTAGTGATAAAATAGGGCTGTGCATAGCATAGCTGGTCAGTGAGACTGCTATTATTCCCAGAGCACTGCAGACAAGCATTGTGCTTCTCAAAGGCTGAGTTTGTCATGGAAATTCATTCGCTAAACAATTAATTCCCTAAAGAAATCGCATCCCAGAGCAATCCCATTGTAAATGCATGGCCAGCAGGTGGAATACAGCAGCCTGTGGCCATGGCAAACACAGTGAGTGCGATCAGTTTAGCTGTTTGCTTGTTCTCCTTCCTTCTATGCCATTTCCCATCACTGTGATGCTGAGGAGGATCTGCATTGCTGTCGTCCCCACAGGCCGGTGGTCCCCACAGCCAGGCACTGCACAATAAGAGACTGGAGAAACACTCCTATGGCTGTGGGCTAGCAGTTTGGTGTTTTCTACTCCACTGCTTCATCCTTCCATCCTATTATCCCAGATCAGCAAGCAACACAAACCCAGTTTTTAATTCAGGACAATGGCCGAGACATTTCCTTGTGGAAAAATAACCACAAATGTTGGCTGTAGGTTGTCACCAACTCCTACTCACTTTCATACTGCTGCACTGGGAATTAGAGAACAGTTTAATAATATATAAGAGCAGGAATGATGCATTGGGATCTTGAAACCGATTTTAGCCCTAGAATCTGACTTTACCACAGAATAGTGCAGCATTGTGGTGCCATGTGTTCATGGTGACATGGGTAGCAGCGAGGGTTACAGTAAAGGATGTGCTTCTTTTGGAGTGAAAATGAATGGCTTTTTAATTTAAATGGGGTGTTTATGATGTGCAAGTGCAATGCTGCATTAGTACCTGTCACACACAGGTCAGTGGCCCAATGCAATGTGCCCAAGCACTGGGGTGTGTGTCCCCACTGTGTTTCCCACCTCTCCAGCCCAACTCGGTGGTACTGTCACACCCTCAGCTTCTCTGGCTCTGAGAGCAGCAACTAAAGTGAAGGTGGATCCTGACTGTTGCCAGGGTCATGGTTGCTTCTATTAAGATATCCAAAACTGATTTCCTGCACTGTCCACAGCTTGACAAATGATGTTCCCAGCAAAGTTTGAAGGTACAGGTTTGGAAATTGTTGCTACAGATGTCCTCAGTGATGCTAAATCCTGGTTTTCATCATCCTCCTGCTGCTTTTCCGTGGAAGCTCTGTACTGCACAGGTCCCCAAGGTTTTGACCATCACTCATCTGTAATTTTCTGCTGCTGCTAAGGGAGCCAATATTGTGTTCATGCTGAAAGCTGCATCAACAGGATCGCTGCAGGAGCAGGTCTGAAAAGATGACTGCAGAACTGGAAATAACTGGGAGGGGAGGATGGCTGTATGAGCTGGCCACTGCTGCGGCCTGCCCACTGCTGCTCTGGGCAGCCAGAAATCAAGCGGGGTTTTGACCAAGGGTGAGCTAAAGCACTGGGGCCCCTTGTGCTTGGGTTAAGGCCAGTCCAACCATGATTCCAGGTGTTTTATCTTCAAGCAAAGCCACCTGCCAGCAGTGGCCAAGTGACTGCCTTGTTTTTCCTGCCTGCCTGTGAAGCTACAGCTAAGATGGTCTCTTGTGTAGCACTGGCAGCAGTAAAACACACTGACTGCTGGATTCCCACCTCCCTCTTGGTGTCTCCCCTTCCCTGCATCCCAGTCTGAATGGGTCTCTAGGATGGTGAGTGGGACAAACAGGAGAAGCTATCTGTGAAAAATTTATTAAAATAATGTTCTTGATAGTTAGTGCATTTGCATGTGTAATGATCGAGGTGCTTTCCCTGGATTACGCCATCTCAAATTCCGGAATGGCCATAAGGCATGTCTGCTTGAAGCTATAGTGAGCAATATTGGAGAGTGCTGGGTGGAGCAGGGAGAGGGACAGCTGTTATGTGCACATGGTCATTACACATGTAAACACAATATTAAAAATAGAGCTGGATGAATACTGACAAGCATTTCTCTGGCTACCCGTTGGAATTAAAGACAGACATGAGTTTGGAATCCCTGCTGTTTTGTTCATCGCTCCTATGACCATTTCAGTGTGAGAGAAAAATGCCTGTACAAAATAGATAATGAACACATGTGTGTGTGAGTATTTACATGAGAAAGTCTTTTTTTCATATGGAGTGGGACACTGTTCAACACAGCAGTGGTAGAACAGGATTCCTGAAACCTCCTCCAAGAATTTGCATCCCTCCCTCAAGGTGCAGAGGCTGTTGAGATGCTGTTTCAATAAATGAATACAAATCATGCCGGAGAGCACTCAATGAAGAGGACTCCTGGGGGATCGATTCACACCAAGTGAAGAGCGAGGGTCACTCCAAAGGAAAGCTGTGCCATGTAATTTCACCCATCATCATAAGAAGCTTTTCATGCCAGAGACAACATGGAAAATGTGGGAACCTTTGGACTGAGATTTAGCAAACTGTGACAGGATACGAAAGAAAACCTAAATCCAAAGACCATCAGGCTGAAAGGCTGAAATTGATCCTGAAAATTCAGAAGAGGTGAAGAGCCAGAAAAATTATTTGAAGACTTGGAAAGAAGCCCTTACTCATGAACATTTCAGTCTTTTTAGTTTATGATAGAAAGAGAGACAGAGAGGTGATGTGATTAGGGTGTAAAGATACTTTCCAGAGAGAAAGCAGTGCATACTAAAAAGGCTCTGTAAGCAATACTGCCTCTTTGTTTCCTTTTATTTTCCCATCTGTCTGCCGTATAAACCCGAGTAATATAGCAAGAAGAAAGAGAAGACAGAGCTGGGACAAAATTTTCATAAATTCATTTGACTTCAATGTCTGACACGCAATTGAGCCACCATAGTTTGCACATATGTCGCTATATACCAAGTAGGTGCTCCTCAGGAGTGTAAAACCTTGCCAAGAGTAAAGAGGGGACTCCATTTTCACCATCCAAAATTTGGAACCAGGTGGGTTTCCTAGAGGCTCTCACCTGATCACATCCTCTCTTGCCTTCCACGTAGGGAGGGTCTGGCCCAATGTGATATTTTCCCAGGTTTTGTAGGTGAGGGGAGAGTCCTGGCACATGCTGGATCTCCTCCAAGTCTCTAGCAGACAAACCAAACCCACGCTGCTCGGATGGGAACAGTGGTGGGAAGCTCACTCTGGAGTGCTTAATGGGGTCATTCTAAGGCTCCTGGAAACCGTGAGAGATTTTTAAAAGTAATAACCTATCCCAGGAACTAATTTACTTTGAAGGAAATTAGAGAGGGAGAAATCAAAAACAATATAACCCGCAGCTGTCAACCCTGTTCCTTGTCTCTACCTGAGGGATTAAGCTGTTAAAACCAAACGTGAAACAAATGTGTTTCAGGCAAGTGATGGCAAGGTAAAAACTTACTTTTCTTGTTGCCAGAATTGACAAAACCAAACCTAACCCCAACCTCTCCACACTTGCAAGCACATAAAAGAGGAGTAACTTGGTCCTGGCGTGAGATATAACTTGCAAGGTGTTTCTATTATTAGAAACTGGCATGGGCACTGGGAATAAACCATTCAGGCTGATAAAACAAATACCAGGTCAGCCGGGATGGGACCGTAGAGGGAGGGTGGTTTCTATGGCGATGAAGAACAACCGTGATGGGAGGTATCGTGTGTAGGCGGCAGTGAACAGCAGCTTTACTCCCAGCAAAAGTGGTTAGTTGCTTTGGAGACAGGTGCATGCTCCAAATAAAGCACCTCCAAGGGAACAGGACAGAGACAAAAGGGATTGCAGGATAGCAGGTATGCCATGGGCTAGCCAGGAGGTGAACAAATGAGGCAGTATGAAATGTGATGCATTTTGGTCATTGCAAATTCTCTTCTGTTCTTAAAAACCACAGCCACAAGCACATAGTTTGGCAACTGCACACGTCTGGAGGCACAACATCAAGGTGACAGTGGAGAGAGTACTGAATAAGCCTACAAATTTAACAGTAAATAAAAGCACAACTAGTGGGAGGAATAAAAATGACATTTCAGAATGAATGTGCACATCTCACTGAAGCCGCCACTGCAGTGGATTGTAGCACATGAGCTGACTAAGCCTCCAGGAACTGCTTGTTGGTCTCCCACACCTCCAGGAGAGGCCCATGGGAAGATATCAGCATAGAGGTAGTTGGTGAGATGGTTTCTCTCCTTTTCCATACAGTCCCAGACTGGGAAAACACACAAGTGAATATTCAACCTAGAGTCTTCCCCTCTACCCAAAGAGGATAACTTCACACGTTGGAAATCATTAAAGGTGAATACAATGACATAGCTCATAAAGTGGAGCTGTCTTGCTTGGTGGATAGCTGCAATGAGTTCACCCTGGCCGGATGCCCGGTACCCACTAAAGCTGCACTCTCACTCTCCCTCTGCAACTGCACAGAGGAGAAAGAAAAAAAACGGCGAAGGATTCATGGAGCAGGGTGTGCTTCCACCCATGCGGGATGAGGGGGAGGACAGCCTGGAGGCACTGAAGTGGAACAGTGAGACCAGACCCTTGTGCCCTCCCCATGCTCCTCAGGGATGCAAGAAAGGAGCGTGGGAGCTGTTTCTTGCCCATTCCTAGGCAAGGAAGTGGCAGCATCAGTCAGCAGTGACAATGCCAACACTAATCCATAACTTCCCCAACTTCGCATTAGTATCGTTGCATAGTACCACCATTTAGCACCACTGCTTTAGGGATAGATGAGTAACCTTAGATCCTTCCCAACCCACAGGCCTGAACACCAAGACCAAAGTTAAAGGATTACTGTCTACCGTAATGGGACTAAAGGAGAAGTTCTTCCTTCATCCATCCTGGAACATGGGGTGCTGATCATATATCTACACTAGCCCATTAGTAACAGGGCTTTAAAAAGCTGAAAATGGCTTTAAAAATGAATTCTATTTTGATAACTAAATCTACGATGTTTTTTGTGCTCATGGGAATCTAATACATATTGGTTGATATATTGACTAATATAAATTATTTTGCAGAAAAAACTGATAATTTTTTACTGGAAAGGTGGTTGCTTAATAGAAAAGTGAAGATTTGTATAGATACTTGATTTAACCAGTTTAAACTTCTTAGTCAATTCTTCGAACAATGCCTTGTATATGCAAAGTTGTACTCCTTTTTTTCCCCCTCAGAATCATGTCCTTTTGCTCCTCAACACAATTTTTATTGGAAAGGCTTTGCCAACTGTGCAACAACAAGATTGAAATTGTGTTTTGCCCTCCTCCTAGAGCTGCTTCTTGCCCTGCAAAGGACATGGATTCCAATGCACCAGGGTGTCCTGCCTGGCAGGTCCTTGTCCTGAAGAGTAACAAGAAATAAAATCTTTATGAAAGAAGGTAAATCCCATCTCGGTCTCCTTTCCCATTGTTTCATCCGCATTCACTTTATTTTGGAGGCAGTTTCTCAGCAAACTTCCTCCCACATGTGTTGTTGGATATAGTGTATCTCTGTAAAGCTAACACTTGTTTTTCTCCTTCAGTTACACTGGCATGGAAAAGGATTTTTACAGTAGCTAGGCCCTCTTTTGATCATTTTCCCTGAAAGTTTTGAAGCAGCTATTAAAAATGGGTCCTTTCTACAGCAAATTCTCTCAGGGAAAATCAATCACTTGTGTGTGATACAGTTCAATTGAACTCCTCACAGCATTTACAGGACAACTGCTTTCCCATCCCCCAAAGGAAGCTTTCTTGGAAAATAATAGTCAAATAATATTACTTATGCTCTAAAAAGTTTTTGAGAGGAAATTAAAGATAAATTCAGATTTATGAGTAGTCATGGCTATTAGCCATTTGTCATTGCTGCTGTGAGAGTGACCATGTTTCTGCTCTATTTTGTGCTTTGTGTTTACAGCCTCTTTCCATTCTCCTGTACAGAAGACTATGGATTTTTTAACTGAGAATGTGTCTTGAATGTTTCTGAAACTTAAGCCTGAAGTTTTTTTAAACTTCAGTTTCAAAAGGAATTTATTGCTGTAGAACTGTGCCTACCTCTCATTATAACTGACTTAAGTCACACTTACTCTTGTGAGCTTCAGGATGTCACCTGCAGGTGAAATAATGGGAACAGCCCAGGCTACACGAAATATAAACACCAGAGTTGGCCTTTGCTGGGGGTAGTACAGCAGTAGTAGCGCATACTTACACCAATGAAATTTGCAATAAGAAGCAAATGTCCATTTTTAGAGTTCTACCCAAAGGAAGATACTTGTCATTCCACTGGAATGGGACTAATTAAAGGTGATTTAAAATATAATTTTCTCTGAAATTTATGGAAATGATTATCCATCAGAGAAAAATGTGCTCCATGAGCACCATAAACACACACATGTGGTCAACAGGAGACCATGGTGCTGGTGCTACTGGTGGAAGAGTGAAAACACTTGAGATAGCTCTACGGAAGCAAAAGCTCCCCCCTGGGAAACACAGGACAGATCCTCCTGCTGTGTGGCCCAGATGAACTCTCCCACTCACTTCTGAGCCTTTCTTGAAAACCTCCCAGTCACACACTGATGTCAGTGGATCCTACTCCATTCTTGACATTTAACAGGGTCACAGAGTGAAGTGATTGACAAAACCTTCCTTGTTCTGGCCCGGTAACGAGCGTATATGGGTTTAGAGCACTTTTCTGCATAGCTATGCTGAAGTCTTCTAAAAAATGCATGTGCAGGCAGCTCATTCTACAAATTCTATGGCAACTGTTTGCATCATGGCTGGTTGGCTGAATTCAAATGTGCAAGACATATACATTAAGAAATGTTATATTCAAATGGAGAAAACTTTCTAGAAATATTATTATTCACCCCCCACTATCAAGAGATTATAGCAATCCAACAAGATCTGACTGCTTTAAATTATTATTCATATACCATGGAATATGTATTTTTTAAGTAGCATTGTAAATGAATGCTACCAAAATGTAATTTGCAATTTAAATGTAAATCAGAACTTATTAAGAATATAATTAAGCTTTGAATGCCTAGGTAGTATCTGCAAACCAGACTGTTTAGTGGCGGTTTTTTACTACCATTTTAAAGCATATTATTCGCCCTGAATACCTCAATGCATTTTATCTGTACATGTGTGCTATAAAAATATAAATAATAATAAGAGATAAGGTTACACACTGTTGAATTCTAGATTGATACATTTCTGTGAAACTGAAAACTGCTCTATGCAGAGTATGTGGGATTCTTTATCGTTGCATAGAAGCTAACTCAGCCAGGGGGATGTTAGAAAGAAACAAAGTCCCCCCATAACAAATGATGCTTCTGCTGCTTGAATTTAATGTTGTAGCAAAAGTAAAAATCACAATGTCTTCTATATTAGTCAAACAACAGAGTCATGTAGCTTTAGGTAGTGCAAACATTTATACTAACGTTTGCTTCAGTGCAAGGTATATTATATATATATTGCAAGCACATATAGAATTTATCTATCAGTCTATCTTCATATTGAAATCACTGTGTGTTTGCCTAAACATTTTGGTACTGGTCAAGATGCTGTGCAGAGCTGACACTGCTTGCTCAGCCCACTGCTGCCCCCTCAGCATGGGCATTTCCGCACTGATGCAACCACCTCTGGGCTGTGCTGTAATGTGGGACCACAGGTATTAGTGAAATTTATCTCAGTTGAAAAAAAGACACAACACCATGTAGCTAGACCATTAGAGAAACTAACTGTGAGGTTGAAATGTAATTTTGATTTTAGCGTAATAAAAATGTTTTCTTACAGAAATAGGGACTTTGTAACAATGAAAAATTGGCAAGCTTGAGAACTTTAGGATAATATCTTTAAAACAAGGATGAATGATTTATCAAGATGAAATAAATTAGTTGAAAGAGGCCAGGACATGTTTAAATCTTTTAAAACAAGTGAGATGATTTTAAAATGCATTTTTTGGTCTATGCACTTAGGGCAGCTATCAAATTGCTGACAATCTCTTCCAGAAGGCAATAGACCTCTTGGTTTCCTATTGGCACCTCTCTAGCTCAGCTGCCCAAGCACCCAACTCATCCATGGTCCTGAGGGTTTCCAATATTGAATCTCAGCTGTGCTTCCCCATACTGCCTTGGCCATCGCTACGGAAGGGTCTGGATTCCCAACAGGAAATGGCTGTGGACTGCTTGCTCCTGAATATCAAATATATTGATCTATCCTTGTCCTTCAGTGGCCAACTACACACATTTTGAAAGGGTAGGAGCGCAAAGAGAAAGGGCACACAGGAAGGACAAGCAGAGGCTTTGGCGATTGAGTGCAAGGACTTCCCTGTGCTCCAGCACATTCTACTTGGAGATAACCAGCATTCTTCTCAAATGTGCAGTTACACTGCATACGGCAGGTTGATAGTGACTGGATGCCAGGTGCCCACCAAAGCTGCTTTGTCACTCCCCTCCTCACCTGGGCAGGAGGGAGAAAATAGAACAAAAGGCTCATGGGTCGAGATAAGAGCAGGGACAAATCAGTCACCAGTGACTGTCATGGGCAAAAGAGACTCCACTTAGGAAAATTTGTTTAATTTATTACCAATCAAAACAGAGTAGAGTAATGAGAAATAAAAGCAAATCCTGAAACACCTTCCCCTCCACTCCTCCCTACTTTCTGGGCTCAACTTCACTCCCTAATTCCCTCCCTCCTCCCCCAGTGGCACAGGGGGACAGGGAACAGAGGCTACAACTAGTTCACCACACCTTGTCTCTGCTGCTCCTTCCTCCTCAAGGGGAGGACTCCTCACACTCTTCCCCTGCTCCATTGTGGGGTTCAACCCTCTTTGATAGGCAGAAGGGAATTTATTGCTGACAGCTGAAATTAAGATTTTACTAATTACCTGAGCTCTTCTTTGCAAAGACCCAGCAGGAGAACATCCTACGATGTGCAGTGTGTCAGCCACTTATCTTGAGACTTTGCAGCAATGGAAAGATGTTTAGCAACTTTCAACATTAGGCTCAAGCATGTTTTCTTAGTATGAACAGTGGATAAAAGTTCAGCAGGAAGTTCACCTTGTATGAGGTAAAGACAGACAAAGAATACTCAAAGTGTAAATGGTAAACACTGCTTAAGTGGAAGAGGTGGAGAAAACAGAAAGGGAACAAAATGTTATAGAAGATTAAGAGGTTAATTAAGATGATGGTTTCTCCCTTCTCACACTTAGATACTGATTTCACAATCAAAATCTTCATTTCAGGGTTTGTATTTGACTGTTTGCTCACAGAGCCTTTCAGCATTGCTTTGATTTGTCTGTTCACTAAAGAAAATGGTCCAACCTTTGCACATGAATGGTGCCTTACTATGGCTTTTACCTTCTGTAAGGGTTGTCTGAGCACAACCTTCATTGTCTAGTCCATGATGCACCCCAACTACCAGAGGGTCACTCCAGAACCTTCTCTTCCCCAGGCTGAATAACCCCCAGCTCTTTGGTCTGTCTTCATATGAGAGATTCTCCAGCCCTCAGAGCATCTTTATGGCTACCTCTGGACTTGCTCCAACAGGTCAATGTGCTTCTTATGTTGGGGGTCTCAGAGCTGGATGCAGTACTCCAGGTGGGGTCTTGTGGGAGTGGAGGAGAATCACCTCCCTTGACCTGTGGGTTTACCTTCCTCCAAGATAACTCATCTGTGGCCGTTCATCACCTTAGGCACAAGTTGTCTTCATCAAATCTGCTGGTTATTAATTGCTTTACCACAGGTTTCAGCTCATTGCAGCACATCTTGTAATTTCTAAGGGGTTGTGACTTTGTGATCTTCCCTGCTCAGAAAAAATTGTGATTAGCTATCCCTTGATAACTTAGAAGTGTACCCAAATAGCACGGGGTATTGAAGAGAGGATAGCACATCAGAAGCCTGATTTTTGCTGTCAGTGAAAATTTGCAAGAAGTCTACATTGCATACAGTATCTAAATCTATGTCACATGTTTGAACACATAAAATGTTATTGTTTTTATGCAGAAATCTTTCTATGTAAATGCTAAATAATTCATCACTATAACAATCTCATCAGCTTATCTTAAAACCTTAATTTAGGCCTACACACATTCAAATAGTTTGTTTTCCTGCCAAAACTACCTCCACCCTTTGCTGCTCATAGTCCTCTACCAGCCCTCTCTTTTGAGCGCTCAGCTCCCAGCAGGGGGGGGAAATGCTGTTGCTGCTTTTCTGTAGCTTCAAGAAACGCAATGGATGAGAGGCTCTGGCCACACCATTGACTCTGTCATGTAACTCAGCACATCCCGCTCGGAGGTAGATAAGAAACGGACAAGCCTTCAGCTAACAGGGCAAGAGCAAGGAGAGGAGAGAATAGCAGAGGATTTCAACTGATTCTTCATCTAAAATTTCTTCTTTCCTTTAGCTTGTGCTTGGTTATTTTCTTTTCCCCTTTTCAGTGTTACTGACTTGAAGAATGTGGGGAAGAGGCAGAAAGAGCAATTTTTTTTTTTTTTCACTTTGATGAAACGTGTGACGAGAACTTTCCATCTCCATCCAATACTGTTACCATTGCATGGTCCTGCCATAGGGAAAAAGTCGGGGGGGGGCATTCCTGTGCTGTGAGTTTCCTTATACAGCAGATACTGTCAGAACAAAATACGCCTTTGGTGTACCTCCTGAGCACTAAATTTAAATCACTAACAATTCATGCAAACTCTGACTCAAGTCAGAGATTTCAAAGCGAAATATTATAGGATTCTTCACAATGACCATACCTTTAAGCAAGGTACGTTGCATATAATCCCAGTGCATTGTTCTAGGAATGAAACCGTTTTCATCAGAACCCTTAGTGGGAGTAGGGGGTTGAGACATAGGGTGACTAGTTTTAAGATGTAGCTTTTAAAATATGTGAAAGAATGGTTCTTTACAACTCAACTGACTTAAGGACCCAAAAGGCGCTTTTTTTTTCTTTGCCTTTTTTTTTTCTTTTTGGTCTTGTATCTTATATTCAAGTGAAAATGTCACAGTTAGGCAATTTTAAAAGTCAGCTAGGTTGATTCCCTACTTAGGGAATGAGACTGCTTTCATATAGTCATATAGTCATATCTCATGTGGAAAAGCAGAAATGTCACTTTGGACACTTAAAACTGAACAGGGTAGCACTAAACCAGAAACTAGAGAAGAATGAGGCCCTGGAAGGCAATGTGCTGCAAGATAGTAATTGCCTCTCTGGTTTCTGTTATATCCGTGTTTTTTCACAGTGACTTACTTATTTTTGCACCCTTACTCCTCTGGAGACAAACAGAAAGAAATAACACATCTCTGAGAGTCTGAGACATTCAACAACACTCACATGTCTTGTTCTCTCTACTCCTAGGAGTTAAACTGTGGATGCACTGAACTAATTTGTAATTGAATTATGTCTTGATGATAAATGTGCACTTGTGCACTGGCCCCTTCTCACAGAACATGGGTTATAGGCTAGAGATCACAGATATCTTCTCATGTGGGATCTGTGGCTTGCAGTGCACCAGCAAATTGGAGTATTTCAACTTCTTCAACTGGTTTCACCCGTGAATAGTACTTTTCTCATTGAAAAGGCAGCCTGTCTGAACCACCCAGCCTTCTCAAGTTTGGGCACCACCTGGTGCAGAAATGCAAGGAGAAGGAGAAAAGGCTGAATGGACAGGAAAAGCTTACAAGCACACAGAGTTTTGGCACAGAAAAAAACATGTTCATTCAAGCACAACATCTTCTCCTTTATTAGTATGTGAATTTTCACAGCCACATTTCTAATGAGGTCGTGGTTTCAGCTTTCCTGCTTGCATAGGGGAGAAGGTCCTCGGAGTGGGCAGAGATATCCAGCAAGATCCAGCCTTGAACCTACTGTTTTGTTGAAATGTGCTCCCATCAGATGTAGCAGGGTTGGGAATGTGGCACAGAGGAACAGTGTTATCTGTGCGAACTTCTCCATTTGAGACCATTTTTCTGGCAAGGGGAAACTGTCCAGAGAGAAAATCAGCCACTATACTGCCATATCAGTCATCTTAGGCTTAGGTTTTTTTGCTAAAAATATAAGCAGAAGACACAAACTATGTTCTTCCACAAGCTGAGGAGAGGAAACAGAGAAGATATGTCCAAATTCCTGCAGAGAGAATCACAACAAATTAAACAGTGCAATCTATCCAAGTGGTGCACATGATGATCATACAGAAGGAATGATTCTCAGTGAGATATGAGTGAAGGCAGAGATGGTCCACAGCTCTCTAAAGGATGGGGGCCCTATTGCCCTTGGTCTGCAGCAGGAGAGGAGTAATGTGGAGGGTCTTGTGGTGATTTCATTAAGAGTGGGCTGACATCAGATTGGACACGGAATAACCAAGGTCAAAGACATCACAATGCAGGGAATAGAAAATCTTCAAGTTTTATATCTGTTACAGTGCCATCAGATACCAAATTTATAATAACTTGAGACAATTTGCATTTAATCTGTTTATAACCATCATAAATAAATCGCTAGCAAGTATTTTCAATATTATGATCACCAATGAGTTAACCTTTTCATACAATGAGAAAAAGAAGGATGAGCTGTTACATGGAAAACAGTGCACATTTTTTTGGGTGAGAACATTTTCTGGTCTCTTCTGCTTCATCTAACATCTAAAAGGTGTTAGGAAAAGAGGTGAAATTATTGAGGGGAAAGAGAATTTCTGCATTCAGAGAGAGACTGTAGTGCTTAGGCTCAGTTTGCTTAATAGACAGAGAAAAGAGAAGGAGAGTTATATGGATTTCCAAATTACGCTGATCATAGAGAAAGGAAATTGCATGTTGCCATCACTACTGAAGGAGCTGGGTGACTTTCAAACAGATTGAAGTCACCAAACCCACTTTCTACAACATATATCCATAGTGGCAGTGCTTTGTGAGCAAAGCCATTTGTAAATGATAACATGATAACTGCACCTTTTTTTTTATCCCAAAGATTGTGTGAGAATAAGCATACTGAAACTCAAAGCCCTGAGCTGAGACCTGAGTTCCTCTGAGGTGTACCTCTGTTTCATCCAAGAGACTAGCACCTATGGGGCCACACCAACAGCTGGATTAAGACACTAACACAGCTGAAAGTAAAAACTAACTGATTTTGGCTGAAAGTTACGATTTTTTTTAGCAGCTGTGGCCACAGCAGTTATGAAGCCAAAAAGCTAATAGAAATATTAAATTCCTAATTACAACTTTTCTTAGGAGTTTGCATATGGATATCTGATAACTTCACTGCAAATCATTAGGGCCCTGAGAAAGGTATTTAAATGGAATGGGGATGATGGGGAAAGAACTGTGCTTAGAAACATACACTGCTCAGGCTCCCTAAGGATGTTCCTTGTTGCTTTTTCCTCTCCAATTGCACAATATCAAACACTCCCTAATCCCACCATGCATACAGCGTGCAATAATATACATCCATAACAAGCAGCACTTACAGTGCTTGATATCTTCAAAGGTCTCTACAAACCTGAGTTAATTAATCTGTTTCAACACCCCTGTGGGCTAAGCATAATTATTCTGAAGAAGCTGAAACAGAGAGGTTAAATGAGTTACTGTGGGCCACAGCAAGTGAGGGGCAGAGGAGGGCTGGGAGCGCTGCTGCTGGCACACTGACCCCATGCCTCTCCTCTTCATCCGCTTACATGCCACAGACTCTCAAATATATGTAAAACTAACAAAAAAAAAAAAGTAAACCAAACGCATAACATTGTTAAGGTTTTATATGGCATTTATTTATAACAACCTGCCATTAATGATAGTTTTGTCTTCTGGGAGCAAGGTGACCCTAAAGTCACAAACAAGACCTTAAAGTGACTGTAAAGCACCCCACTGCTCGATACCATCATTGATATTGCACATGGGAATCAGGACATTAAGCCTCAGAGTTCAAATCAAACCTAAAACCCTGCATCCTGGTTTGGTGTGTGTGTTTGGAGTATTAGATAAAGTTGGAGCCTATTTCCAAAGCTTGCCAGGGGGAAGTTTTGCAGTGTCTCTCTCTCTGGAAACATCTCCATGCCTCTACAGATATTTATCTGTTTTTTTTGTTGAAAAGTTGAGGTTAACTGCTTTTTACCCCAAACTTTTTTGACTCATGTAAATATACAAATTCAAGATCATATTCTCTAGCACATGCATTTTTGTTTTGGCGAATTGATTATTTTAGAAGAACAAGATATAAGATTTATTATCCATATGTTTAGAACAGAATGCTTGGGATTTTCAATATGAATGATTTTATCTAAACTTTCTCTTCACATTTATGTTGAAGAACTGCTTTGCACCGACATTTGTCACAACCATGAATGTGTTTAGAAGGGCACTTCCGAACTGCCTAAAACAACCCTCCCTTCGTAGAAGGCAAATCTGCCCTGGTGACCTCAGCAATGCAGATGAGATCAACATACCACAGCTCCAGCATGTTTGCAAGCTGTGCTTATACATCATCCAGTACTCTGATTTTCAAGGGTGCTTCATGCCTTGCCATTAGTAAGTCAAGGGTGCTCAGCTCCTGCAGAAAATAAGCACAGAAGTATACAACAAAAGCGTAATTAGTGAATGAGTCATTAATTCTCATTATTCTGCAGCAGAATCAGAGCCGTTTCATCAGAGGGTTGCAGGTAGCTCTAACTGACTGTTAGCAATGTAAAACACATCCATCACAGTCACTTCACTCCCCCAGGGGAGCATCAGGGAAAGAAAGACAAGGATGCTGGAGCAGATAAGCACTGTAAGGACCTCGTTCTGCAAAACACTCAAATATGGGCATTTCAGTCATGCTGACTTCAGCAGGCAGGGAAAAAAACCATAGCCTTAGATATTCAGCATCAGCAAAATGCCAATTTATTAAGATAACCAGGCCTAAGGGAAAAAAAACCCAAATTTCTTTAACTTATTACATGTATAATCCTCTGCCGCCTTTTGGTTGTGATTGTGGTCACACACCGAGCTTATAGTGTTGTAATCCTGTGGGTTTTAATGGACCTGGTTCTCATTCACCATGGGTGAGGTCAGAGTTAGCCCATGAACGGAATTCCATGCCAACACCAGAGCTTTTGCATATGGTTTCATAATCAGCTCTTTATTAATTCCTGCTTCAAGGTGCCTAGTTTAAAATAAAATTATTTTTCATCTTTTAGCCCAGCACACTGAATATCAGAAGGATGAGAGGTGGTTTTCTGCTTAATGCCTGGTACTAAGAGCTAATCCAGCCCACGTGCTGGCTCTGGGCATCTTCAAAGGCTTAAAAAATTTTTAGAAAATATTGTATCAAAATCATTCCTGTTGGTTAGGATACACATTGACTGCAGGAAATCAAATTAATATCTGGTGTTACTTTGTCCCTGTCAGTGGATTAATTCCTGGAATTACTTTAATCTATTACGTTTGCTTTCATTTTCTATTAAATGTTTATAAAAAAAGATCAATGGGAAAAAAATGATGCACAGATAAAGCAGACAAGGAAGTAGAACTAAGAATAACCTGGTGAACTGCTCTCACTGGACAGTATAAATATTCCTTTCAGGTTAAAAATACTTCTTTGAGGATACAGAGCCCTTAAACACCAGAATAGATTTCAGACAATGACACTTCCTCACAACCAAGGGAGTAACATGTTTTTGCCAGTAAAGGATATGCTCTGCTTTGCAGAGGAAACTCCTGTTGGCCGCATCTCACCATGGAAACTCCAGGTCTGACTATAAAAAGACCATCTTATCTCCTGACAAATATCCTTATGCTGGGAATAGCAAAAAACTACTAGTGGCTGGTGTGACCCTCAAGTACAGGGCTTAGCACTGGTGTGGAGCAGCCACAGGGTAGGCTGGCACAGGCTGGTCTGCATGAAAACCAGAGCTGAGCACACAGACATCTCCACATCAGTAATAAAGGGAAGGCTAAAACCAGACTTAGCATCTGTCTGCCCAAATCTCCTGTCCCAAAAGTGACCCCTGCATTTCCCTTCCACTTCTTGGACAAACGTGAATTGGTCGGATGTGAGAACAAGGCCCAGAGTTTTCGGCTTCAAAGGGGTTTCTGACCCAGAGGTTTCTCACGTTGATACCTTGATCAGTGACTCTCTGAGGCTGCTTTGTCTGGAGGCACAGAGGTTGTGTGAGGGGACAAGCCGTGTGCTGGAGCTGCTTTGATTTCTTTGGATCAGTCTGCAGAGACTTTGAGGTTGCTGTTTCCTCCTGGCACAGCTCTGCTTTAATGTATCTTTAACACAGATGTTTTCAATTCCCCCAAAGGAGCAAATATAGAATTATATAACATAAATATAATAATAATATTAATAATAATGTAAAAATAAACAAAAATACATACATATATAACATAAATTACCAAATACTCTGCTGATGATGGATGAAGAGGACCAATGTGGTCACTAGAATACTTACAACAAATCTTTTTACAGATGCAATGGTTTCCAGGTTTAATTATGAGCTCTGTCCTCCTGTCTCTGTCAGACACAGCACTATTGAGGCACTGTGGGTGACAGCCTGATGGCTGATAGCTACACACACAGCTGAAAAAGAGCATGGATAAGGGGAAGGCCAGTCCAAATAATCAGAAAACAGACAAACTTGCTATAAAATAGTAACCGAAAATAACACACTGTCTTTCTTGTGTAATCCCAACCACTACAGCGACTTACAGCAACCTGAGGCAGTTTTACACAGGTTTTATCTTTTTTTTCTCTACAGGTAGAGAATTTACATTAGAAATAGCCATGATTTTACTTCCTATTGCACTTGGTGCTGCCACAAGATCTCTGGATGACCTGAACAGTGACACTGCGTGGGCTAGTTGGTCTCCATCACCCGCCAGTGAAAGAACAGGCATCTTTTAGGAAGAGGGAGACCTATAACCCACAATATCATGCACCACTAAGCAGAAAGGTGCATTACAGCTCTTGCTCTTATATGTCAGAAAATCCAGAAGAAAGGATGCATTTTCTTCCTCTAAATTAAAAAACCCAAACAACCCCAAACCAAACAAAACAAATGATTTGCAAGTGTTCAGGAGTGTTGGAAATTATTTTGGAAAGCGCTTTAGGCTAATTTTGTACACCACAACAGAGCTGTAGCGGGTAGAAACACACTTTCATCTTACTTGTTTCTCTCCATCTTTAAATGCTGGGTTTACTAGGATAAGTTTCTCTTTCAAATCTGCTCAGCATGACATATACTTTCTTGGTTATGAAGTGTTTGGCCACACAAGTACAGACACAGACATTCCCAATGAGCTTATGATCTTTCTGTCCCGTGTCAACACTGAGCCAAATTTGGCTTCAGTTTTCCACCAAGCCTTTCCCTATCAATGGTGCAAAAATCAACAGGGCTGATTTTCCCTACACCTGGGACTGCATTTTTCTGTGCGCCTGTAGCAGGGTAAGTTAATTCATGCCAAAGTCAGGAAGGATGTGCTGCAGTTTGCTATATCCAGCACAAAGCCTGCTGTGCGGATGGCAGGATTCACTGGGCACAGCACCTGAGTTCAGCCTGGCTGCAGCACACACAGGTTGGCATCATCTTTGAAAGGTGTTCATTGAGCAACAACTCAGGGGAAACCCCACTTCACGCAGCTTTGGGTCTCCAATCTCTGTACCCCCGTACTGTGACCATCTCCAGTGTCTGCTGTGAGTTCTCCTATGCCAAAGGAGTACAAGCAGGGACTTGTATATCTTTGAGGTCTCAGCCACTGTACTATTCTGTGACCAGAATTTACTAGCTGGTTTAGGAACCCCAGCCTTTCCCCTTCTCCTGATCACCATCCCTGCTTAGAGAATTTCTGGGAATCTCTGTTGACTTCTGCCTGCGGCAGAGCTCGTGCATGCCCCGAGTTGCCTCTGTGCACGCTGCAGAGATGAGCACCTCCAGAGGGAGCATTCGCCCCATCTTAAAACACCATCTAAGCGAGCACAGGAATTTCCTTTCGCAATTTGAGCTGGTTAGCAACACACGAAATGCATCCCACCTCAGCTTGTAAGTGCCAATGCTTCGGTTGGCTTTTACATGTCAGAGCGTGTAGAACTGGGGGTGAGAAAGAGCTCTTTCTATATTGCCAGAAGGTAAAGCAGTTCAGGAGGCACTGTAGATACCTGGATGCATTAACAGGCAAGCAACAAGAGCACAGTCCCTGCTCACCACTGACAGATTTCTCACTGTATAACACATGAGCGGAGATCTGAGCACTAACCAAGTCCTGAGGTGGAGTATGAAACGCTTGATATTTGGTTGTGTTGTGTAGCTGCTGAAGCACATACAGACTTGTGGAGATTTGCAGGTCCAAGAGGCAGAGGAGTCCTTCCACAGGGGGTATGGAGCTGGTCCACATCATTTCTTGGCCTTTTTGGGTGACCTGCAGCTGGGTTGCAGACAGCCAGAACCCTGGGAGGGGGAGAGCAGTTCTGCAACGTGTGAAAGTAATTCCTCTTCAACTGACGCTTGTCTGTGTGTGGTGCTCACTTAGTGTCTCATACCAGCAACACACTGTTAAATTTACAATGATGTCTTACAGTGCTGTAAAACGTGAACTCCAGCTTCTCACTTTAGATTGAATTGTGTTCCAGGCATTTTGTACTTCATGGAAAATACATCAGGAAAAATGCGGTCTGTTACTTGTTATTTTACTGTTTGGTCTCCAATAAGAATCTTGTTGATATTGTTTCTTTGGTTTTGTATGTTTATTTATGGGGGAAAAAGGAAGACTGAGCCTGAGTTCTCCTGCATTGAAATGTTATTTAGTAAGTAGAAGCAAGTAGGTAAGCTAGGATTCTGCAATTGTCTTGTCAGCAAATTAACTTTAACTAGTGTAATGGCAGGTGCATTCACTTCTAAAAGAGGAGAAAGTTCAATGTCATGCAGTAAATCATCCCTTGCTTTTCAAAAATTGGGATCATAGGTCCAGAACAACAAAAAAACCCAAGCTTTTGTTAATTTTTCCAAATTCATAAGGAAATTTTGTTATGCTCTTAAATGTAATAGGGAAAATACAACACTTTTGGACTGTTTTGTTACAACAAAAAGAGAAGAGACTTAAAGACACCTGAAGACCCACAAATTTGGTGATACATAACTAGTTCTACATCACTGAACTCCTTGATCAAACAAGGCAGACAGAAAATCCAAAGAAAGCCTTTTCCTGTGTACCTTCTGTGTATCTTTGCTCAACATTCACTCTTCAGAGATGTCTACAAAGTGTGAGACCATGTTAACTGTCAAACAGATATGCAACAAACGTGTAAAACCTTCTGGAAGTACATAACCTAAAACTGAGTAATTTTGAGACCTTCTAGTCTTCCCTAACTTTGTCCCTCCCCTGTTGTCCATCACCTCTTTGGCTCAGGCAAGAAGTCACGCCATGGTACATTTGATAGTTTCTCCAGCTGCTGTAGGAAAGGCTTGCTGAGATGCTGGTCTGGGGAGGTCAGATCCCTCGGTGCATTGGTTTGCAAAGTAGCTAAAAGCAACAAGCAAAGCAGCCAGATTCTGAAGGATCCTTCTTCTGTCCAGCAAGGATTTTCAGGTTGAATCCTGCAGCCCCCATGCAGGGTCCACAAGAGAGAAATCCACTGAAAATCTAAACACAAGGGTTCACTGATAATTTTATTCTGGGGCAAGAAGTTGACTTCCTGCAAACTGAGGGTGATGGTAGCTGCTATAGGCCTGATTTTGGACAGAAGGGTTTAGGGGCATGTGCTGGGCAAGGGGACAGGAGAGGCAGAGGAGCTGGGCAGGGAGTGTTCAGGGGGAGCACGATCCCTTGTAGGAAGAGAGGGGCAGAAAGAAGGGTGAGTGGTGGTATGAAGAAAAGAGCAAGCCCAGGTCCCCTGAGTGAGGACGAGGAGAATGAAATGATCAAAACCAAAGATGTCTCAGGCTACAGAGGAAGGAGGAAGAATTGCAGGGCTGGGGTCAGCATGATGAGCTCTAGCTCCAACAGGGGCAAAGGACAGGTGGGACATCATGGAGCATCCCCGTCAATCACAGCTTCTACTGAAAAGGAGTAGGACAGTGGGGAGGAGCTCTCTTTTTTTCAAGGGGAGGCCGTGAGTCCCAGCTCTGCCTCTCTAAAAGGCAGAACCACAAGTGCTTTGCTGGGCTCACAAATCTTCCCTTTGCCAGACCACATCCCTGCTAAGAGACTTTTGTGTGAGAGAAGAGCACTTGCACAGGGCAGCACCACATGTCTTGTAGGAGCTCTGTGAAACTCTTCTGGAGAAATGCATTAAAACATCCCAGGGGTGCTGTCACAGAAGTAACAGCACCCTCTCCCATCCTTTTCCCATCATCTGCCCATCCACAAACCTTCCTTGATATCATAAATAAAGATAGGTCTTCCTCATAGTTTCTGATCATGTTTTATAATTTAATCAGGATTAATATCCTTCTCCTAACTGACTCCTGTTATGATGGCCTTGTTCAAAAATGCCAATTCCAGAAATGTCCTACAGAAATTCCTATAAAAATTCTGTGGCTTCTTCAATTAGATTTTAAAGAAATCCTGAAGAAATACTACTTTCTGTGGAGTAGGCACTTCCAGAGCATTATGGAAAAGTAATCATGATCTTGTTATTGAAAGTCAAAATGCTCACAGATGTTCATGCAAGCCTCAGTTCTGCCTCCACTAATGGTGCCATTTCTCTGAAGTTGGGTGGAAGCAGGCAGGATAGTCCTTATAGCAGGGCTAGGCCAGGAAATATACAACTTAGGAAATTTAGTCAATTAACTTACATTTTTATAGAAACTGGTTCCGGTCATGTTGACATTGTTTTTTAATCCCATTCTAACGCAATAGAAAACACTTATTTCCCTGCAGATTTGACCACATGTCCACTACACAGACAACATGTGAGTAAATTACAACCTACTTTCCCATCAACTCTGCTTCTACCTAGATTGCTTCTTTCTCGCCCATGCTGCACGCAATAATTTTCAAAACAAAGTGAATAAACTAGCATAAGCATTTAAGTGTGTTTCCACTGATTCCCATACTTAAATTAAACATGCAAATTAAAACATTAAAAGGAATGACTTATTCATGTTCTTGGGCAAAGTATACATATTAAATTAATGTATATGTATCAAAGAAGGCATTAAGTGCTGACTCTTGGAAAGCCTGTGTAAGAAACTGTACTACAGACTGTTCATTTAATATTTTTTATTGCTTAACATGAAACTTAGAAAGGCTGTATTGATTCTATCTTAAATATTTGTCAATATATTCACATTTAGAGCAACTTCCTCACTTCCAAATATATATTCAGTGAAGCACATGCAATTTTAGGCAGACATTTAAAATACAAGTTTTGTCTCTTTAACAGTTTACGAGTATATGTCACATTAACAACTGCACAAGGGAACAACTCCTTTGATGCAGCATCTAAGATGGGAAGTTATCAGTAATAGAAAGCAGCTCCATAGGATTGCTGTGCAAAGCTCCAGCAATACAGAAAAATATATTTTTAAGAATGACAGAGATTGGTTTTAATTTGCATCTTTCCTTTGAATCTTGTTTTTATTGGTTGCTCCATTGAAAATTACATGTACACGCATTTTTAGATCCCTTTATGACACAAGAGTAGACTAGGGGAAGAAAAATCATCCAGTGATGTTTTTTGTAAAGTGACTTATGTTGGCCAAAGAGCTGAAGGCTTAAGTAACCTGCAGTTTAAGTCTCAGAGCTCCTAGCAAGTAAAGGTGAAAGCTTGTCAAGCTTACAAAACCAACAAATAGCTCAAGGACAGAGCTGGAAAGGATGGTTTTGGCACATTCAATTACTGGAAAGCTTTCACAGGAGGAAAATTGTCTTCACTGGCTAAACTGCCTTTGTACATGGAGTATCAAAGTGCCAGGATTATGGCTGGAACAGACTCAAGTTATCTCACCCAGGTTAATAGGTAGGAAACGCAAAATGGAATAAGCGAGGAAGAAGAAAAAAACCAGCATAGCCAAGATAGGAATCTGCAAAGCAAGGAGAAAACACAAAGTTATATTCACAAGTTGGGTGGCCAGGTAAGCAAAAGGCAGTGGAACAAGCAAGAAAATTGAGAGAGATTGGGGTGGAAGAACTGATTGTGTGGACACAGAGCAACGAGCCCATGCAGTGAGATGTAGGAGGCAAATCTTCTGGTATAGGACCTGCAACCAGGCACTTGCATCATGGTAGGATGTTCCTTCTGGCTGGAGTACAGGGTTGTGAGGAAGGCAGAACTCAGGACAGATGGGAAGGGAGGCAGCGGTGACAGGAAAACACAGTACACTACTGATGTGGTAGTGTGTTGAGAAGGAAAAGCATGATACAGTAAAATTAATCATGGTCCATTGCCTTCTTGAAAAGCACCATAAAACTATGTTATTACAGCAGTAGCACAGATCCACTAAAGACCCCCTAGATAAAATTTGACTGTGGCTGTGGGACAGTGGAATAGTATTAGTCAACAGAACCTGTGGGAAACCTGCTTCTAGAGATAGATCAGAGCAGAATTACATCAATAAAGAAATGGAGGCTACAAGTTATGACAGAGCTCTGATGTTCTTAAATCTGGACTGCTGACAGACTGTTTCTAAGATATTTATTAAGCCTTTAGCAGGTAGTGCTAGTTCAGATATAACGAGGATGTTATAGAAGAGGGGACTGTAGAAAATAGCTGTGATCAAACAGATCATAGAGCTTTCTGATTAAACTGAATGGAAAAATAAAAAACCCCTATGCTTTTCTGGGTTCTCATGTTTGGCTTTTTTAATCTCAGAGGAGTGAATTCAACTGAACTAAACTGAGGAACTTGGAGACTTGGCTGCAAAGGAGATTTCTGAAGTCAAAGATACATAATTGAGCCTGCATTTCGGGAAGAGAAAACTCACAGAGAAAAACTCCAGACCCAACTGGTGACAATCCAACTTGAAAAGGATACAAGCAGTAGGCAAAGAGTCTGCAAGAAATGGAAAAAAAGGGGCTGACTAACATGGAAAATTGCATCTTGGAGGTCAGAAAGTGTGGGGAGAAAGTGAGATCTGTCAAAAGCTGGGCTGTGTTACACCTTGCAAAGGAAATTAAAAACACGTTGTAAAATGTTCTTTAGTCATATAAACAAAGAGAGAGCAAAAAGAGGAATTTGAGACAGGTATGCAGTAAAGATTGGGGATGGGGGATAAAGATAACCTAAGCACTGGCCAAAATAAAAATGAAAACTTTACTTCAGTTTTTAGTAAGCATAGTGACATGTGGGGTAAAGATGGTGGGACTCATGGGAACGAAAAAGCATCTGGAGGCAAAAAAAGTCTAAGGGCTTAATATTTTTGGCCAAAGACGGCAGTCCCATCTCAATCCAAAACCCTGAAAGAACCTACACAGGAACCTGCCAAACCTAGTAAATTTATATGTTATCTCAGGAATGGATGCTGGGAGCAGAGCAATAGTATCTTCTATATTATAGACAGCATGAAAATTTTGATCTAGCTGAACACCAACTGTTAGTTTGATTTCAACAGTCAGCAGAGGTAGACAAAAAAAGTAGACTTTAGCACAGCTTAATCCAAGGTAGGTTACTACCCTCTCTTTCTCTGATAAGCTTAATTGATTCTTAGTAGGGAAAATCCCCAAGTTTTTTCTCATCTTATTTTAAGTAAAGTATTTCATACAATGTCACTTTAGAAACAGCTACATGAGGAACATATCCAAGGCACGCGAAGAACTGGCTAATATGGAAATAGTAGCTAAATAAACTATTGAGGTAGAAGACAAATATTTAGGGAGCTACTGAAAACTGGGCTTGGAATCAATATTCTGTTAGTGAATGTGACAAAAAAGCATGCCAGTGCTGACATGTGTCACTGAAAAAGACAGAAGAATCAGAACACAGTACCGAAAAATCTGAAGGTCTTTCAGAATTACAACAATAAGCAAATGATGGACTTTTAAGGGCAGAGCCATGTACTAAAAGTTTTCTTGTGATTTTGCTGTGAGCTTGCAATTAATCTGTTGGTGGGCAAGAGACCTCAGTGGATTAGCTGACCACTGGTGCCTTTAAGCCAGGTAACTATGGTAAAGAAAAATGTAAACTTGGTGTTTTACACCTCAAGTTTCCTTTATAATCAGTGAAAAGAAATAAGACACCACAACTTCCTATTTTAAATGAAATGAATGACCTTCATACGGAACTTATCTTAAACTTAGACAACAAAGTTTGAATGTCTGAAGTTAGATTAGATGAACCTTCCTGAGAAATATTTGTCATGAAAGCCCCATGTTACGCAGTATTGCACCCTGCATGGTGCTGTTGACTTTTTCTTGAGGCAGTTCATGGGAGGCAAGTAACCCTGTAAAAGCCAGACACCTAAAGGTTCAATTATTTTTGAAAGGACCGAGTGTCTCAACCCTGCCTTTGAAACACTTGTGCTGTCTGCCTTTTGAAACGAGCACGGGTGATGAGCTCAGCCCCAGCAAAGTGCTGCTGTGGGCGGAGGCCTTCCTACAACAATGCTGGTTAAGTGTGATTGCACTGATTCATGCCACGAATAGCTGCTGAATGCTCTGCAAACACTTGGAGTTACATCACCAGTGTGTGGGGTCATATTTTTATGCAGTTGGTGACCCCTATTGATGGTTGCATTGCAAAGATGAAGGAGCTGGACTCAGTGGCAAGTCCAAAGAGGTGGGCTGGACGCATAGCACAGATGCTCTCAGTTTATTTTGTACCCTCTTTGTCTTGGTTTGTTGATTTTCCTAAGAAAACCAAGGGTAAGAGGATGAGGATGCTGCCAGCCTTCCTCATCCCCATGCAGTAAGGACCACTGGGTGCTGAAAGGTCAGTTTGGCTTGCAGGAAAAACTGGAGTACATCACCCTCCTCCGCCATCAGCAAAGATTCTGAAGCTACCCAGGGGAAAGGTCTGGGCATTACTGCAAAAAACAAAAACAAAACCAAAAACAAACAAAAAAACCCCAAAACCAAAACAAAAAAACCCAAACCAAACCAAACCAACCAACCAACCAAACAAAAAAAGAATAATAAATTAAAAAAAAAAACAAACCAACCAACAACAAAAACCCCTAATTTCCAGGAGTAAGTTTATGCATGAGGAGTAAACCCCCAGGACCTTCCAATGGAAAGCAAACATTTGTGGACTGCAGGTCAGCCACAGCTACTGGACTGAGAGGATGGAAAAACTGTTTGACATATGCCATAGAGACTTGGGAATAAAGTCATCCTGTATCAAATTCCCCTGGCGTGGTGAAAATCCCTTGTTAAGACTGCTTTGAGGAGAGTTTGGATATCCATTGCAGTGATACAGTTTCTTTCCGAGCACCTGCCCACGTGATTAGGTGCTAAATTCTGCCTTGAGATCTCTCATCAGGCCAAGTAAGACCAACAGCGGCAATTAAATGCTGTAGGAAAAGATAAGGATCACTAATCAACTTGCAAATCGTCTAATCAAACCATGCTGTTCACATCCCACTGTTCCAGTGGATTTATAACTATAATTATCTTATTTTAATTTTTTCCCAATCAATTTTACATGAGTATTTATTTTTGTGCACTAAACATATTGTCCTCCATAGACTCAAGGAGTTTTTTATAGTCGTGCTTCTTAAACAGCCACCTTGCATGGCAACTCTTAACCTTGATGCATATATAGAAAGAGACAAAAAAAATTTCTGGAGTATTGCTTTTGCTAAACTGCAGCATTTTATGATGTGCATATATATATGTTTTGTTTACATATGTATTTACTTTTCATTAGAGATCTCGTGAAAAAGCATGGTGCTAATAACACCAGGTTTCTGGGTTCAATCCCTGTACGGGCCATTCACTTAAGGGTTGGACTCTATGATCCTCGTGGGTCCCTTCCAACTCAGAATATTCTGTGAATCTGTGATTCTGTGAATATTCGCAGATGATTTATCTGCACTATAAAAGATGACAGATAAAAAGATATACTAGAAGGGATTGCATGAATTTTTTAGAATGGTTTGATTCTCAGAACAACTTGAAGCCTCACATCTTCAGTGATTTAGTTAGACCCTGTGTGGGCCTTCCCTTTTCACATCAGCTAGACCTAATATATTACATATTGCAAGGACAGTGTTAATGAGGAGACCATTAGCATACACTTAGGTTACCTAATATTTTTCATTGTAAAGGTTTTTAAAGGAACTCTTGGAAGAGCTCTTTCTTTTCCATATGGGACATCTCCAACAGCATTGCAGCAGTTAATGTGAAGCCTCTCTTAGATCTCTGAAAAAGCTCTTTTGACCTGATGATGCTGAAAAAGCCAAGGACCTTTTTTGTGTTCTCCAGGGCAGAGCCCCTTCATGTCCCAGGAGATACCATTTCAGGTGGATCCTGCCAGGCGTGATAGCAAAAAATGGAGCTTCTTCCCAGTCCCTTCCATTCCCTAACTGTGAGACCATACTGGAAACGCAGCAAAAGTTAGGCAGATGTAGGTTTGGGCATATGTAGCTACTAACTGGCTTTAATAGCATCATAGTTTAATGACTTTTGACAGGATCTTGCAGATTACATGAGCTGTTGAATCCTGGCATGAGTTTTTTTAGGTAAATTGTGAAATTCAGAAGCTTCACAGTCAAAGAGGGAATGGAAGCTACTGAGTTCATGAATTATCCTTGTAGGAAAATGTAGTCCTCTCCATCGTACTGAGACAACGTACTAAGAACAAAAATAGAATAAAACTATTATTTCTATACTTACAACTTGTCCAAAATAAGAGTAACGACAGGGCAGTTATCAGGTTTGCATAGTGAATAAAGCCAAGGAAAATTTAAGTTGTTCTAAGCATAAAGCTTTGGTGCAAAGAAAGGGAACTATTTTCCACAGCTATAAATGAGTCTTCACCTTCATGCTGCACTATCCAACCTGCTCTGACAAATCCCCCCATGAAAACCCTTGTATTGACCTAACAGCTTCAATCCCCAGATAAGGCTTTCTCCATCACAATAAGAAGCAAAGCAGGGGTCATCACAGCAGATATATGACCCTGGGGAAATTAGAGAGCTTTAATAAAATGAAAATAAATCTCACCTTTTAAATCAAGAAGTTTTTGTGACCATTTATGTTTTCCATATGTGATGATAGTGTATGCTGAGCCAAGAACATCTTTACATCTCCAGTCTTAAACCTTAAGAGGTAGCTGTAACACATCAAGCACAGCTCAGTGTTGCTACTGGAATAAAAGCTTCACCACGCTGCCAAAAACAAAAATAAAATGAGCCCCCACTCTAAAATGTATTCCTGTAGTTCAGATGGCAGTGAGAGATGACAAATAGTTGGCACATGCAGCAATTCATTCGATCAATAGACAAACTACGCAAATTGCAGAGGAAGAAGCCTGGAGAATGCCATTATTGTAAAAATAAAGCACAGTCACCAAGGCAGCTCCTGCAGTCAATCATACAACACGTTTAAGGCAATTCTGCTCCTCCTGGGTTCATGGAAAGTTGACTAGAAAGAAAAACATCTGTGGAAGATATACAAAAGAGCAGCCTCTGCAGCCCAGGCTTTAGGGCTTGATTGGGGGTTAATCCAGATCAGTGCTTATGGAACAGAATTTTATGGCTAGGCTCCTCTGTTGCAGCTTTACAAGCAGTAAATTCGCTGCTCTGTGGGATTTACCATGTCTGGATTCAGCTGTCAGAGGAGGCTGAATATAAATGGGAGATGTGCACAGCCAAACCTCCCCTGGGGACCCCTGGGGACACTTAGGGCTGGCTGCCAGGGTGATGGGCACACTTGTACTGGTGTCCACTGGCACCTAAATCACACCGAGCTCCTAGATTGATAATGGGATTATTAAATCTGCTCACACAGTAACTGTTTGTAATTCTGGCCAGAGGTGAGAGAAATACCCTTTGTTTCTCTCTCTCTGAGGCCTGCTTAGAAAGGAGTCCACCAAACCTACATAGTTTGGCGAAGGTTTTTTTTCCCAGGAGAATGACCATGGTCCCTCCTTGATGTTTGCCTCAAGAAAACTATTTGTAAACTGAAAACCACTACAAATCCTAACATTACCAAACTCGCAAAGCAAATCAATAAAATTATAAGAAGTAGAAATCCCAGATCGATAAAAACACTGGGAAGCCATATATGTTAAAGAACTAGCTGTTTATAGTTTATCAGCATTGAAGCAGCAGATACACACCCACAGTATTTAAAATGTGTGACGAATTATCTACTGTCAGTCTCTGTAGTACAATCCAGATAAATCAATGATGTGTTTAATGGGACACTGGCATGAAAGCAATATTGGGATTTAAGTAAAGAAAAAACCTCAAGATGACAGTAGAGGATCACATTTCCATTTATACTTCATTCATCAATGATTGGGATAGCTACCTGCACCCCAGTAGGCCCCTAAGCTATTTATATACCAGAAAGCTGAAACAAGTGACCTCTTAGAGACACATATTTTGAAACTCTTATTCCTACAGAAAGGTCTTTGTTAAGGACAAGCCAGAAGATTTTCCAGAACTGGGATGTAAAACCATACTTACAACTCAGGAGAATTTTAAAATGTTTTGTCAAGTGCAAGCAACAAATTATCTAAGGAAAATGAGAGAAACAGGGTATTCTGAAGACAGTGGCATTGCATCAGTTAAGAATTCAACCCAATTTTATTGTTTGGAAACATGGCAAGTGATTTATTACTGTAGCTATTTGCTTAGGGGCTCAATTAATAAATATTTATGCAGCTGTTTCTGCTATATGTGGTTTATCAGTAGAACTTCAGTGGGTATGAGTGATGTAATTTAAAACCAATATATATTTAATGGTCTGTTCAAGGATAAATTAACCTGTATAATGCAATGTATGTTATTAATATAATCCTGTGATTTTTTTACTGGGAGGCATCCAGTTATATACATTTATTGGAAATGCAAGCATTTGTTTATTTGATGGTTTAACTGCCTCAGATTAAAATGCAGGATTATTATACAAAAGCTCTGAAGTGCGCATTATTGCTTTGTTATACATAGTTATACAATTTGAGATGGAAAATATATATTTCTAAAAACAATATGCCATAAGCATCTTTATTTGCATTGCTTGGAAGTAATATAGTGTCATTTTGTATTGAAGAGTGTGCTGGAAGACCTCAACCTGCATGTCTCTTGCAGGTGCAGCTTCCATCTCCAGGAGAGGTTCACTTTTGTGAATAACCCTCATGTTATAACGCCTAGAATGTCCTGGGATATCTCTGAGGAAGTGATTCTCTAGCAGAAAGAAGGACATTGCCTTTGCCATTCCCATCAGCTAAGGTGCTGGAAAGGACTTTGGCAAGAGCTGGAGAGGAACTGGACCCTATTTCAAGCAGTATGGTTTGCTTGCCAACCAACCAAAGGAAGCCATGAAGAGAAGAACTGAAGCTGTCCTCCTCCTGATGCAAATCTTGCACCTCTTCTCCAAATGCTGCTTTTGGCCACCACCTGAATGCTGGAATCTTGTGTTACTGAGACAGCGTGATTTTCTACCTAATTCATTGTCTCATCATAACGCGAAGGTCTTTGTCTGCAGACTGGATCCACACAAGATGACACAGCTCCTGGTGCAGCAGTACATGTGGGAGCTGTTGTGTGTACACGGCTTAGCCACTCCACCAGTATTTCAGCGGGATGTGTGTATCTGCACAATGCTAAAACGAAGTCAAAGGTTCCACCATTGCTACTATCCTGGGGCTGCACCTTTTTTCCAGCGTGAAGAGAATGATTTATGCATCTTGCTTATAGAAGTAAAACCAGAAGTAGGTGCCCACACAGACACTTCCTCACTGCTTGTCAGCCTCTGAATTAGTTATTTTTCATTTTTCCTTTTTTTTTTCTTTTTTTTTTCAGGAAAGTCTTCTCATATCTATTAACCTTTTGCTTCAAGAGTGTCATCACCAGACCTCCCATAGCTGTTATTTGTTAAAGATCCAGAAAACACTGGTTGCATTTACAGTGCTGATGGCCACCAGCCAGACTTGCAGCTCCACGCCAGGGCTGGGCACAGCTGCACAACTTCTGCAAACCAGGACTACATTTGAAAGCTTGAAAACTCCTTTGCTCTATTTGTATTTGTTTCACTATATTTACTTGTTTCTACCTTGGCAAGCAAGCATGTGGATGTGTAGAAGTATAAACTGTATTGGCAGGCAAGCTGTGTTAGCAAGGCAACATAATGATTCCAGCCTCGCTGCAATGCAGCAGCCAAACCGAACTTTTGTCACAGCACAGAAAGCTTCCTGGCTGTTTTTTCTTGGGAAATACCGAAATGTGGATTAAAAGTGTGTATCCATACCGATACTTTAGAAACTGCAATATGAGAAGTGAAACTACCATTGTAGGGGATGGGGAAGGAGGAAAGGGTTTTCCTCAGGACGGGTTTGACAGCAGCCACTGCAGCAAGGGAAGCTGCATCAGCAATACCCTGTGCTGTAGGAAACCTCCACAGAGCCTTGGTTTCATCTAGCCAGCACTTAGAAAAGGGTGCTTAGAAAAGGAAGTGGGAATAGCTATGAAAATCTTTTCCACTTTTTCAGACAGGGAACTGCAAAATATGTTATTTTTTGAACTATCACAGGCCCCTACATATACACATGAAGGCATGCAATGATGGAAGTATGAGTATATTGTTTCAGTGGCTCCTATCACGGTGGGAGCAAGGCATGTTTGGTTATCACACTCCTCAGTTTAGACACATAACCCAAATATGATCCAAATGATTGAAATTAGTAGCTTGACTTTACTAGAGATGTTCCTAACAAGCTGAAATGAGAGGACAGGAATGTGCTTTCTGAGTGAGGGTGCTATTGGCAGCACCAAGAGCCTACACTGCAGAAAAATTTGTACAACTGAATTTCGATGAAGTTATATCATAGAATCATTGAATATCCTGAATTGGAAGGGACCCCCAAGGATCACTGAAGTCCAACTCCTGGTCCTTCAAAGGACAGCCCAGATAATCACACCATGTGATTGAAAGCATTGTCCAAATGATTCTTGAATTTTGGCAGGCTTGGTGCTGTAACCACTTCCTTGGGCAGTTTCGGTGCCCAGCCACCCTCTGGATGAAGAACCTTTTCCTAATATCTATCCTAAACTTCACCCAACACAGCTTCATGCTGTTAATCATGTGAAATCCTAAATGCACTTGATGCCTGAATGCAACTGGACAGATGATTTCCTGCCTCAGCAGCCTCCTGCCATCCATGACAGAGTGTCTACCAGGTCTTTCCCAGCCCTGGGACACTGGTGGATGTCACCACTGCTTCTTAGCCACCAATGGCTTTTCAATTCAGCAGTAACTGGGAAAAGAAGTCAAGAAATAAGAGTAAATAGGAAACTTTGCAAAGGGTTGTCAGCTGATCCTAAAGGGTCCCATAGCGAAAACCCTCAGAGTTAAGAAATTGCCTCCTTCAGGTGCCTCGCTTCATGAGTTTGGGGTTAAAAAGCTACTGATAAGAGTGAGTAGGAGACAAAAGAAGTGAACACCCCTGAGGAAGGCAAGGAAGGTGAATGGAAAAGAGGACCCAGTTTGGCATAAACATTCCACAAACAACAAGCTCCTTCCTGATTGCTGTGTAGTGACCACAGCAACCACATCTCCAGTGAACGTTATGCTCTTGTGGTGATAAGCATCACAGGCAGAAAGAACGTGACATACCCTGGGGTTCAGTGACAATCAATTTGTGATTCGTAAACAGACAGTTACAAAAAGAAGTAGCAAACATGAATTTTTCTATATGTTTCTGCCTCAGAAAAACTCTTAGAAACATGTTCTTTGTTTTCTGGTTCTAGTGGAAATGCTGTTCATGATACTATCCTCGGGTAGGCCCAGAAAATATTTAAGCTGCATTTAAACCCATCCTCAAGGCCTGCTTCTTAATACAAGACCTTTCCAGAACATGATGTTGGAGTGGAGAGCTGTGAGAATAATGCTACATATCAAATATTGAGATATATAAATAGTTAATTTTGCTTCTCCTCAGTCTCCTCATGTATTACTTTACCTTCCTCAGTGATGAAGCCTTTGGAGCCAGGAGTGCATTACAGCATTTTTATGGAAAGTGCCTGGCAAACCCAGGGAACAACAATGTTGCAGCTCTGCCTCAGCACTGGGGAGTGCTCTGCAGCAGCTGGTCAGCATCTGCATGGGACACCCAGACCATTGACATCAGGGGATGCTATGAAGACCTGGGACATATTTTCACAATTTTTTTTAATTTTATTTTTTTTTTTGCCAGAATGTGTGTAAGTTTTAGCTGTTCTTTCTCTTTGTGGTTACACGCTATCCAAAGAGTGTTGGAAACATAAGGATGGAGTGTTCAGCCCTGAGTGCAGGTCTCTAAACTGTTTGCAGGTTGGAAGCTCTCTGCTACCCAGCAAGGTGCACTTTTTCCTTCACGAGGATAATTCTGAGCTAGACTGTTTTGTTTCCCTGTATGCTACAGAGCTACACTGCCATGTGTGATCTCCTGTGTGGGTGGAGATAAATCTCTGTGCCTTTGCCAGCACTTTCCTAACTCTTTTGAAGCTAAGGGTCACACATACGAATACTTTCTGTCATTGTCAGCCTGTGCTTCAAAGGTATTTCAGACTTGCTTTGTGAATGGATTATTTTAACGTACTTTATTACACTATTTTGTTGAAAGAACCTTCCTGCAAGTTTAGAAATCACAAAGTAAACTAATAAACTGTGTGTCACTTTTTCTCATGGATTCATGAATGAATAAACTTGGAAAGTGGGCAGATTTTCACTTCAGATGTTCATTCTGCACCAATTTCATGTATTTACTTTGTATATGCAGATCTTTTGTTAGTCGGGTAAAAGATTGCACTGGGGTGCAGTAGAGAAGCAAATATAGACAATTTCTCACTACCTTTCCAAAGATTGAGATATCTCAAGGGCTATCACCCCAAAAGTTCAAAGCTCATGTGCCAGGCCCTAAGCATCAGGCAACTAGCCCAAATTTCTTTGGAGAAGAAGTTGTGGATTTTAATCTGCCTCTTGATATTTCCAGGATTTTCTTGTCCTTGGGTGTAGATAGGGGTGAACTGTGATATCCCCACGTTTCTGGAATGTAGTTGCTGATACAGGAATTCTCATCCTGCGTCTGTTTCCCTTTTCCATTCCCAGCACATACACCAGTGCTGCTCTGCACACTCATCCAGCCCCAGGTGTGCCCCTCTGCCTGATCAGGGAGACCACGAAACTCCAGAGAGGGGGAAAACAACACAGGCTCCTTTATTCTACCCTCCCAAGTCTGGTTTTGCACAGCAAGTCAAGAAGGAAGACAGATGAAGGCAAGCTGGAATGGATGGGCTCTTTCTACTGAATTCCTATACCTGGGATGTTACCCAAGCTATGTCTCAGTAAGGACTGAGACTTTGACCTCCAGTGTCCAGGCCACCAGCACCACACAGAATGAGCCATTCCCTAATACTGTCTGTTTTCATAAGGAAGTGAAAATTATTGAAATGTGTATGAGCTAAGGAAAAAACATTTTTAAAACTTGAAGTGTTTGTAATTTGCAACTTTTAGCCAAGCAGTTATTTCACTGTGGATTTAAAAAAAAATATTTCACACAGAAGGTTTTCTTACTTTTTTTCCCTCACCATTTCTATTGTTCAGCAGCAGAAAATTTATCAAATGAGGAAAAACATTCCCTGTCATCAGCCTTCAAATTATTTTTTCAAACCTTCACATATCTGCTCCTGTGTCACTTATCCTTTCCCCCATTCTCCTGCCTCTCAAGACAGAAGTGCTGATCAGATGCGGTTTCCCTTCCAGACTGAGCTTTGTAGGACTTCTCCCTTTTTGGAGATCAGCTGTAGTCCCAGCAAAATGCTATGAGCTACAAGGGAAAAAGCAACCAGCTAACAAATGTTGGCGAGACCACAAAATACAGAGTGTGTCTGTAGGAGGAATATATTCTCATGCTGGGGAAATACTGAATTTTCACAACACTGAAGCAGATAATCTGGAGGAGGATGGAATTTTTTCCCCAGCACTCCCTAATACAAATAAACACCGCTGAGAAAACAAACTTGTTTAGGTGAGAGCGGGTTGAATTAAACAGCGGTATCCATTTGCGGTCACCTAAAGCTGCTTCTATGCAGATTGCTTATCTTTGTTTACTGCTCTAAATTGCCTAAATGGTGTGAGCAATTCTGGGGATGGGTGGATGTTGTTTATGCCGTTGTTTGCATTTGTTTGCCCTTGTCTTATGGATAGGGATAAGGTGAAAATAAGATTCCTGGTCTGACTTCCATATCTCCATTTTCTTCCTTTCTAACAATTGTGAAGTACATTAGAATTTTTAAATCAGTAAATTATACCTTCCCTATCTTGGGTATACTCTTGAATTAGCACACAGTGCCTTATGTGCATGGCTAAAAAAAAAGAGATGGAATAAAGATTGTGAAGGCACCAGTGATTTGGGCACGTGGCCTTTTTACCACACTTTGTATTAATATGAGAAAGCAAGCTACCATGGAAAAAAAAATCCCTGAGTAGAACCAAGTCCCAAATCCCCATTCCATGAGGCCACAAGATTCCACATGCTACCTTCAGACTGTGAACAAGACCACTAAGCGAAGGTGACTTTATTACGCAGTGGTGTGCTGGATTTTCCTCTGGGCAAGGGTGGGATTCCCAAAGCACTCCATATGTTGGGGATTTGCATCCCAGCTTCCTCTTTTCAAAGAGTCTTCCAAGGACAGCTCGTTTGAAGGGGTACCTTAGGCTAGGCAGCAAGGATAGGGAAAGAGAATTGCTATTTTTTTAAGCCTCCATAGCCGAAGCGAAATGTTTTCTGTGTGCAGACTGAACCAAAAAGGGGAGGCTGTAAGGAAATTAATTACTTAAAAGTTCTTCATGTGCCAGGAACCGAAAAGAAGGTATCAATAAATAAACAAAAAACAAAAACATGGCAGGGAGAGAAGTCCCTGATGCAACAGTAAGCTATCGCTCCAGAATTACGTGCTCCAGGATTATGCGCTGATCTGACTAAGACAACTCGTGGTGTGCAGATCTACAGATCCATCTACAAGTGGTGACAGCGATACTTCTGTTTCCCAAGGGTGAGCTAAGGCTAAATACATTCTTCTGTGATAACTGCTGCAGTATGCACACACACGTATGCCAAGTCACATGCAGTATGCCAAGTCAGTGTCCAAGAGGGTATGACCAAAAGTCCACTGAAATGAGTGAAGAAATTTCCACTGTCTTTTAACGAGTTTTGGATGGCATCTTGATGTTTATATTTTAATGAACAATCAAACAGCTTTATGTTTAAAACCAGAAAAACAACAAATGCAGGAAAACAATCAGTACTTTTAATGACTTTAAAAGGCCATCAGATGGACAACTTTCAATCATAATTGTATTACTGTCCTCAAGTAGAAACTACATTTTTAAAAACCATAAAGTTTTAAGAAAAAACATATAAAAAAAGTTGAAAATAGCATGACACATCCCTAGCTTTCCTTTTCTCACCCTCATTGCACAAAAGCTCTTAAAATTTTGTTTCAGCATTTTTCTCCTAATTATAATGCATGATCCCTTTGCCAATGCAAAATGCACCCTCTTAAGCTAAAATTTGCTAGAACTGTACTGATAAACCAGGTCTGAAATACAATTTACTATACTCAGGTCTCACAGAATCTCAGGTGCATCTCAGTTCTGGCTTTCTGCATTTTTGATGTCCCCATCACATAATTAATAACTAAAACAAAGATGTGCAGAGGTAGGTTTAGATCAGATATTAGAAAGAAATTATTTAGTGTGAGGCTGGTAAGGCAATGGAACAGGTTGCCTAGAGGTGTGGCTGCCCCATCCCTGGAAGTGTTCAAGGCCAGGTTGGATGGGGCATGGAGCAACCTGCTCCATGTGCTCCATAGTGAAAGGAGCCGCTGCCCATGGAAGTGTGGTTGGAACTGAATGTTCCAACCATTTTGTGTTGTTCTAGAATGATTCTATGATTCTTCATTGCAGGAACAAAGCTCTCCTTTGTGTCCTTTCTGTGTACCTACAGAAATAAGTTCTTTTAAGTATATTATGCAAACGTGAGACAAAAAAGGAACCATCATGGCTCTACCCCTTGGTCATTTTGGCCTATTTAGTAACACCACCACCACAAATACAGTGCACAGCTGAGCTCAAAACAGCACTGAGCCTTGCTGAGGCACAATATGTCCACACTGCTGTGAAACATTCTTACAGGCTTGATCAAGTTTTGAATAGGGATAGTGACCTTTTCTTTCTTCAGAAAGAAAGGACAGAAAAATAGATGGTGAGAAATGGAGGGCAGAAGCCATTGGGGAAATGAGATTGTAAATCAAAGCAAAGCTATGCCTCTGCTTTAATATATTTTCATTTTTATTAATATCACTCACAACTACTTTTTATCTCCTACCCTTTAAAAAAAAGATCATGAATTGCAGGGGGTCCTATAAATTTAACTGCCATTTTCTTAAATGTTGTAGTTAGGACAGAAGATTTTTCTTTCTAAACTCTCCTTTTAAACTCCACAATCCTGTGTAAATATTTACAATAAAAGGTATCATAAAAGCTTTGTATTGTGGGTTAGGAATAGAAATTGAGAAACAATACTTTTTTCTTTATTTTAAAGGTATAATTAATAATATTTTAGGTTTAATCTTCTTTGCAGAACATTCACTTTGCCAGGACCATGTCTAGTTTAGAGCAGCATTTATCAAACATTCTTTGTAACCTTGAACAAGCATGTCAGTTTTGAAGAGTACAGCACCCTGGCTAAGGTGATCCTACTGGTTCTTCTGGATTCTCCTGAATGCTGTTGCATTCCCTTCTTGACAGAGACAACTTGAAATGTGCAGTCTTGAGACCAAAGCTTGGGAACATTCTGAAAGTAGAGGATTGCATTCTACTAATTTCTATTTCTTCCAGATTTGGCTGTCCTTCACCTCTACCTATTATAATGTGGAATCATCTATCATGTTATTTTGGAACAAGCATTGGAAACCTGCTCCCAATGCTCTATGCATCCATGTACCATGGCCTCTTGAAAGCATGATGGAATGAAGTACGACAGGAAAAGGTGCAGGGTTTTTTTGAGATTTTCATATTTTTGAAACCAGAAGTTGTTGACTCTTTGCCATATCCTTGTGGTGTCTTTTTATGAACTTTCTCCTACTATCATATGTTATTTTATATGTGGTTACATTTAAATAACTGTGGAAAAAATTAATCCAGTCTGAAACAACCATTAAGGATATCCATAGACATCTCCTGTTTACAAAAACAACATTTGAACAAAGGGGAAAACTGAGCTCTATTAAGCATAAAGGATCCGGTGAGCTTGTCCGTTAAGACTTGGTCTAAAAAAAATAGGGCTTCTCAGGTTGCCTTCACATGCTTTGTTGTGCTTTCAGATATTAGTGACTATTAGTTTAACACAGATTTTGAAAGTTGTATCTATTTTGAAATTTAACTTAACTTAACTTAGAGCTCTGCTAGTGTGTAACGAATTTAAAAAGATTCTGGAACTTAAAATTCACTCAGCAGAAGATGGAAAAAAGCCTATAGGACTGCACTGGACTCAGTTGTGTGAGGATTCAATAATCAGACCGATTATCAGCAGACTAGCAACCATTTACCTCAACACTGGCTTCTCTAGCACCTGGAGAATGACTCAAGCATCATAGTCCTCTTTTTTATTTTTTTTATTATTATTATTTTTATTTTTTTTTGTTTTTTTTTTTGGGTATGGGTGTGTGTGTTTCTTTAGACATTTAAGATTTATTATTACTTAGGGAGACTTTTTAAAAATTTTCTTTATGTAAAATACATTCTTAGGATATGATCTAATGTTCTGAAGATAAAGTTGCTGCTGCATAAAGGTCTTGGAAAAGACAAGAGGGTTTGAAAAAAATCGTATTCCTCTTTCTTTGGCAAGACCATATGCTGACATCCACATACTGATACTGACAAGCAGCTCAGAGTCCATCATGACAAATGGTGGGAGAGAAATGGTAAATGAAACATTTCATAGTCCCTGCTGCAACCTCAGAACCAAGACTATTCTTTACTTCCATGAAGAAACAACTGGTGTCACATAAGTAATCCCATGTTTATTATTTCTCTGGTTATAGAGCATGGGCTGGTATTTGAGCTCTGACAATCCTAATTCTCAATGTTAATGAATGACTGCAGAAGAAAAAAAAGCCTGTGACAGAAATCTTAAGAAAATTTATCAGCATTTTTGGGGCTTAATTAATTATATGGTGAAAAATGCCCTATGAGCAACACCCCACACACAACAAGGCTGTGTAGGACATAATGAATATGTTACTTTGCTTCCCTGATTCTGCTGCTTTCTGCACTTTTCTGACAGTTTTACATTCCTGCTTGCCACTGCCCACAAGTATATTTGTTTGCTCTCCAGATTTAGTCAGCAGAGCAGCTCTGAGATGCACTGTGCACTGAATATGTGCAGACATGAGCATGATGCATGTTTCCCAGACTGACAATCTCCAGGATCATGTTGGATCTGAATTTCTAGCCGTGAGTAGCTGCAGTTGCCAACAGTGCTATTCGGAGACCCTTTGTGAATCCCAGCTCCACAAGGTGGCTCTCAATTCCTTTAAAAATACCACTGCATTTGTGGATTAAACGCATCCAAGAATGATCTTGAGAACAATCTTTAGGGCTCTATGGATGCCCAACACTATAGTGGAATGCAAGATTCCCTTTAGAGCTGGAAACTAGACAAAGTCTGACACAGACAATACTTAAATATTACAACTTCAAGGAATATTTCATGTTAGCTGATCAATAAATTCCAAAAAATGAGAAAATAAAGGCATTACATATGCCTGGAATGTGAAATGGGACATTCAGTGCCTTCTCTGTTCCTTTGTGGCTGCTATGATCACCTTCTCTACTAGAAGTGTCCTTCCCCTGCTCTGTGTCTCTGTAGGATCATGTTAACATAGTCGCCACATACTGAGGAGTGCAGTCTCTGTTAGTTTGGACAGCAGGATAGCAGACTGGTGCTCCTCAGGAAAAAGATTTTGCCTTAGAAGGCCAGGACCTACAATGAGGTGTTTACTTGACTCCAGCCAGACTTCAGCATCCCCAGGCAGACCTCCCAAATCACTTTTTGGCTGGCCCCATATGAGCATGGCCTCCCAAACAGTTTTGCCTCCTAGAGCAGCTCATCTGAATGTGAGGTCCTGCTCTGCAGTCTGTGTCTTCAAACCCCCCTGGCTGGGTGCCCATACAGCATTACCACTTCTCTGAGCATGGAGAGCCACAGGCAAAACTGGAATGAGACTCTGGCCCTGCAGTGGTGACTCTGTGAGATAGGCTGGGCTGCAGCACATGTACAAAGCAAATGCTGATGGTGAGAACCCCAGACTGAGTGCACAGGACTGCTTTCTGTCCTGGGTGCAATATTGCTGCTTTTGGTGGTCAAAAATCAAAATTCATGTTGCTTATGTCCTAAGAAAATATTAAGACAACCTGAGCAAACTTTGGGGGAAAAAATATTCGCTTTCTGTTCTTTTGGGTGTTTGAGGCAGTATTTTCAGTCTTCCATAGCTGGGCTAGAAACATATTTAACTAATAAAATTTGAGAAGTGAAGCTGTATAATAAATAGTAACTATCACAAGGCAATTCTGGGTGTGTCTAAGCTGTAACGTTAAATTCATTCTTCTTGTCGCTTCCTTCAAAGCTCCGCTGAGCCCAGCCCCTCCCTGGTTATCCTTCCCTGACGAGCTTGCTGCAACCCCTACGCCTTGCTGCTGTTCCCACCTTTGTCCCTTCTTCTGCCGGCTCCTTGCACAACTCGCTGTGCCTTTGCCTCCACCACACTTCTGCTGGCACAGCTTTTCCCCTTGACCCCTTCTGCAGTGTGGTCTCCTCTCTCCTCTAAGTATTGGTTAGAGTGAAGCCATTTACTTCTTGTTCTCCTAATTTCCCTTTTGTTTTCTGTCTGCCTTTAAATATGAGTTCTTCCATGAGAGATGGTGCAAAGATGAAGTTGTGGGTGCTAATAACTGTGTATGTTTTCCATAAACTCGAATCTGGTAGATCTGACCTGTGTTCATCTGCACAATCTTTGGAGCAGCTGAGGTTGCTTTTCTGCTCTAACTCTTTGTAGTAGGTGTCTGACAATGGGTAAAGACTCTGGGGAGAATCTCTGCTACAGAAGTTTGTATCCTGGAGCCAGCACAATTTCATGAGCAATATCCCAAAGGATAGGCCAAGGGACATGTCTTTCAGTCCAATACGTAGTTTTTACATTTTCGCATGTAGAAAGTCTGCAGTCAAGAGCCAGAAATGTGATATCAGCAATGGAACTCAGTTCATTAAAAATTGAAATCTATGGAAACAACAGGATGTATTATTTATCTAAGCCTCAAATCAATCTGACTACTATGCATAATGATCTTAATTAGAAAAGTGAGCCAAAGCAGGAAGACAGTCTGTCTCCTGGCTTTGAAATTATCATACCCCTATCAGTATGCTTGGGTAACTTGTAATTAGGGACAAAGGTTACACATAATTTTATATGCTGAAAAACCGGTTTTATACTCGTCATTTCAAAAAATATTTAAGAAACAGATATAAGACTTGCTAACCCTATTAAGCTTTGATTTTTTTCTACCAGATTAGTAGTCTGCACCAATTAGTTGACAGATTTCAGAAATACGGATATAAACTTTGCCTTTATGGAGAGCCTGGATACTAATAAGAAACTAGTAATATCAGTATCAGTCACTGTACAAGTTCCCTTCCAAAGTTTGCTACCTTTTCACATCTGTTTCACCTGCATGGAAAATGCAGCTCAGAAAAGCAGTGTGGGCTGTCCAAAAGCAGAGAGTAAGGGCTTGCCTGTTCAAAAACTTTACTGGCACCTTGCACCAGTATGCCTACAGTTACACCAATGCAGTTCCCTGTACAGTCACCCACATTCTTTCCTTGTTTATCTGCAACTGCTGCCATTGAATATGAAGTGTTCTAGTTTTTTACAAATGGCAGTCCAGTGATTACACTTTCTTCAAAATTTTATTGACCAGATGTAATTAGAAATCAGAAGACCGAATTCCAAGGTCCCGTCTCATCAAAGTAGCACATCCAGGCTTAATTTAAACAAGTTCCTCAATTTAGCTAAATCCACTGAGCAGGCCCAACGCCTGCTCACAGCCTGGAGTCACACATGAGCACTGCTCTCAGCAGCCATGTCTTATCTTCTTCATTGTACCACAACTCTTCCTCTTTTATCGCAGATACAGATGCCCTGATATTTTTTCAAGGTAGTATTTCATCTTGGAAATTCATTAGAAATAGATCTAACACCTTCTGTCACATGAGATAGCCTTGCTTTCCCAGAAGAGTATTTCCACAAAAAAAAAAATGGAAATGAAAATCACAAGTAGGATCGGTTTCATCAAAGTATTAGCTACATTTCTGTGAGGTTGACAATCACCTTTTTAACATGGCAGGAATTACATGTGCAATTCTCTTTAAAGAGTGTTACAAATGTTCATCCCACACTGAAAAAAGATCACAGTTGGTATGAGTAATAACTTTTTTCTTAAACACAAATAGTTCCCCTCTAGCTCTGTACATATCCTCCAACATCAATGTAACCACAGCTGTCAAAGCAGCCTCACCTCTTTCTATGTATATTTTAGCTTTAATTTTTTCCCATGCTTTCACTTAGTGGACCTTTTTTTTTTTTTTTTTTTTTTAAAGGGCCTAAACCTGTTCTCCAATTTTGTGGGCAAATTCACTGCAATAACAGATCTTGAGTTTAGACATCTTTAAACATTATTATTAGTGTGCAAGAAATTAGAGACCTACATCAAGATCCGGAGGTTTGGGTGTTGTTTTTTAATTGAAAGTGAATTTCAGACCATAGTTTCCCTCATCAAGGATCTCTAAGCACTTTTACATAGTTAAATGAGTTCTTGTGGCCTCCTTTGGTACAGGCAGTAGCAGTCTGTGTCCAACAGCCTCGGCTCAGCCTCAGTGGTCACCTGCTCAGGGAGATGGGAGGGTGAGGATGCAGGAGCTCAGCACAGAGGATGGCAGTAGGCTGGGAGGGCACACATAGTCTTAATCTTAAGCTGCACATGTGATTGTAGTCTTAAATTGCGCCAGGGGAGGTTTAGGTTGGACATTAGGAAGAATTTATTCACAGAGAGGGCGATTAGACATTGGAATGGGCTGCCCAGGGAGGTGGTGGAGTCACTGTCCCTGGAGCTATTAAAGGAAAGACTGGATGTGGCACTCAGTGCCACGGTCTACTTGACATGATGGTGTTTGGTCATAGGTTGGACTCGATGATCTGAGAGACCATTTCAAATCTGATTGATTCTGTGACCCTGTGACAAGTACCCTCCAGTCCCCGGCACATCAGGGTGAGGAAGCACCCCATGGCCCCTTGAAGCAGCCACGTCCCCTTCAAAGGTGAAGCACACATATCATAGCATTGCGAAATGTTAAGGGGTTGGAAGAGTCTTTAAAGATCACGCAGCCTCAGCCTCTCCGCCATGGGCAGGGACACTTCCCACTAGACCAGGCTGCTCAAAGCCCCGTCCCACCTGGCCCTGGACATTTCCAGGGATGGGGCATCCACAACCTCCCTGGGCAACCTTTTCCACTGTCTAAGCACTCGCACGGTAAAGAATGTCTTCCCTATATCGAATGTCTAACACCCATATCCACATCCCCTCAGTGAAGCACCCACATCCCGCCGGGGCCTCGCGGCGCCCGGAACCCCAGCGCCGGGGCCGCCGTTTCCAGACGGGCCGCGGTGGCGCGCG